>OX246739.1:49374988-49974988 GCA_945910005.1 Isoperla grammatica
CCAAGGATGAAGTTCGTGTTGCGTTGTACAATCAAAAGTTAGGCGGAGGATGGCCATCCCAAGGATAAGTTGCATCTGGGGAATTATGTTCATAAGATGGCAAACAAATGTTACCAGAATCTGGTTATATTACCAGAATCTGGTTACATTTGAGCGTCGATATGAATACAAAGTTCGTCGATCTTCCACTAGGTGTGAGTGTGATCGCCGAACACAGTTCATAAAATCAAAACAAACAAATGCACGTCGAAGTTGAAATAACATTCGAAATCTTTGAGAATCCTGCTTATAAAAAGCGTTCAAAGTATTTTCCTTCAGAGGACTGTTGGAGACTAGTGAATAAAGTTATTTAATCCGAAAATTACTACCAAAGCAAGCCGTGTCAATCCAGAACTTCGCGTATTCAAAACACAAGAAATATAGCCTAGGCCTAGATTACCCTAGGCCTACAAGGTAAAGTCTAGGCCTACGCCAATGTCTCATTTTGTCTTTAGTGAATACATAAATACAGGCCTAGTAATATGACGGTCCTCTTGGCATAGTAGGCCTAGGCTTAATCAGTAGTCATAAGGCGTAGGCCTAGGCTTAAACTTGTTTTCGAAAATATGCAGAGTCTGTCAGCCAAGGAACTGTCAGTTTGCGGGATATGAGAGATTTTTGCCGCCTACGTGCATTGGCGGCCGAAACCTCATGAACATTATTTTTCACTCATGCATGAAAACGTTAGGTTTAAGAGCATAAGAGCTTCTTTTACATAAATATCAATAAAATTACGAACTGTTCTTCGAAGTGTTCTCGTCATCTTTTCGTCCGCCATTTTTTCATTGGGATATCCCTTTAGATATCTGCTTGTACGGTACCTGATCCATGGTATAAGTGATGTGTGGTATAAACCTAGGAATGAGAGTTATACGGAGGTCGTACAACGCAATTTGTTGGTCATACTAGGGATAACTATATCTAGAACCCTATCCCGAGATTGTACAACCGGCCCTTAGCAATCAGAATAACTAACAACCTTACAATTTTACAACATGTTTATCATAGTTATTAACAATCAGAATGATTAAACTTCAGCTTATACTTCCAAATCAACAGTGTTCATATCGAAATTTATAATTTTACGTTGTCCTGTGCACATGTAGGTAGAGCCTATATTATAGCAAATTGTAAAGGACAAACAGATCAAATTTACCAACCCAAAACGTAATCCAAAATGTAGCAGATAATAATTATGAACTTTCCATGGAAGTTGCAGATTATTCTATTGAACATGAAGCCTTTAGGGAGACAAATCCTTGCTCGGGGATTACAAATGGCAGAAGCTTTGTTTTACCTGCATCACCCTGCTTAGTACTAGGCGCCAAGTTGCTTCACTATTTTAATCTCTGTGTCTGTTAAGGGACAAGATAAATGCGTGTTTAATTATCTTTGCTTTCGGGAAATTTAAGGATTATATAGTTTTCATGTGTGAAAAAGTCGATATACACTTGTAGGCGGAGTTCTTGGAACATATTGCCACTACATAAATTCTCAAATCCTAGGCATACAACTGTAATTATAAGATACACCTAGTGGTGGTTGGTAACAAGAGTCGAATACATTTTACCAACATGCAAACGAACTTGAGTCTTACTTAACGTAATGACAGACACTTTACATTGAAACTGTATTTAAATTGCTAATTATTGCTCTTGTATTTTTTCCAAATATTCATGAAACTCATCTGAAGGCAAGATACACCAATAAAATGAACTCATATTTAAAAAAGAAAACTCGTCATACCCTGCATAATTATAGCATCATTGTATTCATATTAGTGTAGACTGTGTTTTGAATTTAAAATTCAAGTTTGCGACGAACTAAGACTTGGGGTCTGAAACGCTAATCACACATTTCTTCATTATCTCACTACTATTGACGTTTTTTTATATGATTTCATTTATAGTAGTTTTATAAATTCACGAACATAATAATTCTTATCCAGGGTAGTTGAACAAATGAATGATGTATTTTGATTGTGTTGAAGATACATAAGATACATAACAAAACTGCATTTGAATACATTCAACTGTGCTCTCTGAACTAAGTTTACAGTAACTTGATAGACGGGCCTATATACACATTACTGATCTATGAAGATAAGCACGTTCGAAAAATGTAAACACAAAATATGTTGTCTGTTTATATCTCATTCAGACTGGACATCTACCTACCTCGCAGAAATCATACCGCAGACCGAACGTTCTTCTCACTACTTCTGGTGTCGGAACTCGACGAGAAGGTGATATACGTTGAGGGATGAAAGAGGCACTACAAGACTTCCCCTTTCCCCCTCCCCCTCCCCACTCACATCGGTCAGCCACGTAATTACTGGCGGATGTACCATTGCCGGCAAACAAGCCGCGAAAACTGACGCGCAAATTACAGGAAATTACAGACTCGACATATAATTACATTGCATAGTCCGAGCGAACGAAATGGGAAGATCCGCTGAATAGTGTATTAATGACTTGTACACGTGGATCTTATTCTGGGATCTAGTCCGGGAATAGTCAACAACACAGAAAGACAAAGAGCATGCTTAATATACACATATGACGATACATAAGAGAGAGTGTAAATAACAGAACCCGCTGGGCATCGAACCCAGGTCTAACTGACTGACTGACTTACTGACTGACTGACTGACTGACTGACTGACTGAATGACTGACTGAATGACTGACTGACTGACTGACTGACTGACTGACTGACTGACTGACTGAATGACTGACTTACTGACTGACTGACTGACTGACTGACTGACTGACTGACTGACTGACTGACTGACTGACTGACTGACTGACTGACTGACTGACTGACTGACTGACTGACTGACTGACTGACTGACTGAATGACTGACAGAGTCGCGTTGACATAATAGTAGTTAATTGTGTGACTGACGTCGCGGAAAAACCCGACAAGGGTTTAATTTTATTAACATTAACCCGGGCCACGAAAACTAAGCTATATAATAAACATTATATCAAAATAAAGATAAAGGTATATATAATATACATATTATATGTGACTTGTTACCGTTTTTTACCCTGCGTCCCCTCAATATATGCATAAAGGTATTTATATTTTATATTATATTTCATGTCTATATCGGGTTTGATGTCTCACATGATTACGCTTATTGGATATTTATACGCGATAGCATGCAATTCTATCATAACAGTTTGTTCCGCCTGGGAACCGACACCAGAACGAAGTTATAGGGCAGTAATTCAGTGACGAGAAAACACCTAACCTTGATATTTTATTTTATTCATAATCAGTAATGAAAATAACTACCATATTATACTGACAGGCAATTTGTCAATAATCAATAGAGGTGGCTCAGCGGTAAGAAGCGAGACTCTAATTCGGGAGATCACCGGTTCGATTACGGCTACCAGCAAACCTGACTTAAGTTTTTTCCGAGGTTTTCCTCAGTCGTAAAGGCGAATGCTGGGATTGAGTCATACTATCAGCCCTCGGACATTCTTTCCTAACTATCCAAACACCCTCATATACCTAGTTAGTCACCTGAAGAGGGGCACAATAGGTAAAGCTGGTGTGCACCCTATAACAGGGATTCTTACGAATAATTATTAATAATAATCTTAATTCTTACGATGTCACCTCATCTTTGTAGATACGATTACCAAACGGTAACTCTGCTTCGCGTGGTTGTTGATTTGTGGTACTATGCGTTGTTTAAAGTGCACCTAAATGATAGAAATAGCACGATTGATATAGGCCTACAGCAAGCAACGCAATATAGATGGGGCTCATCTGCATATAACACGGGTAAGCGGGAAGCCACAGCAATTACCTCTCCCTAGGGGATCGGTTGTGGTGGCGTGGCCCCTTTTCGTGTCTGACCTACGAGTGTTTGTGATGCATGGCCCCTTCTAGTGTCTGTACGTGTGCGTCACAATCATAGCAGTTATTGTCCGAAGCGGTTGACTGAAACTATACTTTGTGTGGATAGCGATAACATTTTATGTACATTCAATAATCGAATAGTGTACATTTTTTAGAAAGTACAATTATTAGGGCTCTTCTAAGAAGTTGCCATGAATATTGGCGGATTATAAAATATTATGTAGGACTATATTTTTTTTCAGCCTATAAATTTAAGAATAATAATATTTTGGTATGTTTGAGAATTTAGAGAGTTACTATAGAGAGTAGTTTGCCTACACGTCATCTAAATTTAAATCAGACACATCAAATTATTTCAATGTGATTGCGTTTCATAGGGTTGTACAACTTATTAGGAACCACGTGTCATATTAAATAAAATGATCGTGATTAAGAAGATAGTGATAATAATTTAATTTGAAATGTAGAAAAGAACGTTTCATTAAATAAATCTGTTTTCAATGTAATTTAATTGTATACACATTATACACTTTCGCCCTGTAAGCGTATTCCATGGACTTGTAATCTAACTATAATCTTTGCTTTACTTTGATCTTTCCTTCTCCTGGTATGATTTTCTACTTCGGGTATCTTTGCTAATAGGCCTACATCATTAATTGATTTCCCAATAATCTCAATTATTCTCGTATCCTATCGCGATTTGAACTGCCCTTCAAGAGTATCTATCTACAACACCCATCAACGCTTGTACCCATATTGATCCCAATTTAATCCACTTTACCTCCTAATAATAGCGTGTAAGCATACGCAGGCCCTGTTAATTCCCGGCAAATTAGCCAATTAGTGATAACCTTTTGTATGTAACGGCGCACGGCGTAGCTTATAACTAAATCTTTGGATTACACACTTAAAACAAGCCGCTTGAACGCCGGAAAGGGGGGGGGGGGGAGGTAGAAGTCCCCCTAAAGAAACAAATTCATTGGGCGTGCTATACGGTAAGTGTTGTCTTTATAAATTTGAAAGTTTAAACCTTTAAGCGTCGAGCTTTTACTACTTAAGAAGATTGTTTACAAAACAATATAAATTGTCAAAAACAACGATCTCAATTGTATTTAGTAGGGTTTAAATTTTCACGTTTACGCAATGAGGATTAGCTAAACGATTAAGATTGTGGAATATACTGGGTATGCTTTTATGAACGGATACAGATACTCTAGATAAATACATAGATATTTATTTATTTATTTCACCGTATGATTTGTACAGAATACAAATATTGGTATTGACTACACAAAATAACTATACATACAAAATCAAATATACATACAAATCTATAAAAGTACAAAATACATTAAGAAATAACAGTAAGGATGGGTAAGAGAAACAGGAATTTTAGTTGTTAGTTATCAAACAATTCTTTTAAAGTGTAGAATGGTTTAATTGAGAGGAAACTTTTAAGTCGATGTTTAAAAAGTGGAAGAGATGTCGAGTTTTTTACTGATTGGCGGAGTTTATTATAAATTTTACTACAATTAATTCGCATCGATACTGGATATGATAAATTTATGAACAGATACAGATACTGTAGATACATTCATAGATATTATATAGATATAAATACGGATTATTGCATTTAAACTCACTATGCAAAACTCTTTAATTCGCATTGATATTAGGTAAAATATTACAAAAATATATTCTGACAAATTTGGCAGAGAAGAAACATATTCGACCTCCTACAGTCAAAGTTAAAGTTACATGATTCTAAAAAAAATTTATTTAAAAATCACATCAAAACTTGGAGTGAGCACAAAATTGTCTTAAAATTATACCGTGTATGAACAAGCGCCGAGTGAATACCAGTGACGTTGTGTTCAGCTGATATAAATACAAACCATTTCCAAAACTGGCACTTTACGTTGCTGTCAGTCTCAAGATGTTCGTGTGGTAGAGACGACCCCCCCGCCCCCCCCCCCCCCCCCTCCAAGAAACCCTGCCTTGTTCGTGTTACATTAGCTAGTCGGCTGCTCTCCGATAAAACGTACTTCGTCTAGCAAACATATATTCATAAGCTTCTCTCCGACTGTTGTAGTGGTTTCTACAACAGTTGGTCTCAACTTTTTTGTTCTCACGCCCAAGGAACTACGTCAAGGCGCGCGGTGATGTCATGCAGCAAATCACTCAAAACGTATCCCGCTTATACGCACGTTCTTCTCTTGGGTTATCTCGCATGTGGATAATTATTTACCCTCTACACACTTGAGCAGAATAATAAAAAACATTTTCATACAAAGATTTGATAAGGATTTATAATTCGAAATATTTCTTAGTTTCAGTAATTTATCATAACTTACCTGAATAAGCCGCTTCATGTTTTACTACTACTGCCTTGCACCCACACACACACTTGTTACATTGTACTGTCACGCAGGGCACAAAGTAGACGTTTGCGCTGGCAACGGCGTGACCTTGGGGAGTCAGCAAGGACATGCGTCATCTAGAAGAAGTTAGTTCTACTTATTGAGAGACGAAGCAGCTTGAACTTTTAATTGAGTTTGTTTACAAACCAAAATGTCTTACCTCAAACTTAAAAGGGCTTTAACCGTAAACTTATTATGATTTATTCGTCCAGTGGCCTGGACAATTTAAAGTTCTCACTAACGGTGGTGGGACAAAATATTTGTTGTTGTGAGCTAAGTTCTTAAATATTAGTATTTAATGCGTGAAATTGGTTGTGCAAAGTTCAATCAATCTGAATAACCAACGTAACCCTACATTACACAGTTGTTTGTTTTATGTATTTATATATATATGTGTGTGTTAGTGTGTACGAAACACCAATAAGCATACACATTTAACTTAAAACCAGAAAACACTATAATTCCAAAGTTTGTCTTGTTAAACAAAATATAACATCCCATAAATAGAGACTCAAAAACACTTCATTCATTTAAACGCAAGTAAAAATTCCCAGTTGCAACAAATACAAAAATTACATAATGAGTCAAAGTGGATCTTACTTTTGTAGCGCACTCCCTATTTCGCTGGAGTGAACCGACGCAAAAACAAAACATTTCAACTATCTCATTCACTTATGCAAACAGCGAGTATGTTTTTGTGATATGGCCAGTACACTTCTCTTCTATACACGTGGAGAAAAAAACAATGTTGCCAATGGTAGATTTCCAACGGAAACAAATCTCGCACTCGCACCTCACTTTAGTAAAAACGGGGTTTAGATACTCAGCAAGGATATAACGTTGTTCAACCGTATTATATACGTTGCATTACGAACTCATCGCAACCTAATGTACAGTGCATCTCCTGTGTTTAGTCGTGCATCTAGAGGCACGTTCAAGCGGTTTGTAGCGTTACTAAACGTGTATTTGTATCAAATATTTCAAAGCGATATTCTTTCTTTTTGTGACATGTTTCAATGATTTTGATACTTGTTTTTAAGGTACCAAAGCTATTATAAAAGTTCTACAAATTGCAAAGTATGGACGGTTCTCCTAGTTTTGAGTTGTAATATTGTTGTATAATTTTGAGTTATGAAATTAATATGAATTATTTGATTACTGATCCTGCTCTATATTTTTTCTCCATTTTACCATTTGTTATATTTTATTATATATTAATTATTTAAGTACAAATTTATTAGTAAATGATTGATAAAGAATAAATAAAGTGAATGTTTGAATATGTTGATATAAGATTATTATATTAATAATAACATAATTGGGGAAGACCCTCGTATACATCCCTCACTCCTGTCCAAAAGGACCGAACGTATGTAATATTGTAATATTGACAAAATAAAGATAGGTTCGTATAAAGTTTATAGGTCGACCCTTCTACCAATCACAAACAATCCATCTACCCATGTGAGTGACCTGCAAAGCAAACCCATTTCGATCAGTCGATCACTGAACGCTTATACACAGTTTAAATGAGAGCGCAACACTAATCCGGTCAGATTTAGAGTAAATTGTAAACACCATTCAGAGCAAAGCAGCATCTGTACTTATCTTGAATCAATCAGATGATGACCGACCGTGGAAGGTGGGAGTGGGATTACACATCCGTTACGTGGGATTATGGTGAAGGCGGCTGTCAAAGCAAGCGGAAGACGTGGGTTCGAGCTACCCAGAAAACTCGATTTGTGTATATTTCCAAACCACAGAACTCTCTTTGGACAAAATGTTTTGCTATCAAGGGAAGACATTGTCGAACAAAAAACACAAAACACAGTCCAACTCAATACCTATTATGTTATAAGCAAAATCTTCTATTATATTACTAAACACAAAACACAGTCCAACTCAAGAAGTACCTATTATATTACAAGCGAAATCTTCTATTATATTATTAAACACAAAACACAGTCCAACTCAAGAAGTAGGCCTACCTATTATATTACAAGCGAAATCTTCTATTATATTATTAAACACAAATCACAGTCCAACTCAAGAAGAACCTATTTGTATTAAAAGCGAAATGTTCTTTTTCCTAAAGGAATGAGTGAAATGAAGGACAGTTAAAACGATGTCTATCATGCCTTTCCCAGTTCTCTATCTCTTCTTTGTACGTACCAGTTCCTGTATATTTCAGGTCACACGGGTATTGTTTGTAATTATGTTTGAATTATTTTTATTTTGTTATTATTTGTATTTGAGTTATCCTAAACCTAAATGTATTAAGTACATATCAATTGGTAAATACGTTTTTCTACTAAACTCTGTAAAAACGGTAAGAATATACCTTGTAAAATAACTTGATTGATGAAGCTTGAAATAAGCATGGATTATAAAAACATTACACTTTAAATGAATCTTTATAAATTGCACTCAAACAATTAAGTTTCCTAAAATTGATCTGTGGGTAATGGTATTGGGGTTGGGAGAAAGTTGCAGGAATTTAAAGCTCAAATAATAGAATTCATTATATAATTTATCTAAGTAACTTTATATAGACATAACATCTGATATCCATCCATCAGACATTTAAATAATTCTGTACTTTAGGTTTAAATCTACTTTCCCCTATCCACAGGGACTAGAATGGGAAGCTGACTACAGATACTAATCAATCCCAGAATTCATCTTTTCACCAAAGTCAACTTTCAGTCAAAACTGCCGCTAGTGCGAATCTCATCTCCTAACTTTGAATCTAGATCCAACACTATATATCAACATTAATTTTTTTGTTATTTTTCCTATCAAAACTGATAAAATTAAAATTATGTATAATCTTCAACTCATACAAGAGTTAAATTGTGCTTTTTTATAAATACATAAATGTAGGCCAAATCAATAATGTAAAATGTAATGATAATCACAATATTAAGATAAGTCAACAAAACTTGAACTTGAATATGAAAATGGTTACTGCGCGTCAATATGTTTATTGACAATGCTGTCTGATCTTACGTGAAACCAACATCAATATGAACACCATTGTGTGAATGTGTGTTTGAAGCAACACAACACGAGTAAGTCGCCCGTCTAGACAGCTGCTTCAAGATAATAACATCGAGCTCTTCTTTCTTCTTCTTCTTCTTCTTCTTCTTCTTCTTCTTCTTCTTCTTCTTCTTCTTCTTCTTCTTCTTCTTCTTCTTCTTCTTCTTCTTGTCTGTATATTCTTGTCACGTGGGACCGGAAACTCACCGGAATCCACTTGCCATTGGCGGACGCTTCTTTGCATGTGACGCGACTCAATTTCAACGAACGGGCGCTTCTCCACAGTAGCATTCCTCTCCGCGATGATAAACCTTCTCAGGTGAGTGACGTAGTGATGCTGTTATCACCAGGAGGAATGCTGGGTATTCGCTGCCGCAGGACAAGAGGGGGAAATGTCACCAGAAGAACTGGAAAAGAAAAAAATACAAGTACTGAAGTCTCGTGCTTACGAAATAGCCGAGTCCATGTACCAAGCTAATGTTTCGCATCTCTAGTTCCTTTCATCTAATTGAAACAATTTCATTAGGGATCATTTATGACCTGGGTTGGATACCTGGAAATTCCTAACACAGCGGGCGTGACTAATGACTAATGTGGCTTGTGCATGCACTTTATTAAGCGGAAGACTGTCTTTACGAAGGTGTAAAAGAACGACAGAAATCTGTAAGTTTTCGCTGAAACAGTATGAAAGGGGCACTGGATATAAGGATCTGAGCTCGGTATTAGACTACTTACGTTGGGGTCACTATATAATTTAGAAAAGTCTGAAATTGTGCTATTAAAGGCACTGACGGAGGTATTTAAATTGAAGCTAGATTCTAAAAGCACACATAATTTATTCAGTACAAAATTACGACTTTTCTTTTTAAATGTAGATAAAACACTTGTGAATACTTATGTAAATACTCATTTTTGATTTCTAGAAAGCTTTAAGCTTTATGAACACGATTGTGTTTTAGGCTTATATGAGGGAATGAGAAAGGTGTGTGTGAACTTTGCAGGTGAGGGAAAGGGGGGTGGGACTAGAGAGCCGTTGTGTCTCACAGGTGAAAGTAGTAAAGGCTTTGTCTACGTATGCACTTTGTAAGATTGGTATTTTTAGCCAAGAACACAATCCACTTTTACATGGTAGATTGAAGAAAACCGCTCTAGCGAAAAATAACAATCTCTCTTAGTTTCGTCATAACGAAGGTTCACTGAAAGTGTATTGAAAGAGGAATGTGTTGTAGGAATAGTCGTAGCTTTCTATACCGACACTGTAAGGCGTGCTACGATGCTGTTATATGTGTTACAATCTCTCTTAGTTTCGTCATAACGAAGGCTCACTGAAAGTGCATTGAAAGAGGAATGTGTTGTAGGACGAATAGTCGTAGGTTTCTATACCGACACTGTACGGCGTGCTACGATGCTGTTATATGTGTTACAATCTCTCTTAGTTTCGTCATAACGAAGGCTCACTGAACGTATATTGAAAGAGGAATGTGTTGTAGAAATAGTCGTAGGTTTCTATACCGACACTGTACGGCGTGCTACGATGCTGTTATATGTGTTACAATGTCTCTTAGTTTCGTCATACGAGGGCTCACTGAGAGTGTATTGAAAGAGGAATGTGTTGTAGGAATAGTCGTAGGTTTCTATACCGACACTGTACGGCGTGCTACGATGCTGTTATATGTGTTACAATCTCTCTTAGTTTCGTCATACGAAGGCTCACTGAACGTGTATTGAAAGAGGAATGTGTTGTATATGAATAGACATAGACATTCCAAGTCCTGAAATGTTTCTTGAATTACATAATAAATTAATTTAAAAATTCATTACCTTTATAAGTTATTACCATTCGTGCTTTATAGTAAGTAATATTAATAATATTTGACCCAAAGACAAATTACAAATTCATCGGTCAAGCTTTTAATTATAAATAAAGTGTGTTCATTTTGTTTTTTCCACCTCGAAATGTTTCAATAACTACACATTTCAATGTGCAGTAAAAATCAACTTTTCAGTTAAATTGTTTTCACCATGACAATGGCCAATAGAAATATACCAAACTTGGCTTACCAGACAGTTAAATTTACTTAACACTTTAACTGGACATCGAAGATAGAGGCATTGTATTGTTAGTATATTTGTTTATCAATTATGAAGTGGTGTAAACATTAAGATATTTGTGTATTTCTTTAATTAGTTTATTTATATATTGGAAATAAAAAAATTGGCTTGGCCACAATTTTAGATATCACCCCTTTAAATGTTGAGCCTATTTTGAAATTAGCGTTTTTTGTACGTGTTCCCTGTTTGGTTTGTAACAGTTTATCTTCTCCGTTTTGGGCTTGGCCTCTTTTTTGCAATTTTGTTTGCATTTTTGTTTCGTATAAAAATATACCTCAGACATTATGGTAGAGCACACGTTCGTAACATTCCGTGACCTCTTCTGTGAAAACAGAGACATATGGTGATAGGGGGACTAGGGAGGGAGGGAAGGAGCGAGAGAGAGAGAGGGAGAGAGAGAGATAAGAGAGAGAGAATGCAATTGTAATAAATATTTGCCGAGACTGAGGATCGAACTCGTATGCCACTTCCAGATTAGATTATATTGCAATTTCTCTCATTTCCATGCAATATCCATAAAGCTGGATAAAGCTTAAAAACTCACATACACACCCCCTTGTTATATTTTCATAATATAAAGACAATAGAGATATAACACGCTCAACTAGATATACTTGAAACATAAAACGAAACATGAAACGAGTTAAAGATCCCTAAAGCTAGTTTTGTGTGAAGCAATTATCCAGTAAATATTGTAGAACAGTATTAAGAAGACTAATGTTATAACTTATGCAGGTGCAAGAAAATTAAAGGAATAACTAATAACTCGAATGATTCAGGAGATAATTAAGCTTATTTAATGAATAATCTTAATGTTAGAAGTTCATTTAATTGTATAATATATTTTATAAAATGAAATTATTATCACAGAACTTAAGAATGCCTGATGTTTGCAAACGAGGGCAAGATGGAACAAGAATGTAAGTGTACAAATAGTTGTCTAAGATATTTGTTACAAACACACATGCTCAACAAACATATCGCAATGCTCGATACTCGAGGCCGTGTGGATTTAGTGCTGGCCTAGTAGACGACGGTTTATGCGTTCCAGGTTCGAATCCTGGCTAGGAAAAATTCACATCTTCATAGATCTCCCACTCGTGTTTTCATCACCGTCGTTGCCAAAATATGAGATTTGAAAATATGTGAAATTAAATCAATACAAGACAATCACACTTATACTAAATATTCAGATCACGCCAAAATTTAATTTTTAAATCTGTAGTTAACAATATACATCTTCGGTGGTTCATTTCCATTAGTTTCTGCAGGCAATCCAAGTACAGAAATACCAACTGATATTGCGTCTTCACGTTAAGTTTAGCCGAACTTAGTAAACTAAGTACTAAGTTGGAACGAGGTACAAACATCACCGACACTATTCGATTATGAAATTGCTGTGGTCATAGTACTCGTACATTCTTGGAACTAACTAGGACAATCACTTCATTAACCCTCGTTTTCCAGTAAGCACACAAAACAACAAACAAGAGAATGGCATTTGATATTAGAAATTCAAGACATCTTGTTGAAATTTCTCGTTCAGACGTGGTAAGTCAACAAACTAGAAAAACTCTACTTAAGTTTTCAGTTAATTACTTTTCAATTTGAATGGAATATTTCGATGATAAATTGAAAATCATGCACGACTATTCAAGGGAAACCTGGTTCACTTCACAACTGACGTAGGCCCTAAGCATATTATGCGAACTCAATTAGACAAGCAGCCTAACTTACCTCGACCATCGTTCTGTATTGCCCGAGGCTTTCAGAACTTCCACGCTGCGAACCCACATGGGAGCGGCAGCATTATGAGGAATGTCAGAAACTTATGTACTATGTCAGAGAAAATGTTGTAAGTGTTGATTGAGAATGCCTTTGCTGGCGTAGATTAGTTAATACCCTTGAGTATTATACATTTGGCGTTGGTCCAGTATGCCATGTTCCTGCGTTTAATATACAAATCTTTATTTGTGTATTTATTTTAATTTAAGTACAATGAAATCAAGTTTTGCCATGGTTGCGATGGGACGTTTACAATTTGTAAGTAAGAGGAGTGTACAAAAGTGAGTAACAGCATGACGTGTGAGAAATTAAGTGATGAATTTAATGTGTGGGTGATTGAGAAAGTCAATACCTAATTGCGTTAGTAGGCCTGCCTTATATTGTATACTTCATTGTTATTAAGGCCAGTGAAGGGCAAATTGCCCTGTTTAACCTGATGAGTGATGATTGATGAATGATAATGAGGAAGCGAGGCGGGGAAGCCTGGTACCGGCACGTAGCCTACTACTTTCAAAAAGTACCAAGGGGACCATCAGCTTTACGTCCCATCCGAAAGAACGGTGTAACTTTGACCAGTCATAGGTTCCTCCACTAACCTGGACTGCCGAGCAGGTGACGAGAAAAACGATGCTGTTACACAAGCTTTCGCACCAACCAATCTGCTCTAACCAACGGTAACTAGTGTTTCAGAGGAGAATGATCACCCATCCACCTCCTGACCTAGACCGAGGTTACTTAACTTCGGTGTTCGTATGGGAACTGGCTAAGCGTCCGCGGCTAAACCGTTGGCTTATTATAGATGAGTTGAGTGTAGTACGCGAGTCAGGGACTGGGTAAGAGAGAGACTGAGTGAGTATGAGAGTACGAAAGTGAGAGAGAAAGTTCATTGGTTATCAAGGGGAATTGATTTCGTATCTGTTGAGTTGAGTACTGAGTGCGTAGGAGTGTGAGCAAGAGATTACGTACAGAGAATTCGTAGGCGATTGAGTGATGCAGTCAGAATACGTGCGAGTGAGTACGTAAGTGAAACTATACCCTGCACTACACAACTCACCACGAAACGATCGCTCCCGTTTCATGAGAAGCAAAAACTAACCAACCAACAAGCGACATAAATAGAAATAAGAAACCCTATCACCCTTCAAAGTTGGTTCTATCGTTGCGCATTGATCTATGAATGATTTATTGTGGCTGAACTTTCCAAGAGTGTTCTTGCAGCAATTCCCGTGCGTCAAGCAGAAAGCATTACAGCACAATGCACAGGCCTAGCCTCGAGCAATCTCGCTTGCGAGTTATTCTCTGTGTGACATATCAAGAAAAGAACGACACGACACTTAGCCGCAAGTCGCTACCGTGTCCAGAGGGGAAACTAGTTAAAACTTTGGAAACTTGATATTTCAACTATTTAAAATTGCAAAAGGTTTAGACGTTTGAATTTCATAATAATTCTCTACCCAAACTTTTCAATTGTTTGTTTGAGGTAAACACTGTAATATGTGAATACACGTTCTAGAAATTAAGGTTTATAATTCATATTTTATTATTTTCATTTCAAAGAATTTGTTGATTATCAATTTGTTTTATCTTTGTCCTCTAGTAACTCTTATTCATTGTTGTAGTTAGGTCTGTATGATTTATTTGTTCCGTTGTCTTGAGTTTGCATGGTTGTATACATATTGTTACGAAGCGTAATCTATAGATAATATTACGTTAGCCCGGTTTCCATGTGGATGTTGATGTCGGACGTTGGGCAACCGTAGCCCGTAGAATATTCTCGACAAAAGTCGAGGAGGCGGTGCTAGCGTTGCGTACATGGATGGCTATGATTGGCCAACGTCCGACGTAAAAGCTTGAGAACGAGGGCATAACAATCAATGTAAAATTGTTCGCGTTTTGTACACGATTTCGGAAAATTAGTAAAACAATAAACTTTAACCTGCCAGTTTATTTAAATCCAATTGGACGATGTGACCCAACTGTGTGAATATAGTGATGCGTTGCTGACATAGAGCGTAGGACATTATATCGTCTATTCATGATAGATATCATCCGTCAAAGATGGTCCCACGCTCCCTTCTGTGAGCCTATGCTCACCACAAAAAGGTTGCTCGACTTTTCAGGAGGTTGCCGGTTCGATTCGGGTAACCGACAATTCTGACTGAAGTTTTCCGAAGTCTCCCTCAGAACCAACTGAAGAAAAATGGGACAAGTCCTGTAAGATAGTCATCAAACATTGCTTCTCAATATCCAACCTTGGTCGCATGAAGAGGGGCACGTCGGATAAAGCTGGTGTGCACCCCATATCAGGAATTTCGACCATAAAAAAATATTAAACTATCGTCGCCACTTAAGTCGAATTTCCGTAACATGCGTAATACTTGGTATATCACCTATAAAGTTGGAGAATTATATTTATCTATCGTCTCCTTGGGGGGGGGGGGGGGGGGGGGCGTTTCCATGTCCAGGTGGTAACATGACTATTCATTAGACCAGCGTGCGAGAACACCGCCCACAAATCTTTTACCTCTCCTAATTAAAACCATTTAAAATATTAGGTACACGACTTAGGTTTGCACGCTATGATAGCTCCCTGCCCTCAATCAGGATAGCTTTTGTATTCGGGCTTGATTTATTTATGGTAAGAATATAATATAGTACACGCACGCGAGGTACTTATTTTGATTGAGTGCGTTGGTTAAATACGCATTTACGTACTCGGGTTGGGGGTGCGTCACGTGAATTTTTCGAACTCGCACGATTCTTCGAAACTTGTACTTTTATTTGTTTTGGTAAAGTTTTTTATGTAGACGCAATGGTAATAAAACAAACTTGGTCAAAGGGTGATTTATTAAAATAAAATACTTTCTTAAATGTCGGACTGCTCGGCACAGCCTTAAGCTTCCAGTGTCTTATGTATTAAAATGCGTGCACATGTCTCGATTATTCTCTTTAATTTGCCGATAAAATAATTGTTTACAATTTTCTTTCTTAAAAGCGAAAAATAGAATGAAAGATAGATATTTTATACAATGTGTACCACATAATCTTTTTGAATTGATTTAAAAAGGAGGACAAAAATAATATATCCGTTTTCATAATGATGTGATTAATGATTTTGCCCAAACAATTAGAGCTTTAGAACCAAACAATCACAATTCTTACTATAAAACATGTTAATAATAAAATAATAAATTCTACGTAATTAAATTTCCAAACGATTGCTTTTAAAAGGAGGAATGGTCACAGGGTCGATTCACCAGCTAGGAGGAGCGCGGGGTGATGTGCAATCACATTATTAGATGAAGTCGTGAAGTAATATTTGTTTTAAGATACAAGTTTGTAAAAATAATTGCCGAGTATTAGATTAGGCACGATGTTGTTTGTAGAGCACAAGTATTGAGGTCAATAATAAGGGTAATACATGATACATCTATGCTACGTACTTCTTCATTCCTCAAATCTCTTATGTTGTTATTACCAACATATTGGTTTGATTCAATAATCTAAACATTCTGCTTTGTATTATTTCGTATGTTAAAATGTTCAGAGCTTACAACTCATGTAGTTTCTTACACACTCTATTATTGTATCTGTATTTTGTATTGTTTATTAATAAAATTTTCCTCGCAGAAACGGCAATAACTTTAATATAAAATAAATAATCAAATAAATAATCAAATATAACAAAAATATATTTAGTGTGTATTACGAGAAAGTTAGTTGAATGAAATAAGACAGTGGTTTTAGTCCTGCATATTTTTAATTTGTTTGGTGGCCACTCATAGCTTCTTCAAAAGCTATTTTTTTGTTTTTAGATTTTATATTAAAAGTTTCAAAACCAGACACCTAGTTATTTTAAATATTTTAGAAAAATAAATTAGGTTATTTAACACCAAAACTTTTTCCAAAACGCGTCACCTTTTCTTGTTCCACACGGTGGTTGGCAACCCGACTATTTTGGCTATTACACAGATGCTGTTTTCCTAAAAGTTGCCGGTCGACAACCTCCATCTCCATCTCTCTTGTTGTAGCCTACATTTGTTCGATAACCCCACCAACAATGTGAACCCAAAACTCACATAAATTTCTAAAGAGTTGAATAGAAATCGCAACGTACGTTTTGTATGAAACAAACTTTCGGCGTAACAAGCTGTATTGTTACCGCTCACCCACACACCCACACACGCTCTGCTCACTCGAAACTTTTACGGTCGGTCGGTCGAAGGTATTAGCATATCGCACGCCATTCTAACCACATTCACATTCACAGGAGACGGATCAATGCAACGAATTAGGCACAGGTGGAATTGCATTGCCAAAAACTACAAACAATTGACAATGAAATGGTCTTTGGTGTTCAGATAATTTGGTTTAAGGAAGTATAGAGTTTATATTGTTTCGAGATAAAATTTAAAAGGTTTTTGGGGTAAATTTCTGTTTGATTTTACCGTTAATCCTTCATTGTAATTTGTATAAGTTATCACTTATTAAATCACTACACCAATCAAGTTACCACTTTTTCTATTTGTTCAAGTAATTTATGTTTACCTTCATACTAACAATTATTTTAAAGAAAAATGCTTTTAATTTCTTCAATATGGCCCGTTGGAACAAAATGTAATAATACGTTTCTTAACAAAACAAAAACATTAAGAACGGACTTTTCTGTTGTCTAATATGAAAACCGTAGCCGTCCGCAGTGGTGTATACGGTTTGGGAGCAGACCTATAAGCAATAAGCATGTGCCGGCCATCTAGGGACGCGGATTTAAATCCTGCATAAAGCATGGTGGTTTGTAATTGTTCATCATCATATGTCCCCCCATAATCGTCTGGAATAGCATGACTAACAATAGAGACGAAAAGCAAAAAGATTCATCATCCCTATAACAGTTAACACTTTATGTTAAGAAATCTTTTAATTATGTATCAGTGGACCTCTCCTGTAGCTAAAGGTACTCCTTGTTTATAAGGAATATCTTAACAGACATGTATAGTTACCAAGGCTAGAGAAATAATTGCTTTTTTGAATGTTGTTTACTTCAAAGTTTTAACTCTGAATAAAAAAATAAAAAATACTGTATCTCGATCCTGTTAATAAAGTTTGATCACGGGTGTGTACATAGTAAGTCTGTGATGGAGTATGGAGAGTGGGGGGGTGGGAGGAGGGGGGCGGGGGGTTTGGAGGGGTTGACGCTCTCAAGTCTGTCGCCGCAGGCAAAGTTTCGGTATTTGTACGGTTCAAGATTCGAGAGAGTTGTGATTTATAGAAAGAAAGTTATTTATAATTTTGAGCATTCTTGCGCTGTATATTTTTAGCGTCACTGAGGAATCAGTCTTGATTCACCTCCTGAAACACATCTCACAATAGAACAATCAGTGAGGCTACACATTGTTCAAAACCACTTTTAATCACTCGATACCGCAGATTTATATTACTTGCTATAACTGTAAAATTAAGTTCTAAGTCTAAGTTTATAAGTTCTACATCATTTTTTGTGATTGTATATAGGTAACAAATAAGATCCTAAACGTGTTTCTTATTATGTTCTTCTCAGTTAGGCACATGATATCATATCATATCATCATTATCATCTGAAAAATGGCATGTTAAGTTAGTTAGAATGTTTAACTATCAATAACATGTTAAATTTCTTTCACATCATATATTAAGTTAAACCATATATAATAACATAGGCATATCAATCAAATTAAAATTGTTGCGGGTTAGTCCGCCACGTCCTACCTCCATATTATTGCTGACGTTTCAGGAACCTTCAAGTCCCTATCCTCAGGGGGTCGAACACCAACTGATGTCTCCCGCGCTCGCTGATTGTGAGGCATATATATGTATAAATATTTCATATTAGATCCTCGCGGATATATGTAACGTGATCCTTATGTATATTTTTGTTCACACGAGTGGACCCCCGAGTCAAGTGCTGTGTCATTACCAACACCGCCTGATATTTCGTAACAGTACTATAACTACAATATATAGTACTATACAGTAATATATATATATGGTTCATCTTCCGATGCTTTCCCTCTTTGCGTGCTCCCGTGATGACACTGCGAAGTGCACTGACTGTACTTCTGTACTCCAAGTACTTCAAGCACATTCATAGAATACAATGTTATTCATTCCATACAATAAAGTTCAGTATTCACGATGGAGACTATGACAAAGTTATCCTGAGTAGCTTATGTGGGAATAGGAGTTATCATAGTTCCCACGTGAAGTTACAGCGGCCATGATTGCGACACAATTGATGAGGACGAATCCTAGATCATTGGCAAATATTATTCAAATTAAATAAATAATTATAATTTAGTATTTAAAAAGAAACATAAGTAATAAAAAAAAAATTACCGCACCTACTAAAATTATTTTAAAAAACACCACAACAGTTTTCAATTGTTTCTCCATAGCAACGTCAAATTTGGATCACAAATGTGGCCGCCACTCGTAAAGATGTGACGTACGTGCAACCTGTGAATATTCCCTCCTATATCTCCAGTACTAAGCATGGATAATCCCTTTACAGAATATATTTACTTATAAAAGTCTATCTCCACTTCTAGCGTCGTTAGAATCAGCAACACCTTCTTTTCATCTTTTCAATTAATCAATTTGTCATCATCACGCTAAGCTGCCATCTTTTAGTTAATGAGGCTTTTTAATTAGGAATATGGGTAATTTAGAGAGAGAAAGAGTTCCCGTCGGTGTTTAGCTTAATGAATGACTAAAACCTTTCAACCCTTTTTCACTCGGCTGCTCTCTGAGGTGACGTCATACTTGGTATGATAAGCCTAACTTCAGCGCCGGGCCTGCTCAAAATGTTCGTATACATTTCAACAATTGTTATTTGTATATGACTGGTAAAATATTTTTTTCTCTAAAAAAAAATGCACATGTTTATAAGGAAAAAAAAGCACGTAGGAATAAAATGTAATGAGATGCTTGAGGGGTCGGCTATGTGGCCATTATTCCTTGTTCCACTGTGACTCATGATCATTCTATACGTTGGTTTTGTGTGCGAATATATGTGCGCCGTGGATAAAATGAGAAATATTTATAATTTCCGACCTGCCGTAAAAAGTTGAAAATGGTTATCTTTGAGAGCCAAGCTAATGTTTCCTACATTAACACATTTGAATAGTGATAACGTAACCATGATAACTAAACCATAACTGAACATTTGATATGAAATCACCCACTAAGTGGTTCGTTTTCTATTTTGGAACTTTTTTATTTCATGTCTGTCCTATTCATTAATTATGAAACTGATTTACAAAAAGGACAATACATATAACTATACAATGTACAATCAACGACACTAAAAACTAGGAAACTAGGCACATCTCCTGCAATATTGTATGTAGTATTGTTTTGTAATTGATTTAAATATTGTATAATAATGATTGACAACTAGAATATTCTATGTATATCATGTATACTTACTGAATTTTGAAGAGGCGAATAAAACTACTTTGACAATGGGACAAACATACCACAGCAGGATCAATATTAATTGATATATATGTATATGTTATATTGATATTGATTGTTCGACATTCTAACGTGATTATTTCGATAAATGAACAAGGGAATTATTTGTTGTACTAATTATTAAAAAATGGCATTCTTTTCAATTCAATCATTCATTAAAAAGTCCTTAAATAATACATTTAAAAACATTCATATAAAATAAACAAACTGGCAACGTTGCCTTCACGACGCAACATTGCATTAGTAAGTTCTCATGAGTTCTATACTGGTTCTGACAATGAGGGCTTAGCTCGTGCTCGATCGCCACAAACACGACAGATGTAGACTGCGCAAAAAGACAATATAAACAAGAATGAAGAATATCTTGGTTGTCTCCCTCTGCAGTCGATCATCCCCGCTAAGTAACGGATTACACAGAAAACAAGACAACCCTTTTGACCAAGTGGCACGAATATTGTCGGTTGGCGTTCAGCTGTGCTCCAGATGTATTGCCAACTTACGAGCGTTGGATTCCAACACTTTACAGAGCGCTGACATGTAATCGAAGTATTGCGACTGAAGGGGCGGTTACTGTGGAGCGTTAGAGACGACGCGTTACGTGCGTTACGTGCGTTACGTGCGTCGCGAGCGTTGAAGTTTATGCAGTAGTGCTGATGATATTTGGTGTTTTACGTCCCATATTTTTGCAACGAAGCTAATCGAGACGATGAGTGGGTGATTATGAGGATGAAAAAAACGCCACATGACATTCATGCTCAAGCCAGGATTCGAACCTGGAACTCAGAGACCGCGGTTTATTAGACCATCGCCTATGACCACGGCCAACTGCGACGGTTACAGTAGTGCGAGGCCAACAATATTTTAGCTATGTGTATTGCACATTTTGTCCCCATGGCAAGGAGAAATGGAAGCACTCGCCTACCGTGATGTTGGATTATGTTTGAAAAATAGGTACATCTTGTGTAGGTGGCTATATCAACATTGATTGAGGATATAATGTTGTGTTTGAATCTTTAACTTAAGAAATTTAATATTGAAATAAAATGTTTATTATATTATTTCCAGCGAGGCATGTATAAGATAAACGTAAGAAATCGAATTTCAAGTGACGTGGCGACACTTAACAACCAAATTTAATACGTGATTGAATATTTGAGCGGTTGAGCCTTGTGGCGAAGACAGGTTGAATTATTTTTAAATATTCGAGATTAGGGCTAAATCTATAGCTAAATTGGTCACCTAATTTCTTCTTATCACGTACAATACGATCCGTAACTTAGGTGTTAGTACAATATCTAAAGTGAATTTATTTTTAATGAGACTAATATATCGATGATTATACGTTCAGCATAATTAATTAGTAAAAATTTTTAAGAGTTTTCTAAAACTACTCCAAGTTTTTTATGGGTAATAAAAGCACTAGTTCAGAAGTTATCAGTTGTTGATGCCAATAACAGTATAAATGGCCCATAAAACGTAGACCAAAACCTGTGAAGAAATTTAATGGCAATTTTGATATTTGAAATATCACTTTTTACGTGCTGTTAGTAAAAACGCCTTCTGTTGTTTTTCCAACACAAAGTTATTCGATTTGTGGAAGTTTTCCGCCATCTTCTTGTTAACTGCATAGGTAGCTTCAAGTTCCGTTTTCCGAGTTCTCTCCAGGGATCAGTTTATCCACTCTGAATTCACTTCGTGGTTTTACTTGATGCACTATCCGCTTCAAACACATCGACCTATTTAAACACAATAAATAGGATCGGTTTAAGAGGATTTCTGCTCTAGTGTGGAATTTACATTACACAGATCTGCATTAGGGAGCTTGCAATAACGTCATTTCCGGTATCGCACGGTAGCCATACTGAGGTACTCTGTAAACGTTTGTTTACGTTCTTCCGAAACTGCATTGTTGCAATATTGCAGATGTCCTTTAACTGACACATCAACTGTTTTCAAACAAAGGTTCCGTTTTATGGCTGAAAACAAAATAAGAACGCGTAAACTCATGTTTGAAGACAATCATTTGCATGTGTTATCATTTTCTTGAACTTTTACCTGCACACATCAATCTATACGGCTTAAAACTGTGATATTTCCTGAATAACCTATTTGTCTTCTATTGACAGAACAAATGTAAACAAGCAATGTGTACCTCATAATGGCCGCCAGCTACCTGTTTTTTTTTTTACCATGACAAAGAGGTGTAAAGAACCGTATCATGTGTATCATCCAGTAGGCAGTGACTGTTGCGATGTTTCAAAACTATAGAAGGCAGTGGAAATGTCAATAAAAAGTGTTTTATTTCGTTGCCTAGCAATAAATGTGTACATGTAACTAAGCAAAATACAGAGGAAGACCTTCTCTATGAGGAAGACGGTGGAAAGTGAGCCTAGAGAGAGGAAGCTGTGTTGAAAGCTACACGGAACGACTTCAAGAACTCGAGTCTTTGAGTCTTACAATTTCTCTAGTTATCAAAGCTAGTATTACCCAGACGTCAACTACGCCTGCCCCGTTAAATGGGACGGTGATTTCCGAAGCGTCTGTTGCACACGATCAACCACTGGATCCAAGCGAAACGAGAAACCGAAGACCAAAATAAGGAAATTTTGGAAATCTTACAATAGACGCGATTCTATGGACGACGTACAACCTGAGAGGATTACTGATTGAAGTAAAGGACCAACCTGCAACCTTGGCTGAGCTGGTAGGCCGTATGTCTATATGTTGATTGATGTGTGGTATGTGAACGTTTATTAGTAGTAAGTGGTGTAATAAAGTTCATATTATAAATGTTCAAGTGCATTTTGGCATTCTCTATTATCGTGTAACCTTACAGAGGTATGGGATGTTAGATTTGTCTCCTATAAAATAGTAATCATAAAAAACAAGGAATATTATTACAAACCAAAGTTTGAAACAAGAGAAAATTCAGAATATATCTCAAGAAAATCGATCATTTACTGATGAAGGAAATGTCATTGATTGACTATATTGAAAACAAATAAGAAAATTCTATATGGTGATTTCACAGTGCGATGTAAAATTGAAATAGAAGTAGATGTTATATACATAATTGTTAAGGGATTTACATATAATTTTAAAATGAATGGACAATTTGTATTTTATTCACATTATTTCTAATTGTTACAATATAGATAGCTCTTATACAAAGGTGAATGGTGAGGAATAATTAATTAATTCTGCAAATGTATTCATAACTTACTAAACGTAGTCCCCGTTTTACATAATTGCAGCTATTCAAAATGAACGCTTCTCACGAATGTATTATAGCTCACATTAATATACCGGCTCACCCAGACTCCCACGTTCATATATGCAAACAGCAGTAACACCCCTGTGTGCCATCTCATTGCGTCAGCTCACCTTATCACAGCACTGTGACTACATAAAGTAGGTCACGCGATTTAAATGGGACTGAGAGAAGGTCAAAGAACATTCGTGATAACTTTGATGTTTAAAGAAAGATCACAGTTTTTAACTTTTCACAATTTTAGAAATATTTCAGAATTTAATCTCTAATGAAACGTGACCTTATCTTTGTAGAAAATATTATGGAAGAAATAATATTTTTTTATTTTGGAGGGAAATCTGCCTTTGTAACAGAGAGTTCTTACATGAGTTTCTATCCATCTATGTGAAAACAAAAATAATAACTACGTTTTGAGATTATTGAGGAATACTTTATAATTACATTCTCCACTTCTTTATATTTATCATTTTGTACTTCATTATTAATACTATCAATAATTTCCACGTGTGGTACTTCGTTAATCGTAGATTTGACACTATTATATTTAGTTGCTGTTTACTTGTTGCCTTATCACCTTTACACTTATACTCACCTCGCTAAAGAGCCTCGCTAAAAGAGTGTGTGGTAATTATAGTTAATTCTAATAGTTTCCTCTAGGAGTCTTACCCTTCACTAGAGTGTAGGGTACTTATTGTCACTCCCTCTACTATCTTACTCTGTCCTTGTGTGTATGGTACTTAGTCACTCCCTCTACAATCTTACTTTGTCCCTGAGTGTGTGCAGAGCTTATGTTACTCGCAGTCTTACCCTGTCACTAAGTGTGTATAATTATGTCGCCCAAGCAGTCTTACTCCTGTCTCAGAGTGTGTAGTACTTAAAAGTCACTCACAATTTTTACTTCTAGAGTCTTACCCTGTTCCTACGTGTGCAGTACTTAAGTCACTCGCAGTCTTACCCTGTTTCTTAGTGTGCAGTACTTAAGTCACTCGCAGTCAACTGTGCCTTAGTGTGCAGTACTTAAGTCACTTGCAGTCTTACCCTGTCCCTTAGTGTGCAGTACTTAAGTCACTCGCAGTCTTACCCTGTCCCTAAGTGTGCAGTACTTAAGTCACTCGCAGTCTTATGCTGTTCCTTAATGTGCAGTACTTAAGTCACTCGCAGTCTTACCCTGTCCCTTAGTGTGCAGTACTTAAGTCACTCGCAGTCTTACCCTGTCCCTAAGTGTGCAGTACTTAAGTCACTCGCAGTCTTACCCTGTCCCTAAGTGTGCAGTACTTAAGTCACTCGCAGTCTTACCGCTCGCAGTCTCACACAAACAACCGCATCATACGTCATAACACCATAGCGCCCCATCAAGATTTAATTGCCCGTGTGAATGCACAGCGACTAAATGACTTCGCTTTTATCTTCCTTCTCATTAGTCTCAATATTACATTGCTGTTAATGTTTTGTCGCACGAACGAATCCATTCAAAAGATCTTCTGCTTCGTATCATCAAACACAAAATATGTACATTTATTAGGTTGGCGCTGCACATGCATTCAACAGTTTCTGTAATTCAATTGTCAGTTCCTGTCTTAAAATTTATTTTAAAGTTTACAGTCGTCGTTTTCCTATCAAACGTGTGTGTTTTGTTATTTTAATTAGGTTATAATTTATTTACTATTTGTTGACATCAAATTTACTTTATATGCTTTAGTGTTCTTAGTGCTGCTGCTATGATGCACAGTATTCACAATCCAGATACGTTGCCCAATGTTTTCGGGAACGTACTGCAACATCTCAGATTTTTATAAAATTGATAATAACAATAATACCATTGAGTTTGCTAGTGCTTACTTGATGATAATGCTATTCAAATAACAATACCAATAATAGTATGTAAATGTAAATAATACTCACGTCAGTAACATAGGACACAATATCTGAAAGGCCACATTAATTAACTGTAAATGATGATTGGGTATTCACGGAGTGAATCTAAAAAACTTTTTTTCAACGAAATGTAACAAAAATCACTTTTATATGTTACCTGTTACTGTATCTTTCCAATTATGTAAGGCGCATGCTTCAAAAAGTACATATTTATGTTTTAAATCAATTTAATTCTGTTGAATTAGCTAGAGCCTATGCCTAGGCCAATGCACGCCATTCGCCATTGTTCAACACTAGGATGAAGAGAAATATCTCTGCGGCAAAATAAGTGCTTTGGTTCTTTGTTATCAGTATACCAACTTAAACATAAGTTACTGTATAATAATCGCAGTATTTTCGATAATTTACCCCTTCTTCAAATTTGAAGAAGGGGTAATTTGAAGAAAGGGTAATTATTTTAAAATAAATTTATACTCAAAAAATAAATTACCCCTTCTTCAAGTTTGCGGGCGATATTCGGTTTCATTTCCTACGTTGGCTACTGAATCAACGTAGAACAGCTGATTGTAGCATCCAGTAGGCTGTGTGCATGTTGCTAATGGTGAATGGCGTGCATAGGCATAGGCTCGAGCCAATTCAACATAGTTAAATTGATTTTAAACATAAATACGTACTATTTGAAGCATGCGCCTTACATAATTGGAAAGATACAGTAACAGGTAACATATAAAAGTGATTTTTGTTACATTTCGTTGAAAAAAAGTTTTTTAGATTCACTCCGTGAATACCGATGATTGTTCTAGCTGAGATAAAATGCATAATAAAACCGAAGACAACAGCAAAGTGTATTTTATGTTCGGATCAGAAACGTTTCGTGATAAAGTAGTCCGCCGGCGGTAACGATGTCTAGCTTATTCTATTTTCGAAAATAAATAAATAAATGCAGCTGGCAGTCGACTCAGATTTGAATTCAACCGCAAAGAACATCGTTTGATGTTTCTAGCTCGCTTTGAAATCAAAACCTTCTGCTTGCCGTCCATATTCAGACTACGCGCTCAAAGTAGGCGTTGTATAACGTACCATTGTAGTAAACACGAGTGCTCCATTTTGCGACGGGTATTTTCCTTGCGATGCAAAATGGCCACCAGACAGCACGGGTGTGAAATTGGCGAGTGTAAGTACTTTCCATCAGTAGTCTTCTGCTTCTGTTGCAATGTTGCACATGTTTATTGCAAAAGTCATCGTATATTTACTCCCCCAATCCACCCCCCTCGGGTTCAACCCCGCAACCCGTCCCTCCCTTGATCCACAAAGTGGATACCCGGTTACTCATTCATGTTGTCTTATCTGTAATTTTGAGTCACCTGATGTTGGGGCTAGGCAGCATAGGCCTGTTTCTGTGGAATTGGTAATTTGGAAATAAACCCGACTGAAAGTATTTTAGTAAGTATCATTTACAAGATTATCCCCACCGTTTTGATAAGCTTTGTCAATGAGACTCAATATCCGCAGTGCTCTTACAGGCACACATACAAGCCCTAAACACGGCCAGGTAAGAAGAAAACGATCAATGTCAATTCTTAATTAAAACATTTATCCAATCAGGACTATTCTAGAAAATAGAGTTTTCAACTTTGTACCTTCGTGTCATGGCTGTTTAACATTGTTTCCAATCGGTATACATATAATATATCAAATTTTGATCAGTATAAGGCGTAAACTAAAATAAGGTCGATAATGGCAACGTGTACTTGTAAGCTACATTTGTTGCCTACTCGCTCAGACCTGGTGTTACGGTACTTTTAATTCCGAGATTAGCCATGAATAGCAGATTTGCCCCAAAACAAACATGGTGACAAACATAGAAGACACAATGCATTTGTAATGTAATGTTTGTTGAAAACATGATTTCTTATCCATACAGAGCTAAATAAATCCGAGAAAACAAATTTTTGTAACCGCACCCTCAGTTATCCCCTAAATTACTTACACTGTGGGACATTATACTATTATGAGCCGCGATGCCATGACGGCTCCAAAGTAAATAAGGGGGGTGCAACATTTTTCATTTTGAACCGGGTATCGAAACCCGGACAATCTAGATTTGAAGTAGGTACAAGCCCACTCGACCCATAAGCCACATTTCACCTACGCCTGTGTTTTTATGGTGACCTTCATTTCGATGAACATATTAGAGTAATCATTTTCAAAGACAACACATTCTTAACTACTGCTGAAAACTAGTGAACCTCTCGTCTCATAAAACAATGCCTATTCTCCTATTACACTAAGGCCTAGGTTTTCAAACGATCATTGACAGGCCGTTAGCTGACGGACCGTTATCTGCTTAGGGTTAATTGGGTTACAGATTACGGACCGTCAGCTATGAAAAACCGAGCCTCAGCCACAAAAGAAGAGTGCCAAATTGTGTACAGCGCAATTGTCTGCAAGCCAAACTTATTTATTTATGTATTTATTTATTTAATGTCTATCCTATTCAGTTATAAAAACTGATTTACAAAGGAGGACCTTAAATAAAACTAAGCTATGCAAACAATTAATAGTAATGAAATCAAAATAACAATAACAACAAAAACAAAACAAACAACTGAACTATATAAAATATAATCAAGAACAAGAAAAAATAATTGAGAAATGAAATAAAATCAAATGAAGTGTAAATTCAACATATTAAAAAATAAAAATAGAAGTATGCAAATAAGAAAGAACATGAAGAAACAAAACAATTGTGGGAAAAAATAAATATATATATATACATATAAAAGTGAAAAAGAAGGAAAAAAAAAGAAGAAAGAAAAGAAAAAACAAAAAAGAAAAAAGAAAAAACAAAAAGAAAAAAGAAAAAAGAAAAAAGAAAAAAGAAAAAAGAAAAAAGAAAAAAGAAAAAAGAAAAAAGAAAAAAGAAAAAAGAAAAAAGAAAAAAGAAAAAAGAAAAAAGAAAAAAGAAAAAAGAAAAAAGAAAAAAGAAAAAAGAAAAAAGAAAAAAGAAAAAAGAAAAAAGAAAAACGAAAAAAGAACAAAGGAAAAATGAAAAAGAAAAAAGAAAAAAGAAAAAAGAAAAAAGAAAAAAGCAAAAGGAAAAAAGAAAAACGAAAAAAGAAAAAAGGAAAAAGGAAAAAGAAAAAAGAAAAAAGAAAAAAGAAAAAAGAAAAAAGAAAAAAGAAAAAAGAAAAAAGAAAAAAGAAAAAAGAAAAACGAAAAAAGAAAAAAGAAAAAAGAAAAAAGAAAAAAGAAAAAAGAAAAAAGAAAAAAGAAAAAAGAAAAAAGAAAAAAGAAAAAAAGAAAAAAGAAAAAAGAAAAAAAAAAGAAAAAAGAAAAAAGAAAAAGAAAAAAGAAAAAAGAAAAAAGAAAAAAGAAAAAAGAAAAAAAAGAAAAAAGAAAAAAAAAGGAAAAAAAAGAAAAAGGATAAAGAAAAAAGAAAAAGAAAAAAGAAAAAAGAAAAAAGAAAAAAGAAAAAAAAAGAAAAAGGAAAAAAGAAAAAAGAAAAAAGGAAAAAGAAAAAGAAAAAAGAAAAAAGAAAAAGAAAAAAGAAAAAAGAAAAAAAAAGAAAAAAGGAAAAAAAAGGAAAAAAAGAAAAAGGATAAAGAAAAAAGAAAAAGAAAAAAGAAAAAAGAAAACAGAAAAAAGAAAAAAGAAAAAAGAAAAGAAAAAAGAAAAGAAAAAAGAAAGAAGAAAAAAAGAAAAAACTGATTTGTTAACGGTCCCAGCTCAAACGAAATGAGGATTGCAAAAAATCAGAAACTGCAATCTGGGAAAATTAAAATTTCACGTAAAAGCAACCCGGGAAATCGCACACGCCTTCTATCTTCACTTCGAATTTTGAAAGTCAGATGGTCTTGAAAATCTTGATACGAGAACCATACCATAATAGAGGTTATTATTGTCTTCGTATAGACCCGGTCCCACCTATATGGTTGCTTCGTTCTGAAAGAGTAGTTCAAACAATCTTTCACACTGTCTCATTCAAGACGCAGGGAGACCTTGTTTGAAAGAGAAAGTCAAATCAGTGGAATCACTAAATAAAAAGGTGCATATTTCAGATGGCTGTGAGCAATCTTCCTCAAGACGCCTGTCCGACAAGACTTGAAGAAATCTTACGTACAAGAAGTGTTACTCTTTCGTGTATATATGCACTGAAATATTACGACGACTTATGTTGACTTTATTTATTCATTTGCTATTTCTCAGCACTTAAGGAATGGACTATTTTTGTTCTTTTGTAGTGATAGTTTTGAATTGCCAAGTACACCAATCTCACTTTGCAAAAACAAATACGATACAAAATGTAGATAGCAAAATTATCATGAACAAAATCATAGTTCTAAACTTAGATCTATGTTCCTCTACTCGATTTCAAGTTCTATATGTCTCTGGATGTGTTTGGAGAGAATCTTCAAATAATCCACTGTATATAACGTATGAAAACATGGCTTACTGCCAACTTTACAGACCATACAATATTTACTGTTCATTCAATTTTGTAAATGTTAGATACATATTGCAAATATCCTGTTGAGGAAATTTGAAACGATCATAAAATGTTCATACTTAAATGATGGCATTTTATAAAAATGTGAAATGCAATCTCGTTCATACTTAAAGAGTTCCTCGGCTATAAACTTCCTTCTTTATTCAGTTTTATGAAGCGATCACCAGTACCTCTTCCATCACAAGGACGTGAAGTTATTTTGTATAATGTTCCACACGAGTGAGTTCAACATATCAATTTGGTTCTGTTATTCAATATTGAGGATAAAAAGATCAGTTACCTGCTGCTTGAATACGGATACTGATAATTATAATCACAATTTGATTTTCCTAACGACGTATAAGGAGGTAAACTCTCCATTTATTTTCATATTTGCAAACATTGTTTTATTACTTACATTTTACTTCAGTATTATATCGCTTCAAAAGAGGCAAGCGAATTTTGTAGCTCAATGCAAATTCGTAAATTGATACTAAGACCATGAAGAATAAGCAAACGAATGATCTTTCTATTAATATAGAACGTTCGTTATTTTTTACATCGGCGGGAGTATGTAAAATAGATAGTTATTTTACTTGCATATAAACACCATTGCAAACTTCTATAAGTGTTTTAGTTAAGCAAATCCTAGCAAGATAAATCATCGCCGCATTTTGCTTCTTTTTCATTGCTAAAATATTACAAGTTTTATTGTTAATATTTTACTATATTCATGACATTGCAGAACGACACAGGACTATTTTTGTAGACACGACATTTATCACGTCTTTTACACAATGGGTTTCCATCACAGATTGATGATACATACAATGAAAATTATTATATTATACGTTATATATAATACTGGTATTTTTTTCGGAGATAGACAACTTTACAATCCTGTATAATTCCAAAATTATAATTTTTATTAAACAAACATAGACGATACATTCCCTACGTTTTGTAAACTACCTATCTGTGTTAAACATTTCAAAAATCAATTGTTAGTACTGTACGTACCCCCCCCCCCCCTCCCCCCCCCCCCTTGTTTTGATGACTGGACACATAGTGGCTGTGATAGTCTGTTCGACACGTGTATAACGGGGCAGCGGATATCCGGCCAGTGCGCTAGTACAAAACATGTAACATGTTGAATTACGAGTCTCGCTTAACATGGATCTCCTTTCATTTTCCTTTCATTGTCTACCTCGAACTATGGGAGACACAGGGATAGGTGATACTGAAAGTCATGTTCATTATATTACGGGGACGTGTCTAGGGAGCGAAATTTAAAGTGTGCGAATGGTCTAGTCGCTGTTGTGTGCGAAAACTCTAGTTCGCGAATGCTTTACAGCGCGAGAATGATCGGGTGAGCTTTCGCTGACTAGAAAATTCGATTACTTAAATGTTCATTTACTAGATATAGAGCCAGAATGTTTATGTTTTGTTGAAAGTGAATGTTAAATAAACATTCTACTGGCGCAAATGTAATGCAATGAATATAAATCTTGAAATCATCTTCAAAGTATTACAAATATAATAATATAAATAAAATATATATAGAAAAAACATATATTAATAAAACATGACCAGACATAATGTTAAAATTTAGACAAGAGGTTTGTTATTGAGTAAACAATTGACTTGTCATAATACTATTATTTCACAGGCTACGCCGCTTTCGACGAAGCAAAATCAAAATCATGAAATGTTTATACAAAATTGGTTCACAATCAAATCCTCTTCTGCTTCAACTCTCTTCGATGATATCTTCATTAACTTCAAACAGATTTAACATACTTCATACTTTTCAGTACATAGTATGTTCTTATACCTGGTGTGAATATCATGATTTCAATTCTCTTCTCACGGGAAATATAATACTTTTAATCGCAAAGTGAGACCCTAAAACGAGGACGACAGAGAATAATCAGAGCTGGCGTCGACATTGAAAGCATTCTCCATTTTTATTCTATTTCAGGCTGAAAATGGTGACGCGCCATTTCGTGACGTTGTTGTCTGATGGAAGTCGTTGTCCTCACAATTACAAGCGATGGGTTAATGACGTCACATTAAACCGTCTAACCTCATTTGTTCGTGGCGGAGTGCAACGTCAGCACTAATAACCGTCTTACATGTCTGTCTATCTGATTAAATAGTCGTCCACATTTATAATCTAGTACTATGCGTTTGATAAAACATAAAACCATTAAGAAGTTTGAATTATTGAGGGGAGGTTTGTCGCAATGACTTAATGCCTAAATCACTGAGCGTATTCTCTAGCTAGGGGAAATAATCTCGTGGGTCGGGAGGCGTAATCCAAGAGTTTTGTGTGGAAATGGACTCAGTGAAATGTGTCACCTGAAAATCGAATTTATTTTACTTGTTTTGTTTTGTATTCTTCTTACCCAAAGCAAACATGAAGATTTAGTAATAAAAAATATATATCATGTGAACACTATCATGAACAACTGATTAATACTACTGATAATACTGATTAATTTTACTGATTTTACTGATTAATTTTAACAATATCATGTGATTGTTGGGAATTAATGTATGAGAACTGAGAGTAATTATAATGCACTCGGTTCTCTTCTCAACCACAACAACAGTGATTTATGAATACCCATATATACAAAACAAATATGCAAAAAATGTCGGTATTGAGGCTGTTGAATTCCAAGTTAAGTCTGGATATGTATAAGAACACGCTTTTACAGCAAAACTGCGGCACACTTAACGTGCATTTGTGCCTAACAGTCATGTACTATTGAATACGGCTTAAACATTTGTAGCTCGACTAAGCTTTTGGCAGATATTTCTATCGAAAACATTCTTTGTGTTGTATTTCTGTCCTCTGTCCGCGTTCTTCTGTCTGACTTTTAAATCGATTTGTATGGAGCAATTTAATGACAATGGCTTAGTAGTTTTGTCTGACATTTAAACCATCCATTAAAATTTTAAACTAGTGTAATAAAAGGCCAGAACCAATAAAGTACGGGTTAAATTGACCTATTAATTTCAATTATTGCTATCTGTTACAATAAAGATAAATATTAAAAGAACTCTTCAAGTATATGTGGTATCTCACAAGAAGGGAATTTGATGACTAACGTTATAACCTAACGGTCACATTTGAATGTAACATCATTTCCACACACAGACACAAACGTGCTGTTAACTTAACGGCCTCAGTACTTAAGCGTGCAAGCCGCCACTGAAATGTTGAAATATTGCCAGGAATAAAGAAAACGAGATAAAGAAATTGTTAAAGGCCGACATTCAAAGAAGCACGCCTCGTTTTTATAAATATTTTAAAAGTCTAGAAAATTAACAATGGCATTTTTAGGATGTGCGATAACGGCTACCAGTGTTGCCAAAATAATGTGCTGATGGCGTATCTTGAAGGATCTAAACAATATGCTGGTTAGAATATTGGCGTGGACTTCTGCTACATTTTACTACCTCGAAACAAAAAAGCATAAGGTTGTTTTGTTGTGTTTAGTTTTAAGGAAATACAGCAAATTTGCGATAAAATGCATAAACATTGGTATTTAAAGGCTACCAAAAGTAATAAAAAATGGAAAGAGTGTGTTGGTGTATTTAAAACGGAATATTGTTAGAGTAACTGTTTTCAAAAGATGTATATGAGTACTATTTCGAATAATGACGATTCTTGACAAAGAGTAGTCGCCCGAAATGAACATTTTTTGATTTTATAATAGAAAATTAAGTTTATTTTTATTATTTACGACATCGATTTGTATTAGATAGTTGTCGTTTTGTGTTATATGAAGCCCATTTATTGAGTTTATGTGAGCAAGTAGCAAAACTCCTAAATACATCTTATACTAGCAGAACCACCAACAAAGTTGTATCAATTTATCAAATTCGGATAAAAAAAAACAGGTGACATACAAAGAAGGACAATAAAACATAAACTATTACAAAGTTTTATTAATAAACGGGCGGAATAAGACGTATTGGTTTAAAGTACAGTCAAGAACGTAAGTGCACATAAATCTTACAGCACTGTACAGTGTCAACCTTTTTCGTGGTATTATTATTGTTTGTTTACATTTGACGACATACTTTAGTTAGATCGTACAACAATAAATTAAACTAATCTTAACTGTGATTCATCATCCGTATATAAGAACAATATAAACTATGCTTGAGGTATGTTTTTAGAACGTGAAATCACATAATTCACAAGTTGATGATATTAAAGCTTTGTTCTTTATGATCAGAACACTGTAATGAGTAATGACTAATGTTATATAAATCGAAATAAAACGAAAATCCTTATTTGCAATCTTTCACAAATATTAAAATCGTGGTGTTTTCTTATATCAATTATTTAAAATAATGTTTGGCGCTTATATATAAGCTTAAATATAAAAGTATATATTTTTGAGGAAAACTTACGTTGCCTTATATGTGTGACAAATGCCAAATACTCCTGTATTGACGTGTTTCATGAGGTCAATGAACATTTTGTGTTCTTATTTTGAAGTTATTTTAATTCCCACACACACTTATAGTCATGTCAACCTCTATTGCAGATTAACATGTCCTTTAACTAGTGCTTGTGTTGTCTCTTTTTTACATTTTCAGAATCAAAATTACTTTTGTGAATTAGATCGAATCAACAAAGGCATGACCAGTTTAACTCAATTTTCATTGAACGTGAATATACAACATGAAAATAAAACAATACCAAGTTATTATTTTAAAATAAATTGGCAATTTCTCGTTGAATACAAAACAACAAATGCAAGGATTTGGAGCCAAGAACTATACAAGAGTTTGTATTTCAAAGCGTGAATGTTGTTATTGTTTGATCTTCTGCTTTAGCTTCTAGCACATAGGAAAACCACTGGCGCAATAACAGTAACTTTACCATCTAATCTCGTTTTGCATATCCTTGGATACACATCGCAACTGAATAGTTGAATAGCTTCTTTAAAAGTTGGAGGGATTTGGCTTTGCATATAAATTTAATTTTCCACTTCAATATAATCGAACAATGAATTTCTTCGTGATATCATTGAACGTAAAACAATTGTTCACGGTTTTAAGTTTCTTAAGGAATCATTTGAACGGATAATTTCATTGACAAGTATACGGTTACGCCTGTCGTAACCTACATAAATGAATAGATAAGCTCCGCCTTATTGGTAGAGTACAGTGTATTCATGAATCATGATATAACTATAATATTATATAGAAATTAATTTATTTCAAAATATGAGGGTATATTTATCGATTTAAAACTAGAAAGTATGCCAACATTTATCATCCCCAAACACCAAAAATTAGTGATATCCATTGGATGACACAGACATTGAAAATAATGTTTTAATTTAATCTCTCCTACAGTTGTTCCACAGCAATCTTGTGATTGCTGATGCCATAGATTGAGCCTTGGCCAATTAAATGTCACTATTTGGAAAAGCCACATACTGATTGGCTCCGCCTCACTCATCTATGACGTAAGCATTCACAAGGTTGCTGCGGAACCACTTGCGCATACAATATTTAATTTTGATTTTGCTGTCTATATAGCCCCATTATAATATTATAAAGTCATGAAAATTGTTGAACTATAGTCCCAGTGTCTCAAGATACCCTACTACCCTAGTTATCCATATTAAAAGTGTTCGCAAATAATGCCCACTTATGTATGTTGGGAATGATAACCGCGCACGTAAACATACAGGAGATATCGATAGAAGTGATCAGTTATTATCTTACTCGATGAAGCTAAATTTCCCTTTAAAATAATAACAATTTTTATAGACCTCGGCGGTACTTATTTGCCGTACAGAGTTGAGTTTTGTGGTTTGGTGGAGGTGCCGGGTCAACGCGGAACTTCTTTAATAATTATTCAACTCTTTTATTTAATATCATTTCAATACCGATAGAGGTGGCTCATCGGTAAGACACGGTACTATCACCCGGGAGGACGACGGTTCGATTCCGGCCACCGGCAATCCTGACTGAAGGTTTTTCAGAGGTTTTTCCTCAGTCGTAAAGGCGAATGCTAGGATAAGACCTAGTAAAAGCCCTCGGACATTTCTTCCTAGTTATCCAAACACCCTAAAAAGACTAGTTAGTCACTGACGAGGGGCACATCTGGTTAAGCTGCTGTGTGTACCCTATAACGGGTATTCCTATGAAAAATGAATTAATTATTATATTATTAATTACAATAACATTGATGAATATGTATAAAACACGTAGAGATTAAAAACTATCTAATAACTGTATTTTCTTTACTGAATGATCATTTTAAATTGTATACTGTCTGGAAATAATTGTATAACGATATTGGAGATGGATGGAAATTATATTACAAAAATTAAAATATCTTTTAAAAGTCTCTCTTTACATACATGTATGGCAAATTATTATCTAGTACCACGCAGTTTGTTCCAGAGATAATTTCAACAGCCCATATTATATTTTGTTTGGAATAAAAAATATTCTGTTTGCATTTAGTGCTACAAAATAATATTATTATACAACTGCTATTATTTCTTAAAAAATAAAGATCATACATACATTATATTGCACACAAGACTTGGTCCATAGGTTTTTAGTACTGCGCAATGTCCAAACAATTGAAAATTCAATTTCTAATTGTACGTTAAAACAGGACAGTGACTTGTTGTTCATCTATCGTCATAAATGATCATCCACATAAAGCCACGAGTATGAAAATTAATTAATAAAACGTAAACACTAAAACGATATATCTCTGATTGTTAGCATTTTAATCCAAACCTACATGTTCCAACAACTTAATGGCATTTACTCTTACTTTTACTTAACTTAAATACATGCAACACATCTTTGGCCAAGAATATAACAAATATAACACTTAAGTTCATAAACAAAAGTAAGTTCAATGAAACATTATATGGATATCTAAAAGTTAATCTATACTTGTTCTAACTTGAACACATAATGTAACATGGTTCTAAAACATTTTTAGGATATCTAAAAGTTAATATATACTTGTTCTCAATTGAACACATAATGTAATATGGTTCTTAAAACATTTTTATTTGGTAATTTTTGTGAGATTTGGAAGCGAGGAAGAGTATCTAGCAAATGTAATGTCCTAGTGGCAGCGACATATTTTTGTGCACATAAACGTAAATGTAAGCGTTCTATTTCTAGTGCCAAGAAATAACAATAAACAACTTAGAAGATAAACTGCGAATCGTTCTATACGTATAATTGAACATTCCCCGTTTATTTACAGATGCATTTTAAAAAGTGACCCCGTTTTCTGATTAAAACCCTTTACTGTAACAAATGAGTGGGCACGTAGACTGCACATTCGTGTAGGTTTGTGTGTCAATTCGATACGGTGGGTTCTGATTCTGAAAACTACACCTTCCACTATCGTCACCGTTCTTCTAACTCTAGATCATTTCCAAAGTTTTTCTTTGTCAACAATAACGGTCTTAATTAAGAAACAAATTTCAGACAAATAATCTTACGGACCTATTGTCGTTAGTTGTCGTACCAAATACCTTAATAGTAACCTGCGGTTAGTTCGTTCGTTTCCTGTCTGGCACACCATCCAGATAAACTAGTTTATAAAAAAACGCCAAATTTATGGCTTTGTCATTTGCTAAAACTAGATCCTCAATTGGCAACTGTGGGAATCTAGGATAACAAATGCGGCGACACCAACGACATGAGGACAGCGCTCCAAGCGGAGCGGCTCTAGTTAAACCTGTTTCACAATTTGGAGTATATGAATTCAAGTATCTCTAGATACCTGGGTCGTCGCAACCAGTGTGTCAGTACATTCAGCGTTAAATGTAGCCAAATGTAGCAAAGATTGCATTCCGCGGTTAAAAATAGAGCCAGATATTATTGTGAGATATCTTGTTTTGTTGTTTTGTTTTGTGCTTTTGTTGGATTTTTTCTTGTCTTGTTTTATTTTGTTTGTGTGTCTTGTCTGTTGTTTGTAAGTCTAAAACGTGTCCTGAATTAAATAGCGCGTTGCCTTTTAAGATGGACTGATGCGATTCATAATCTGCTCAAATTATTGAAAAACCGTATTTAATTAAACAATTTTCACAATTTGCCATTATCGACATAAGAAGAACGACGCTGGTTCATCGTAAAGTTGCGTGACATTGCCACTTGAGCGCTTCATACGTTTTCACTAGCGCGTTCAGTGGCCAAGCTCGGTGCCTTATTGCCACCGTTTTAGAGATGAGAAGGACTTAGTGAAGAACCTCACTGCTAGGATCGCCACCAAAAATGTGTCGACAATAAAAACGGAGTGTTACCTGTCTTACAATATCCTAATAAGAAAGTTATTTGTAGCAATTAAGCTATTTGGAGAATTTCAAGGGTTTTGATTGGTGGCTGCCATGGAGAAAACAAGCTATTTGACGAATAAGTAGTTATTGGGACATTGTAAGACTGGACCTTACACGTAGGTTACTATTAAAACATTTGCAAGTAAGTTATAATTCTCTATCCTGAACTTCATATTTACAGACGATATTAGTAACACAAAATGCATATTTTGAAATGAGACTCTTCACTGTGGAGACGCCGCAGCATCGTGGGTTAAGAAACAAGGCTCGCGCTGTAGAAATTCCCTCCCAGTATACGCTGTCGTTTTTGCTCCACGTCATCGTGGGTAGTATATCATTACTCGCCGAGATTTATCACAAGGTCACAGATTCGTGTTGGTGAGGGCTATATATTGCCTCGTGTCGGACACATCTTCTTCTCTTTATCCACTGGCTAAACGCTGCGACCAGTTCATAAAGTGTGCGTCGCCTGTTTATGAAACTAGCACAGGCAGTGATTGTGCTCAAGTTGGATTAATAATTACTTTTATTTCGTGAATAGATCAACGCTCGACATGTCAGAGGAGGAATATTTTTCAAAGCAATTTCGTTATGATAGCCTATAGAATGTTTTTAAATATAGTTGTAAAATTGGTGTGTTTTGTGTTATTTACTGTAGCAACTCCGGTAGTTTTGTACTCACAGTATGTTATCTGTGTTATGTAAAATTTAAATAAAAGGTTTTATTTTGAACTCTTAACATCTCATCCCCACGTAATACAACGTCCAATTAATGATTTTTATGTGCAATCAATATACTTCCATCCATATAACTTGTCTATTCAAAGCAATTTTGTTTTCCTGGCATCACATGATCAATCCAAGCCAATTAAGGTTTATTATGAATAAGCATAACACAACTGTTTTGCATTAGTACAAGTGTTTACTGCAACAGAATAACGTGACATTTGTTCCCTCAAACATGGCAATTATAAACTTTTAACTTGCCTTTGAACCAGTACGCATTTTATCTAAACTTCATAAACCTCAAAATGTAGGAGTTTATCAAAATGGTACCGGATGAATGTGGATAGCCTGTGGGTAGACTTGTGCGCTGGCAACGCCGCAGTTTGACGCCATCCGGGCTGCGGCTAACCGACGCACAGATTGCGACCGAAACTTACTTTGCACACCAACAAACATCCATTTGACATAGTTTATTACTTTTAAAATAACTGTGCGAAGGGTTTTCTGTACTTTACACTCAATGTGAATTTCTCTCGAGTTCGTTGTGAGAAATACTATTGTCATTGTCAAAACCGCACGACATTTTGTTTTGAAAAGTGAGAATATGTAGTTCTTAGTCATTTAAACAATATTTTTTCTAATTGTATTTCATACTCTACACATCACCATTTCCTGCCATAAGCAGAACAATTGTAATATGAAGGTTCCTTACCTGCGAGTGCCTCATGCACTAACTAGGAACCAATTAACTATATATTTGAAATGTATTGTATAACCTGTTTGACAACAATAAAACTTTCAACTTTCAACTTAAAAAAAAAAAATACAGTGTGATATCCAAAAAACTTGACTGTTAGACAAAGGCTTCTTCTGTATTTCATATTTCGCATGATATTTACAAAATTGCAATTTAAAGGTGCAGCATTCTAGTAATATTATTAAACCACTTTAAACCCACATGATGCTTATACTGTTTCTATAACTTTCCTTTCAATACAAATACTAATAATAATAAAACACACAGACGCCCTAACATCAAGACTAGTCATTATCTGCAGTTACGGTTGTCAATAAATCTGATTATTACTTACAAATGTATATATTCTGTATAACACTGCAGGCCTGACCAATCATTATACACACGTATACATCCAATTTCTATCTTTCAGTATATATTTAAATTAATTGACTATCAGTTAGAGTAAAAACTAAATATTGATTTCACAATGAAAATGTAATATATACGGTACATTCACTTGTTCGTTCATTTTTCATATAATCAACTAAATAGATATCTAGATGAGTCTCATGTTTAAAAGCAATTAATCACATAGAATTTCATAACGTAACAGATAGTTTGCTTATTCATAATTTCAAACAAACGATTGATATAGAAAACAATATTTGCAATTCATATAGAATAAAATAAAATTGCACAATACAAAATAAAACACAGTAACACAAACAAACACAAAATGTTCTGATGTTCAATACCATTTTTAACATTACAGTATACTATCGAAAGGTTTTAGTCTGATAATGGTAAATAGTCCCCTATTTAGCCAAACAAAAGACAACACGTGACCCACTTCGAAATGCAGATTTCATTAATATTGCAACGCTCAATCTTGCGGTTATCGTGATTATCTCATGGGCCATCGGCCTAATGATTTTGATTCACAAGTTTGTAAACTTCATATTTGTCCCATCGCGACAGGCCAAACTTCTCTTCAACCCCTCCACCCCCCCCCCCCCCCCTCCTCCGCCCCCCGACCGGGTTAATGGTTTATTGAAAGGTGACGCTCGGGTCACTTCGGTTTAAGCGGATTTAGCCGAGTGAGGAGCAAGAAAAGGCTTTTATTGGTTTTTGAACATGCTTAGCCCCCCACTGATCGTCTACTTCACTCTTGAAAGGGTTATGTGATAGTTTTTATTGTTGTTGTGCTTCGTAACATTTTTTTCCATTATGGTATATTCGATATTTTGAGTGTGTGTAGCGAAGATAGGGGTATGGACTATGGACTACTTACAAGGAAAGACCAGGGACAATATGGGAACTTTAACGAAATTAAAGTTTTTTTTTTTTTTAGATAACTACAATGTTTTAGAAAATTAAAATATGTACAGTTTTATGTTTCAATAAAGGCTTAATTTATTAAACATATGTTTTAATGTTTTATCGATTGGAATTAACAAAAAATTAATTGCCACAAAAAATTTAAGAATGTGTTAATTATCTGGCAATGACCTAGAAATATTACATATTTTGTCCTCCCTGGCTGTGACTTCACGACAGCCTTCAACCGTGAAACACATTCACCGCATTAGCTTAGCCGCGTGACGTCACACTCACACCACCCTACGCGATCCTGCTCTCCTAATACTCTACTAATTATGACATATTTCTTTATTGTGACAAAACCTAAAAACAAAACACAATATTTACCATCTCATCTCCATTGAAATGAAAACTGACGCATTATTGTAATCATAATAAGAAAAATTTCCTCCTTTGACGAAGCCAACCTTAATTCACTTTGTAGCTATTTTCATTTTCAGTACTTTGTTATTTCAATATAAGCCGGGCTTAGAGCAAACATTAAAAATATAACAATTTTCTGAAAAAGGGTTTGAAGTAGAATTTTTAAGCCCCGGGAAAAATCTTTTAATCAATTATGCTAAGAAAACAAAAGTAATTAGAAAGCTCAACGTTAAATACGCACTGTACTCTTTTCATTACATTGCAAATATTTAAACGAGCGCTTCATTTACTCGTGCATCCCCTCTTCAGACGAGACGGTTCAGAGTGGATAGTGCTTAGATTTGCCAACTTTGAAAAGTATGTTAATCATTTTGAAATGTTTAACAAATTTCAATTTTGTATTCTAAAATATTTTGATGCATGTGTAGTGTTAAATAATAAAAATAAAAAATTCTTTATGTTACGTAGATACATTATTTTTTAAATTAAAAAAATTTTCATTTAAAAAGATCTTAAGTCAAAAAATGGGGTTTATTTTTAAAAAGATAAATTTTATTATTTTATTTTTTTATCTCTTTGAGTCGTTTATCGTTTAAAAATTGTTGCCGGAAAACATTATAACGACCTTACAATAAAAAATTATTAAACCGTGTGCCAAGTAGGACGGGCTTTCTTTCTTTTTCTATATAAAATTTGTATCAATTATATCCGCATTAAATTGATAATACTTCATACGTTTGTATACCAGAGCTTTTCGTTTTTTAATTTAAATTTAATAAAATATTTTTGGTGTGGTACTTTTCCATACACACTCGTTATTGACCTTAGCACATATGCTCTACCAACGTATTCGTTTACGTGATGAGACCGATAGCGTAGCAGCATGAAACATGAAAACTATACGCCAATATTAAAATATCCGTTGTCCATGGAATGTCTTTCCACCAGCGAGTAGAAGGACTTGCAAGACTCACAGACGGGCAGTGCGTGCGGCACAGAATGGACCGTTCATTAGTGCTTTAATGGGTCATTACTTGGAACGGTTGCCCCCTTTGACACGTGAATAATGATACGAAAGCGCAATGAATGCTAATGAAAACACAGACCTTTTAAAATGCGTGACGGTATCTTAAATCAGGTTCAATAAACATCTTACTTAATATACTTTGCAAACGCTCGCTTTCAATTTCATACAATAACGACAAGGAAGAAAGGAAGGAAATACATTTTTCGCTCTTGGTATTCTTGACACGTCAAGTGACAATGTTTATAAAATGTGACAAGAGATGATTTCGTAGACGGTTTTTTGTTTCCACAGTGGAATATTTTATTTACATTTAGGGAAACCCTTCCAAAATAATGTTTCATTACTCATAGTGTTTTCAATTCGAACTATATAATATAATAACACACAATGTGTTTACATTCAATACATAAATATGTATATTTTATTGTTTACCAACTCCGTTACGAGAACTGATACGCGGGGGGCATATAATTTTTACGTGGGATTGAATACATATGTCCGATTCACTAACGTAGTTGAGTTGAAGATTTGAAACGAAAAATTTAATTTCGAGCGCTCCATCGAGCAATAGACAAAGTAATAGTTGAAATGTAAATAGATGCGCGAGTTTGGAATAGCTACAGAGTGAATATTGGTAACAACTTCCGCACATACCTCTGTTTATTGCACTATTAGAACGGAAGTTATCTACTGCAAACAATGGAGATGGGAATAGTATAAAATTAAATGTCATTTGTCGTTTTTTTCATTTCCTAGATACAATTGGCAGATATTATTGTTTTATGTGTTCTACTTTTTACCCTGTTTCAGACAATATTGCCATATTTATTATTTGCAAACATTGTATTTGTAATTTCTTTATTAGACATTTTTCTGCTACTAACGTTTATTAAATTATGATTTGCGAAATATTTATACAATTATGTTACTACGAGACACTATAAAAAGACACTATTTAGAAGAAAATGTGCTTCCGAATTCAATTGAAAAAGTTTGAGAATGATGCATAATATTATGGATGGAAAAACTAACATAGGCCTAGCAAAGTTTGTAATTGTATCAGATATTTAAACGTAGAAATAGGTATTGTAATGTCAAATTAAACTAGGAAAACGCTTTGTGACCGGGTGACGCGTTTATAAGTGAGCGCGTCCCATGTCTACGAACAGTCCGGCAAAAAGTTCTCAAAGCTATCGTCGTTGTTCCATTGTCAGAGATAAATATAAAAGTATGAAAACAACCATAAACAACAATACAAGAATGCGCATTGCAAAACTTGTGTGGCTTCCCTGGTTGCTTTTACGTAAAATTTTATTTTTCCCAGATTGCAGTTTCTGATTTTTTACAATCCTCATTTTCGTTTGAGCTGGGACCGTTAACAAATCAGTTTTTTCTTTTCTTCTTTTCTTTTTCTTTCTTCTTTTTATCTTTTTCTTCTTTTTTCACTTTAATGTATTTATATATATTTTTCCACGTTTTTTTTCATGTTCTTTCTTATTTACATACTTTTATTTTTATTATTTAACATATTGCATTTTTATTTTTATTTATTTATGAATTGGCCCCATACAGCATTTTATGCCATTTAACAGTGACCAGTATAACAACGGATGATTAACAACGATGCATGATGATGAAGAAGGGAGGAGGGGAAACCCGGTACCGGCACGTAGCCTACTCCTGTCGAAAAGTACCAAGGAGACCACCAGCTTTACGTCCCATCCGAAAGGACGGTGTAACTTTGACCAGTCATATAGGTTTCTCCACTAACCTGGACTGCCGAGCAGTTGACGAGAAGAACGAAGCTGTTACACAAGCTTTCGAACCCTCCAATCTGCTCTAACCAACGGTAACTAGTGTTTCAGAGGAGAATGGTCACCCATCCACCTCCTGACCTAAGCCGAGGTTGCTTAACTTCGGTGTTCGTATGGGAACCGGCTAAGCGACCGCGGCTAAACCGTTGGCTCCCCTTGCTTTGATTTTATTTCATTTCTCAATTATTTTTTCTTGTACTAAATTTTTTGTTTATATATAGAGAGAGTAGTTTGTTTTGTTTTGTTGTTATTGTTATTTATGATTTCATTATTATTAATTGTTTGCATAGCCTTGTTTTCTTTAAGGTCCCCCTTTGTAAATCAGTTTTTAAAATAGGATAGACATTAAATAAATAAATAAATAAATAAATAAATAACTTTTTTTCTTATTTTTATAGCTATACTTTCCGACATCGTTGAATGCTGTGAAATGTACGTTGCTTAGAATCTTCGTTGTCATTTCGTATAGTTTTCCACACGGTCCGCCACCGTTACTAACACTTATTGACCGCAATAGAAATGTTATATCTGCCTCAAAAACGTATCAGATCGCGTTTAAATTATTATATTCGTGACCGGCCGAAAATTTACTATAACATAGCCGCTTCGTTCATTCTTCATTCTTTCTTCATTTTGCTGTAACTGTGTTTCAGAAAAATATTTTCGAGTAACTTTTGTATAACTCTGCCAATACTTATCAGATCGCCATAAAATGAACATATTCGTGTTCGGAAAATCTTTATAAAAATGTGTCTATCTCACATTTTGCCGCAATTTTATTTCAGAAAAATATTGTTCAGTAACAAGGGTGTAACGTTTTTACTTTTTAGTTTTTGAGCGATTTTGTTACACGACTACGCACCTTCAATCCACATCGAGGCTTGTGGATGGTCCAAATTTCAACGTGATCGGACTTTCCGTTCGACCGCTATCGAAAGACATTAAAAAAAAAACAGAAAAAACAGAACGAGTGCAATCATGTCTAATAGAGACGCTCGCTTCGCTCGCCTAATCACATATTTCATTGTCACTCCATATTTGGAATAATTAATTTCATTATCGGTGGAAAACTTCCTTTGGAACATTGCACTTAACTTTTGCTGTATTCATATTCGTCTAGTAACTATTTCTGTAGAATAAGGCTAGAATTTGAATCTGATATAGTATATCACATAGTTAGAAAGTCTAGTTAGTTGACAAAGACAAGACCTGACAATAACACCGCAAAACCTTGTCTGTGTTGGTTTTGCTTTGACTGTTGTTGTTGTTCCAAGCTTCTTGCTTGGCGTAGGAAAATGTTATTCAAGGCGTCTCACTTCTGCGTCAAATACTCTGTGTTTACACTGCTTATGCATTAAGTGGCTTCAATTCTAAGCACAATAATGAGTACGAACTTGTAATATGCATTAAGCCATTTACTCGTCTTGCACCGGAAAGGCGGTGGAGATGATTACGACAGGGGGGGGGGGGGGGAATAATCATGGTTGACGTTTGAGACACTTGGTTCGTCCTTGTGATCGCGTTTCTATGAACTCTGAATGTGACAATAGACATTCTTAGAAAGGTGTTATTAGCAAATTGTTCATTTGAAATAATGAACAATTATAAATTAAGCCATCCTTAACAGAGTACCATAGAAGTTTACGTAATGTCTAGTATAAATAATTAAATAATAATCAGATTCAATGTAACCCACGAGCTAAGTAATTCAGAGTGAACTTCAACCTTCATAAAATTCAATTAACTATCAGCTGTTAAGAGAATGGAATGCAAGTTATTAAATTAAAATAAAAACTTTTTCCAAAACACATATTGGACGGAAGCTATTTTCCTTTTCTTGCTGCAACAATTTTAAATTAATTTTCACAAAATATTTCGTCAATGCTGTTGAAAAAATTACTTCAAAATAACTTGTTAATGTGTTTATGTTGATTTTTCTAATGAATTTTCTTCGGGTTAACCCATGTGATAAAAACGTTGGCACAAACAATTTACGTTTACACCTGTGGATAGAATGTTTGTAAAGGAGAATCGACTAAAATTATATGATGTTAATTGGAATCAGGCCCGGTTTTCAATCGGTCATTAACGGGGCCGTTAGCTGACCGTCCGGTATCTGCATAAAGTTTGTTGGGTTACAGATTTAGGACCGTCAGCTAACGGCCCCGTTAACGACCCGTTAACTGATTCCAGGCCTTAAGAGGAAGGACTACTAGCCAATATTAAAACCCGCGAAATTAACGTATTTTCGTCATATCTCAATAACGCCACACAATATCGAAACAGTGACACCTACGCATATTTTGGATTCGTGAGAGCTCAATACCGTATGAAAAGATTTATTAGTTTGCAGTAATTATAATTATTATTTCTAATTTAACTAATGTACAAGTTAATTAGAGATTACAACTATAATTACTACAATCTACGAAATCTTTTTCATTTGGTATTGAGCTCTCACGAATCCAAAATATGCGTAGGTGTCACTGTTTCGATATTGTGTGGCGTTATTGAGATATGACGAAAAAACGTTAATTTCGCGGGTTTTAATATTGGCTAGTAGTCCTTCCTCTTAACGTCTTATATTTTGGAAACGATGCTAACGACACATTAAATGGATGATACATGTATATATATGTTTGTAAAATTAAAACTATATCGGGTTATTGCGCCACGTTGGTCACACTCACCTAAAACCATGTTGACGCGTTTCGGGACCGCTCTGGGTCCCCTCGTCAGAACGACTGGAGTCGTTCGTGAAGTCCAGTCGTTCTGACGAGGGGACCCAGAGCGGTCCCGAAACGCGCCAACATGGTTTTAGGTGAGTGTGACCGACGTGGCGCAATAACCCGATATAGTTTTAATTTACAAACATTAACCCGAGCCACGAAAGCCTCCGTATTTTAATATATGTATATATAAACTATGAGAAAAAAACGATCCTGATATCTATATCCAAGCCAAGATATACCATGTGGCACTTTCAGATATTAACACATTTCATCCGCAGACAAATCCGCGATTTTATTCCTGAACAACGTTTATAGTGTTTATAGGTTAAACCGTTAGCGTTCATTACGAATAAAATTCATTAGAATCAATCCATTTGTTTTCAAGCCAGTGAAGCCAGCGTTTTCATTCTATTTTTATAGCAGCTGTTTTTTTGTCGTTGTAGCGGTCGAACGGATATTCCGATCAAGTTAAAATTTGGAACATCCACAAATTCAATGTGGACTGAACGCATTAGTTTTCTAGAAGCATCGTTCAAAAGTTACTTAGTTACTTACTCGAAATATTTATAATTTTTTTTCAGAAGCAAAATGCTGCATAATGTGAAATAGCCATACAGATTAGAGTACATTTACGTCCCGTCAATAATATGGTAATTCTAACGCGATCCAATAATATTGGAAGTAGCAATTCATTTTCTATTGCTGTCTATACGTGAAGAATTAGTATGAATACCCCATCCTAGCTATGTACAATGCACATTCATACACTGAACAATGGCGGTAAACTTTGAGAACTTTTGTCGGAATGTTCGTGGGTGTTGTCTTGCTCGCTTATCAATAAGTACCGATAGAGGTGGCTCAGCGGTAAGACGCGAGACTCTGATTCGGGAGGTCGCCGGTTCGATTCCGGTGTTCCGGTGTTTGCATAGCCTCGTTCTATTTACTGTCCTTCTTTTAAATCAGTTTTTATAACTGAGTAGGATAGACATTAAATAAATAAATAAATACATAAATAAAAACATAAATAAAGAGTAAAAAACTTAAATAAAAAATATGTTCGTCGTATGTTTTCTTGATCAATGTTATTAAATTAAATTGCTGCATATTAAATTAATATGCATTTTTATCATTATTGTAAGAAAAGCATGTTGGATACGTTCAGCATAACAGTTTTTAAACTAACTCGTATTATAAAAATACAATAACGCCTGTGTACGTATAATTCGCCCAAACCATTGATAACTAAAGTCATGTGACAAATTTGAATCGTAACTCCTCAAATACAAGTGTCAGAAATGTAAATGTTACGCCATTCAATACTTTTATTTATTTATTTATTTAGGACACAAAATATGTATACATTTACAGGTTTAATTATAATGCATAATATTATTTAGAACAGTTTTCACCGTGTAGTCCAAAGATCCTTATGTTAGGTCTAAGCTATTGTTAGATTAAAACTAAATGTGTGAATGTTTAGGCCTATATGCCTCTATTTCTAATAGAACAAAAGTTACATTTAAAATTTTTTACAATCATACAAGAAATAACAATGGTGAGTGGCTATGAAAGCAGTAATAGTATACAATGGTCTTCACTTCACGTTGTTTTTTTACATACATTGTTTACATATGCCTACATTTACATTGTTGTTATACATTGTTTTTGTTATAAACTAATAAAGAGTAAGTAATTTTCTTAATATAATGTGTTAAGAATAGTAAAAGATAAGTCTAAACTAAAGCTAATTTTATAATAGTTATTGGATCAGATATTACTAAAGAATTCTTGAAGGCTATAGTAAACCTTTTGTATTAGAAATTTTGTAAGTTCAGATTTGAATCTGTTGTAGCTTGAAATATCTATTATATGTCTAGGAAGATGGTTGTAGAGTAGAAGTTGTAGTAGTTGTAGAGAGAACTCAAAGGTTTACTACAGGCACGGATTGAGTTTCGTTATGATAACGCAAAACTGATAACAGGCATTTGTCAAACCGTTGCGATTTGCAAACTGACATATTTGTTTGTCTTACATAACATGCACTTAGTGATACGCACCACACACAATAATGATATGTACAACAAACATATTTCGTTCTAGTAAGATATAATAACTGCAAAGTTTCATCTAGATATCCGTTAATATCATCTAGGCCTACGTCAAATAAATATTTATCTTGTCGCTCGTGAAATGAGCCCGGATACTTACAAGCATAAAATGAAGCTGTCGCGCTCTAATAAACGATACCCATTCAACTCATGTTGGAGATATAGTAGTTAAAAAGTGAACATGTTTTCACTCTAGACACTGTTATTTTCAGAGATAACAAATATTAAACCTTTTTGGTAGTTGTTATAAAAAGGGTTTTTTGACGATTCTTTCATGTATAAGAAGCTAATGTGAATTCTATATGAGTAACACTTTCACGACAACGGTCAGTTATTATTCTTAGTCATTTTTTGTTTTTACATAATATAATACAAACGAATCTTGAAAAGCAACTGAAGTAGAAATTTATTTTATATTAAATCCCTAAAATGCATGATGGTAAAGATGATATAAACTCGGCCCTCAAAAAACATCGCGAAGGGTTGTGTTGACGCTAGAAGTGACATCGGCTCGGCACTCCGCACTTAACGTTTCACTTCCCTTGCGTGCGTGTGTTCCAAAGATTACACTTTTAAATCTCGAGTCCCCGACGCTCGCGATAAAACACGGCAATAATCGTCTCGCGTGAAGCAGACCCGCCCTGGTGGATATGTATACCCGGGTAGAGTACTACCCGCTACCCGCCCTGGCGGTAACACACCCGGGTAGAACACAATCTGCTACTCACCCTGGCGGTGAGTTACACGTGGGTAGGGCCCACTGCGTTGGTAAGATAGTACGGGTAGACTGCTACCCGCCCAGGCGTTGCGAGACCTGACTAGAGCACTACCTGCTACCCGTTCTGGGGGTGCGACACACCCGAATCACTACCCACACGGCGTATTACTATACCCGGACGGAGTACTACCCCTGCCCGGGCGCAGTGCGACACCCGGGTAAGACGCTATACCTGCTACATAGCGAAATCCATGATTTTATAATTAATATTTTTTTTAAATGCGAAATGAAATGTTTCATAAATGATTCAAGGTAAAAATATAAATATTTTAGTTACAATCTTTAACTCAAGTTAACATCTTTCACAACACAGTAATTTAATTTGTCTAGTGATTTCACATATCCAATTGTTACCCCAAATCGTCACTACCGGTACATCTTTCTCGTAACGCAGTCAAGATTACACAGTTCTCGATTTCCCGATTTTCCGAATGAAAAATGTTCTTAATAACACTATTTCAAGCTCTTTTTCTAGTTGGATTCTGGTGTCGCACATACATCATTAACAAGCAATGTGCTTTCCCCGCCGAGGTAAAAGCATTCAAGCAATTAGCTTTTTTATTTCTAGAACCTCGTCGAGAACGAACTGACCCCGAGATTTGTAATAGTACAAAATCCTCCAGATCAGAATTAATTTCCTCTGTTTTAATGCACACGCATCATCAGATTGAGTTCATCTTGTGTTCGACGTTTCACTTACGGGGCCGTCCGAATATTAGAATCGACATATTTTTTTAAATAAAAAAATTGAAGTTTTTTAAAAATATCCACAAACACATGCTACCCAAACATAAGCTGGTATAATGTCAGACTCATCTACGATGTGTCTATAGTAATATAATTATAATCATAGTTATATGCTATGTAGTTAACTATCATTTACATTATTATATAATTATTAATGAAAGATAAATAAAATTAGCTGCAGGTATCACAAATAGTATGATTTTATAAAAACAAACAAACCCGCTCTGTCGAGCAAAATGATCGCTTTACATCATCATTACTCTTACATCTTACATTATGTATTCAAATAGGTTAAAACATTATTTTTTTAAATATCACAATTGTATCATTTTGTATTAGACCATTATCAAATACAAAATTAGGATAGTACTAAGCGGTTGTTGCTTACCAGACATGATTTAGGTAGGATATAGCTTATAATCATTCTACACTTCAACATTCGTTATAATATTATAATACATTCAAGATAAAAGATTATCTACAAATACAAGAGGATGCTACTTACTTCATAGGGGTTGGTACATAATATTAGCTTTAGTTTTCGAACACGATGATGTATTTCTCAAAATAATTTACTTAATGCTTTTGTTTTAAAATAAACGTAAAATGTGGCGATGGATTAACAACAGTTTAAATTTAATGTTAATCAGTGAAATGTAAATACAACCTGTCCTCGGGCACTTGGCGATTACCTGGCGATTACTTGGCGGCTGAAACCATTTAGCTAAGTGAAAATTGTGTGTTCTGATTAAGGTTTAACGTTACTTTTCTTTTATTCTTAATGTATTTCTATTTTTAAACCTTATTAACTTCAACTTAAGCGTTCTGTGTTAAAAGACACATTTAATAAATTATAATAACCAGGTTGTATTCAACCGCAGTATAAGCCACCTTCATGTACGTCTGGTCTGTAGCGCAGTTTAAACTCGAGCGCAATAACTCTTGTGAAAATGCCACTGCCTTATGATAAAACTGGCGGCTAGTCTATAATCTCTCAATCACTAACAACATGAACACTAATTTATTGCCGAGAAAACTTGAATTATTTACCTTGGTTGCATTCTTAATAACAAAGTCATTCTTATCAGGGCACCTAATTATAGGCCTGTTGTTTGCATACGTATGATCTCATTTGTCAGTATTTATAAGTAAAAATAAACTGCGACGGATTTAAACCTAAAAGTGTGATACAATCTTTTGAACTGTTAACACGTTCTGGCCCGTTTTACTTATGAATGCGTGTTGTGTACGCCTGCAATTAACCAAAAGTAAGACTATTATTAGACCCTGTTATTCATACTTGAAGCATATATTAATTAATTTTCATCTTGCAATATAAAATATAATGTGTGCTACGTAATTCAATTTATTTTTATTTAAACATTTGATTTACATTATTTATATTGTATTCATATTCAAATTATTCTGAACAAATTGACTACAGTATTAACTTGTTGCTAACCCAATCAGAAAGAGTAAAATGCAAAATAATAATTTATAAAATTAACGGACTGGTACCCAGTAGAAATAAATATTTACAGAGATGTACACGACAAATATTTACTTAGAATGTTGAGCTCTTTGGCTCAATGTCCAACTGATTCATGAACACAGCTGCTCTCTTTACGGTTCTCACCTCTTTGCTACCATCTAGTCTCGCGTTAAATCAACATTCCTCGTCCCAGTGCAACTTGAGGCATTGTTTCACAGAAATAGAGGAAAAACTGCGTCACTAATATTAATAAATACAAAGGAATTTACTTTATCCATCACTAAAAATAAAATAGAACCCGTTTCTCATTATATAATTTTGAAATAAAAAAAAAACTATCGATTATTCACACAAGTGTCTTTTGTACTGTGTAACTAATAACATTAGATAGTCCGATATTAGAGTGAATGAACCTTCATTTCTAATTTATGGTTATATTGTGATAACTTAAATAACACCTCCCAACATAAACACAACTAGGAGGGTAATCAAGGTCATTCGGCAGTATATTATATACAGTTGTTCTTGCTCTTTGCCTGTATCGCAGGTCATCGGTAGCTCAGGTAGTACGAGCAGTGACACATTGAGCCAGATAATCTTGGTTCGAGTCCCTGTATGAAACTGTTGTTTTAATAGAATACATCTGCGTAAAATGTGGATCTATCAGAGTAATAGCTGGAACTGCAACCTAGCCCCCCCAACCCGCTCCCACCACCCTGAAACCCAATAATGATTATTCATTGGTAACCATTGAAGATACAGTTTACATTTAAGTATCATTTGAACAATCTACAACACAACGAAAATGAGGCAACTTATATTATCTGATCCAACCAAAATGTAACCCAGTTTGAGATTTATACAGTGTTGTTGACATAACTTCCGATGTCTTCTTCCAGTTTAAAACTAGTTGAGCTATAAAGAATGATAAGCGGTGTAGGCAGTGCACGGTGCTCGATGATCGTATCTTATTGGCAATCCAATCAAGAATATCCTCCCCGAAGCCGTTTCGACCCGGAAAAGAAGGGGAAGTGGAAGCGCGGAAACTAATTTACATAGAAATATGTTTCGCTATTGGCGATTGTTGGGTTAACAACTCGGCCCCTGTTAATTTAACAGCTGATAAGAACCAACGAAGACAATGCGTGATATCTGCGTCTTACCTCTATCTAACACCAGCAACCTAGAGTTTGTACATTTGCTGAAGAAACGCGGCAAGATAAGGAAATAACGGAATAGAGTTTTAACACATTGTATTCTTCTCGCCTTATGAATAATTCGAAACACTATAGGACACCATTTTCTTAAATTGTTTCGATTTAGCAAATCAAAATATTTCTCGTCGTTTAGGGTTTTTTTGCTGAGATGTTTCACCAGTGGTCAGGTTTATGGAACACCCCAACAACAACAACATTCGTATTTATAGAGTCTACCCACTCAGTAACAAGACTGATATTCAGTGGGGGACTTTAATTTAAAGCTAATAAACCAACCCTGTAGGCTCTGAACACCATCGACGAGTGAGCGATAACCAATCAAAGATCTATATTTTAACTCTTGACTGGTATGGTGGGGTCTGTGCCGACCCCAGCACGATATAGTTCTATATTTGACCACCAGGAAGTTCTAGCAAGCGGCTGGCAAATTAGGTAATCTCAGTTCCCGCTGAGCCGTTGAAAGTAGTGGTTGTGTGTTTTTGTTGCTCCGAAGCGTTTGGCAGCAATTAATTCGTGGGGTAAAATAAGACCGCAGGATACCTCTTACGGGACTTTTTCTTTTACAAATTATTTGACAATATGGATGAAAATGACATCGTAACAACTCTTCTGGTTAAAAACAAACATAAGTTTGCGTATTGTAAACCAGTGTTCACTATAATGGACAAAAGTAAACAATCTGGTTGAATTAACAAGAAACAAAAAATGTACCCATGACATGCAAAACAGACACCCTTGTTGGTTTGCCACACAAACATAATATTTCTGATTTTTTTTATTTCAGAGAATGATTTGAATATCTATTAACAATAAATCGACGCGCAAGAAGGAAAATAAAAATTATATGTTTTAATATACATTTTAAAACATTCACTGTTTTTTTTAGTTTAAAAATTACTTACTTTCAGTAAAAAATGTGTAACTTGCTCTCATTATTGATTAAACATCAATCCATATTGTGAATACAATGAATAAATCTATTATATTTAGTCCTCAGCACAATAATTCACATTTGTTGTTATTTAGGCAGTTTAAAAGTAAAATTAAAACTGGGGTCATAGTGGACCCCACCATATCAGTTACGTATATGAAAATAAGGATACCAGTCAAGGGTTAAATATGAAACAAATGAATCAGTGATACTGCAGCCCAAGGAGGTTATATAAAGCACTGGAGGGGCGAGGGCCTATGTTTACCTGGCTGTTGCAGTGAAGCCAGTTTTGCGGCGCGCGGCCGAGCGGCGGCCATATTGGGACTGGAAGGATTTCAATGCATGCATCTTTCCCCGCCCCCTCGGCGGCCCCCCGCACGTGACTTTTTCCACGATGTGTCGCTACAGTTTTCGGCGCCCGGCCTTTGGCTACTCGTGGGTATTTTTTTCGACTTTCCAACCCCACCCCTTCACCCCCTCACGACGTGTTTTATCTCGTCAAGTGTGCGATTTCGGCGCTCTCGTTTTGCGGTAAAAATTGTAAAAAATTCAAATGTTTTTTTGGGAATTTTTCGGATGCTTTTGATCGCAAGTCAATTGATTGGCGCATCTTTTTGTAAGAATTTTATGAATTTTAATGGTCCCTTTTAAAAGTTACGGGCACTTAAACTCGAAAAATTTGCGAAATTTGGATTTGACGGATCTGGTACGTTTTTAACGCGTCACATTCAAACGGCTCTGTCCGTCGAACCAAACGAGATATAACGTTCGTTTTTGTTTCGTTACCGACGCTTACCATCTGGGTAACTGGAATTTGGAAATTTTTTGGATTCGTCCCAGAACTTTCGTCAATGAAATTGTGTACATTTGGTAAAGTGCGTTTTTAAAAAGCGCGTGTAACACTTTTTTTCCACATTTTTTCTTTGAAAATTTTCTCGACTTTTTCATTTTGATAAATAACCACTAATCTTGATTATTAACGAAGCGATTTTTTAATTTCGTACCGGATGCTTAGTTATGGGCACTTTTCCATTAATTCTACACGGTTTCAGTTTTGATTTTTTTGCGTCAAGTTGGTACTTCCGAAATGGGTTTTTCTTCTTTAGGCCGATGCTGAACCCTTGCCCGTACAGGGGCATGAAAACACATTTTCGAAAAGTCACCCCTTTACCGAATGACAGATGTTCCCGCAACGCACTTTTCACGGCGTTAAGAAAACACGCATACAAAAGTTTTGTTTTTGTATATTAAAAGGGATTTTAATATGCCATCCAACATACATTTGTGATTAGTATTATTAAATGCACATTTGTCTATCCGAAAACGTTACGTTAAAAAATTAGACTTTACGGGTGTCCGAGTTACGGTGCTTTAACGGATTTCACGCGTAGCCGTTTTTTGTCGGAATTTGTCTTTGGGAATTTTTCAAAGTCTTAAAAAAGCATGTTGGAATTTTTTCTAATGATCGTTTTCCGTTTTACCGTGTCCAAGACTATTTTTGACATATTGAATGTACCCGGACGTACCGGGCACGTACCGTCTTCGTATTTTTGTAATTTTAATTTTTAATTTTCAGTTTTGAACGTCCCCCAAATGTCCCGTTTTGAAATCGGACAACCCGTTTTGGTATCATTAAAAAGAGCGTTCCAATACCTTTCAGTACATGTGCAGTTTGTTTACGTCACACTTACCGGGAACTCGATATACTATGCTACAACATTGGGCAATTTATTCGTTAAGTATCGTGTAACACGGGCGCGTATAAAAAGTCCGGGTTGATCTTTTTTGGTGAATTATAAAGATCTCGTATATTTAATATTGAATCACGCTTTCTAAAAAAGTTGACACGACGTCTGTAAGTCATATTGGTCGCCCACAATAAGCCATCAAAGACAAATGTGAGTGTCGAAATTGATTATCTTCAGATTACATTAATGTATACGGCACCCCCCCGTCGTCATGTTTTGAGCTTTTTCGATAAATTAAAAACTAAACATATTTAATAAAGAATAGAGAAAAGTTATTCCGACGAATAACAAATTCGTAATTTGGGTGGTAAAAAACAAAAAAGTTGAATTTTGCACGTACAAAAGCTTTCCGGTACGTCCCGGTAAGTGTGACGTCAACAAACTGCACATGTACTGAAAGGTATTGGAACGCTCTTTTTAATGATACCAAAACGGGTTGTCCGATTTCAAAACGGGACATTTGGGGGACGTTCAAAACTGAAAATTAAAAATTAAAATTACAAAAATACGAAGACGGTACGTGCCCGGTACGTCCGGGTACATTCAATATGTCAAAAATAGTCTTGGACACGGTAAAACGGAAAACGATCATTAGAAAAAATTCCAACATGCTTTTTTAAGACTTTGAAAAATTCCCAAAGACAAATTCCGACAAAAAACGGCTACGCGTGAAATCCGTTAAAGCACCGTAACTCGAACACCCGTAAAGTCTAATTTTTTAACGTAACGTTTTCGGATAGACAAATGTGCATTTAATAATACTAATCACAAATGTATGTTGGATGGCATATTAAAATCCCTTTTAATATACAAAAACAAAACTTTTGTATGCGTGTTTTCTTAACGCCGTGAAAAGTGCGTTGCGGGAACATCTGTCATTCGGTAAAGGGGTGACTTTTCGAAAATGTGTTTTCATGCCCCTGTACGGGCAAGGGTTCAGCATCGGCCTAAAGAAGAAAAACCCATTTCGGAAGTACCAACTTGACGCAAAAAAATCAAAACTGAAACCGTGTAGAATTAATGGAAAAGTGCCCATAACTAAGCATCCGGTACGAAATTAAAAAATCGCTTCGTTAATAATCAAGATTAGTGGTTATTTATCAAAATGAAAAAGTCGAGAAAATTTTCAAAGAAAAAATGTGGAAAAAAGTGTTACACGCGCTTTTTAAAAACGCACTTTACCAAATGTACACAATTTCATTGACGAAAGTTCTGGGACGAATCCAAAAAATTTCCAAATTCCAGTTACCCAGATGGTAAGCGTCGGTAACGAAACAAAAACGAACGTTATATCTCGTTTGGTTCGACGGACAGAGCCGTTTGAATGTGACGCGTTAAAAACGTACCAGATCCGTCAAATCCAAATTTCGCAAATTTTTCGAGTTTAAGTGCCCGTAACTTTTAAAAGGGACCATTAAAATTCATAAAATTCTTACAAAAAGATGCGCCAATCAATTGACTTGCGATCAAAAGCATCCGAAAAATTCCCAAAAAAACAATTGAATTTTTTACAATTTTTACCGCAAAACGAGAGCGCCGAAATCGCACACTTGACGAGATAAAACACGTCGTGAGGGGGTGAAGGGGTGGGGTTGGAAAGTCGAAAAAAATACCCACGGGTAGCCAAAGGCCGGGCGCCGAAAACTGTAGCGACACATCGTGGAAAAAGTCACGTGCGGGGGGCCGCCGAGGGGGCGGGGAAAGATGCATGCATTGAAATCCTTCCAGTCCCAATATGGCCGCCGCTCGGCCGCGCGCCGCAAAACTGGCTTCACTGCAACAGCCAGGTAAACATAGGCCATCGCCCCTCCAGTGCTTTATATAACCTCCTTGCTGCAGCCCTATCTCTCGCCTCGTGGCACATTCTTTCGTGTGGTTCATACCACACATTTCCCATTGGCCTTGTTTTCATACCATTCATCCTCTCTTTTCAATCTCCTCAGAACCAACTTTGCTCAATATTATCAAAGGCTTGTTTAAAGGGGGAATGCACCTTTGAATTAAGTATGTGATTTTGTTTATGGTTGCTATTGTTTTATTTATTTTATTGTAATTAAGGCAAGTGAAGGGTACAATGCCCTATTTAGCCTGATGAGTGATGATTGATGAATGATAATGTGGAAGCGAGGAGTGGAAGCATGGTACCGGCACGTAGCCTACTCCTGTCGCAATGGAGTTTGTTCTTATGGGAAATAGCATTTAATAAAACAATTCCATAGCAACAAATCCTGTACTTAACTTGACACTTGGCTGTGCATATGAGACTTTCTCCGAGCATTTTTGCCACCATTCATTGTTCATTGTTCAAACTATATTAACAAATTGTTTATTCCTAACTACTGAGCACGCTCATTTCAACACAATATTAAATGTTGTGTTAAAATTTTGTACAGACCAGCAACGTTGCTTTTCATACCCATATGGATGTGCCTGGTATTGTTCATCCCAAATACACCATTGTTACAGAATTCAATCTTTTATGAATTTGAGTTTGAATAATATTAAATTATTTCAGAGCCAAGACAAGTAAGTAGGCATACCAAAGACAGATCCCATGCTTGATTACCAGATACATACTTCAAGTTGGGTATTCAGATAAGCGGTACGGATCATCATCAGATATAATTGAATAGGAAAATGAAAAGTTCGTGAAAACTACTTTTTATAAATAATTATTGGTAGTTTTCAGAGTGCTCGCTAAATAGTAAATAATAATGCCAAATTTAATTAAATTTGAACAAAGAGAAATAATTAATAAGCGTCACCTTAGAGGAATAAAGGTTTACGAAATCAAGTTTCAGAAACTGTTTTGTATAGGCCTATCGTCCTTACAATACGCTGAGTCTTCCTGAATGAAAAGAAAAACCGTTTCCCGTATAATTCGAAAAGACCGCAACTAAAACAAAGGATCCCTCTGCGTGAGTATGACGGCCACTTTTCTCCACGTTTAACTGTCAGGCTTGAACAAAGAACGAAACGCAACGAAGCCACAATAAACAAGCCACGGAAAAATGAAAGTTTATTCTTTGAATTGAATAAGCTGTCCATAACGTGAAGCGTGTTTCCTTTGTTTGAGAAGAAGCAACGTTGAGGCATTCTCGTGTCCGTTGCCGATGGAATTGTGTGCCTGACCTCCGATGTGTATTTGCTTTGTTTTCGTACACGTACATAGTTTGTGTTCACTGGCTATTTAGGATTTACTGCTGGGAGGGGTTTTGCTACGAGTGTGGATACTTATTAGGTTGAGTTTTGAATGGAAAAGGTCTGGGGTGGAGCCCCAGCCGCCGGCGGAGGTAAATTCTGCGCAAGCAGACACACTCTGCGCACGTGCCCGTAAAATGATTTTACAGAAATTATATTTGCATTCAGAAGGCAAGAGGAAGAGGTATAGAAATGTATCAGCATTGAGTTCACCGTTGACTGTGATTAATTCATTAAATAAAATATTTTACTTCATAACTAACATATTATAATATATTGCGCTGTTTTAAATATGAGTTATATACAAACTTACCGGGAATGATTGTTTAGTTACGTTTGATATCCGGATGCGGTTTGAGCTATCCCGTGATGTAGAAATATGAACGTTAAAATACAAATTGTCTATACAATTGATAACTTTCTAAAGCGATTATATACTTTTCGAATGATGTTCGCCCTTTTGTCGATACCCGAATTAGTTCGCGTGCCTTCATTTCGCGATAACAGGAAAGTTATAATAATGGAGGGTGGATTGAAAATGAAGCTATTTGTTACTAAAGTACACATTAAATAAGTTAAGGCATCGCCTGAGTCTCTCAAAAAGGACTTGTAAAATAAAATAACCCTGTTAGAAGATGTGTACATTAAAAGTTAAGAGAGGTATCCCTTCTATATAAACGAAGCACAAAGGAAAACTTTAAAGTTGAATTTTGAGTAGAAATACTTTACTTTAGGGTGAGGGCTGGTGTGAAAAGGGAACAAATCTAGATGAGAAATAACTCGATGTTGGCAGCAATGATGGTGCAAACACGTAGATGAAGATGAAGATGAAGATGAAGATGAAGATGAAGATGAAGATGAAGATGAAGATGAAGATGAAGATGAAGATGAAGATGAAGATGAAGATGAAGATGAAGATGAAGATGAAGATGAAGATGAAGATGAAGATGAAGATGAAGATGAAGATGAAGATATGGTTTATAACATATTATGGTATGAAAGACTGAACGCAAAATACAACCCCGTTAGGTATCGAACTCAACTTAGCCATTTCCGTTTTATATACCATCAAAATAACCTCATAGTGGCGTACAATAACCTATTCCACATATGATATATTTAGAACACACCGACACTTTTTCATCTGGAATAATGTTAAAACCACCAAACGAGTATCAAACTGTGACCAAAGTCACTTACTTAAAATAACTGCCATAAATAAATTGGAAAGTAATACTAATAATATATAATAGTTATTATTTAAATTGACGTTGGTTATCGTTTTATATTCTTGTAGTAGGTTTTAATATACAAGAGAGGGTGGGACAACAAGAAACGTATGCACCAATATAAGACTATAGAGGAAAATATGAATCCAGCAAGCTTCCATATTTGTATTTGATCAGGAGAACGTTTAGATAACATTATTTTATCTACTGTGTTCATCGTTGCCCTGACGGAGGAAGCTGGTATGAAGTGAACAGGTCAGATGCACATTCTTTTGCTTTCACATTATTCTGATGGTCATATGTAATATGAAACATAGTTGGTTGTATGTAGGAATATAAATATTAATAAATAACTGCAAGAAATCCCTCATCTAGGGTAAGAGTTCTGGAAAGTTCCAAAGTGAATGATATTACATTAGGGGTGAGAGATGCAAGTATTTTGGTATTTTTTGGTTTTCTACGTTGGCCAAATCAGCTCCAATGAGCATTGCAAAACGATGATACTCATGAGGTATGACTTAGTGTGAACCGAACACAAGTTCCCCAATCGTGCATAGATATTGATATTTTGGCTCGTTTATAATGCGTGTATTTTTTGTGATACACCTAACTCCTTTCCCAACACCGTGGTACGATCATTCCAGTCGTCTGTGACTGGATCAAGCCAGCATAATCCTCTCCTGTTTGCCAATGTATCGCCTTAACCCGTCTTTCCTAAACTTAAGTCCATCATCTTCATCTTCCATCAACACTGATCGCTCATATCTCTATTATAACCCTCGTATACACATCAGGCGATAAAAACGATATCAATCATACTTTTTATAGAAGTTGTATCCTTGAGAAAACTGTCAAAAATCTATAGACACAGCCGTATTTCGTTGGAAATTGAAAGAGAGGCTTAATTCTCGAAGATGGAAATAGAACAATCAAACGAAAGTGAAATGGAAGGAGGAAGATACAACTCTGGATTCAATGGCTCATGCGTCAATGAGACCATTTAAGTGGAACTAATAATTAAATTCAACCCTTGAACCTCTTGGAAGAAGCATTGAGATGTCAACGTGACATTCGAAGGGTCCTTTCTGCACAATAACGCATTAGAGCAAAGAGCTTCAGTCTAATCGATATTTCAAACCTTTTACTGTACATCTGTGGAGTTAGAGCTAACGGATTGTTTTCTTATTATTGCAAGATTGTTTGCAATCTCTGCAAGTTTGATGATAAAGCTAAGGGGTTGTATCTGTCACCAAAGGACATGACGGTATTTATTTAAAATTACTCATTTGCAAGCATCCATGTTAGTGATTCGAGGAGGAAATAACCGTTTTTGTATGTGCAAAAACACAGTGCTATATTTGTCTGATGCCTGGTTTTTTCAATCGGTCATTAATGGGGCCGTTAGCTGACTGTTCGTTACCTGCATAGGGTTTGTTGGGTTACAGATTACGGACCGTCAGCTAACGGCCCCGTTAACGACCCGTTAACCGTTTGAAAAACCGGGCCTAAGACAGTTTGATTATGTCCCATAATAGTTTTCCAAGTTGTTCACAATTTTCAGGGTTATTCAAATATATAATATACTATTGCACTAATGGGTCTTTTTTTCAATTTTAAAGTAAGAATGTTGCACTTTTCCACAGTCAATTTTCTCAGTTTTCACAGTAAATTGGAACATATTACTTAAACATTATGCTATCGTATTTATTGACGTAATGTCTATCCTGCTTAATTAAAAAATTGATTTACAGAGAAATACAATAACCAAACCTAACCAATTTGCTATGAAACAATTGGCAAACTCTGAAAATAAAATAGCAAAAACTAACCGAACAGCTAAATTAAGTAATAGAGAAAAGGGAACAAGAACAAATACATTTTCAGCACTCGAAATTACAAACTGAGTATACTTCACAAGCCCCAAAAACTACTCTACAGTCGGTTTTGTTTGAAATACGTAGCTCGAGAACGAATACAAGCATATTCGTTTGACCTATATATTTCTGTATTTACAACTACTTTGTAAAGCTTTCTCGTAATACTTTCTACACAAAAGCTCGAATAACAGTTAGTAGAACACTATTTTTATTTCCTCCTCTCCAAACGTTCTATGACGGGCACAATATATCTTAACCCATTTAATAGAGAGGACGTTTTATGCCTTTTTGTCGGTTTTGCCTTCACTAACGCTTTCCCTGGGTACAAGAGTTGCTTGGTCTCCGATGCTTTTATCAAACCCATCTATTCCCGGGTGGAAGTGGTCGCTTGTAGGACGAGAAAGAAGTGGGCGGGGGTAGGGGTGAGTATTTTTTACCCCTAGCACACGGTCACGGGAGATTGTGTCCCGGGTTCGAATCCATTAAGGGCACACGGTCACCTCAATGCGCATAACGACGAGGAGGAAGTTAGTAACAGCTCAGTGATCGTGCAAGATGTCCCCCCCCCCCTCCCCCCCACAACATTTCACACACTCGTGTTGCGGTTATCAACAAGTTTAGTAGTTGAGCCCGCGAGAAACGTTACGATTCGTTTTTGAAAAGTTTAAGACATGTTTCATAACTTGGTTGTGGGATGGAAACTTTCTTGGGTTGGATTTTCAATTCTGTGTCGTTGTGGGCGTTGTACTTGCTACTTGCTGTAAGGTAAGAAGATCCCACGCGCGAGAGAACGTTAGAAATAAATACACGTAAAATAATAAATACGTAAAATAAATACGTTTTAAATACACTTTACATGGGGGGACAAGATCGGCTCTAGTATTATTTATATTATTATTATTATTATTATTATTATAATTAACATTTTTTTTATTATTATTATTATATTATTATTATTATTATTATTATTATTATTATTATTATTATTATTATTATTATTATTATTATTATTATTATTATTATTATTATTATTATTATTATTATTATTATTATTATTATTATTATTATTATTATTATTATTATTATTATTATTATTATTATTATTATTATTATTATTATTATTATTATTATTATTATTATTTTTATACCACCCTCTGACCTGATTTATTTTGGAAAAAGGTGTTTGAAATATAAGTATATGTATAGTTTTATATATTGCCAATATGTCTGGAAACATGACACAATACTTTCACAATAACGAGTTTCACAAATCTTAAAACTATGCGGGTTGTTGCCCACCGTAACTAATCTCATCCTCGTATCTACTGCCTCCTTCATGCACGCTGTTTGGATGAGAATCATGAGTTGGCGTTCTTTCGAACGTTCGTATAAAGACAGTATTCCCCTGATTACAGTGCACAAGCCTCATTAGTCATTAGTCACACCCGCTTTGTTAGAAGTTTCCAGTTATCCAAACAAAGGTTGTAAATTATCCCCAATGTACCGCACGAGTAGATGGTAGGAACTAGAGAATCGAAATTTAAGTTGGTACTATTGAGTTTGGCTATTAAGTAAAGGTGTTTCTTTATTCTACCAACTTTATATGTTTTTAATAAAATTTCTTCAAAAACCACTGTTTACGTTAAATTGTAATTGTATATTCCCAAATATGTAAGGCGCATGCTCTAAATAGTACGTTATCATGTTTTAACCCAGTTTAAATATGTTGCTTTGGCTACTACTATGCACGGATTTGTAGTTAAAAGATAACGAACTTTGTTTTTTGATGTTTTTTAAAATTTATTCAATTTGAAGGTGTCAATAAGCTTTATCTTATACTATTTAATTTATTACACTCAAAAAATTAATTACACCTGCTTCAATTTGAATAAATAAAAAACATTAAAAATCATCAAGTTGGTATATTAAAGAAATGCCTTCGTAAGCATCTAGTTACGTTGGGACACGTCCTTATCAATCATAACAAATAGTTTTAAAATTAATGTCTAGCTTCGGCGTCCTTTGAAACCAGGTAGTCTTGTGTGTTTGCATTTTGGCGGCCCTGCATAGGGAAAACCGTGGCCAATCAATATTGCCAGGACGCGATCGTTTCCGAATCCAGTAAAGATAAGACGAGCAGAGGCGAGTGCTAATGTGACAGAGATATTAATCTTGGGATTTATTCTTCTCGGCAGAATAACAAACAAGCATCCTTGCTAGCCACAGACATTCGGGAACAGTTGCGGAAACAACGTGAACCTACATTTTTTACGCAACGAGCTTTCACGAGAATGTGATGTTTAATTTGACGTTTCTAGTCTACACAACTTTTCAACTTTAAAACTTTTCAAAGTTGAACCTTAGTCAACTTTGATAATTCTAGTCTTAATTCTTAGTAATTATGAACGATAACAGGTACATCATATACTTCAACTCTCTTAAACCTTAAAATATATAGCATATGTTTTGTAAATTTATCGATGTTTGCATAGTCGAAAACAATTTAAAATGTTATTACAAAAGAAAAATAAATAGGATTATAAAAAAATGGGGAAAAAATACTTCTTGCTCCGGAGCAAACAAACGCGTATCAATTTTAGAACGCCAGCCAACTGTTTTCCGTTTTCGTACATGCACCACCTTTCTTGTGACTTCACAAGATTTATGCCTCATGATATAACAGAAAACTAGAGCAGATTTAACAGTTTAATATTTCTTTGTTCAACGCGACGCGAGGTTGAAATTTCATATTGTCTGAGTTTGCGCTTTAGTTGCTTCGTCATCGCTTTCTGAGTCGTTGTCGTTTTGTTTTGCCCGGGTGATGGATTGATTGCGAATGGTTTTGTACCACGAGATCGTTCATATAGCCACTCTCAAAGACAAAGTAAGAGGTGACCCTCATAATGATGTAGGCTAAGGTGACTCCTGCAATATTTTACATTTTATAAAATACACTTTTTATGAAATTTGAAATTGTTATTTTGTAACATATTATGTGATAACTAAAAGAAATATATTAGCGCGTATACTGCCAGTATTGTTGCGTTTATCAATGTTACGTCTGGCAGCACTGTACAAGATATTTGGAATTGAGAAAGATTATTATTTAGCATCATAAGATATAAGGGCTAGACATTGAAGTATTTTCAGTTTTACAATTGTATGTTTTTAGTATGATATTGGTTTTGCCACTTAGCACAAATTCGCTAGTCGTATGTACTACAACTAATAATATCTCATTTGGTTCTTGTGTCGTTATGTCTATATTATATACTATATGAATGGATTAAAACATTTACCACACGTTTTATTTAACTAAATAGGGCCTACTAGATTTTACTAATAATTACTCAAGAAAGTCTGAAAGCCGTACAGTGGCTAAAAATAATAATATTGATTGTATAACCATGCTAAATCAAGAAACAATGATGGTTTTGAAAATTATTTATTTATTGTCTTATAATTAATTTTTGTTGTTTATCGACATTCTCAACAATGTCACTAATTCGCCTAGTACGACTGTCAGAGTTACTCTGAAACTACTCTACCCTGGGTACAAACTGTCAGTAGGGGGTGAGTTGGGTGAAATAGGGAATATCATAGGCCTACTGGGGACTCTTCGTATGGCTGGAAAACCACTAAAATCACCATTAAGATGGAAAATGTCTTGAATTCTTCATACTTCTAATTCCAAAAATGCACGCACTATCTTACAAGGTAATTTGTTGTATTATTATAACTTTTTACATGTCGATGCATATGTTCGGTTTTAGGTCAATTTCGTTAAACAATGTAAGTTAAATTTGTCATTTGTTGTTATGATTATTATCATAATTTTGATTATTATTTTTATTATTATTATTATTATTATTATTATTATTATTATTATTATTATTATTATTATTATTATTATTATTATTATTATTAATTATTATTATTATTATTATTATTATTATTATTATAATTATTATTATTATTATTTTTATTATTTTTATTATTATAATTATTATTATTATTGTTATAATTATAATTATTGTTATTATTATTATTATTATTATTATTATTATTATTATTATTATTATTATTATTATTATTATTAATATTATTACAGTATTTGGAAAATTGAAAACGTTGTAGAATTCCCCTTCTAGAAGACTCCGAGCTAGTAATCGCATTACCTGTGCGCCTACCTAAGTGTTCCAGTGAGCAGTCTGTGAGGGATCAGCTAAGCCAACGGTTGCCACTGGTAACAAAGTGTCTCTTGCCACCATCTTCAATGCCGCCTATCTTTTCTTGAGAAGATACTTCAGTTAAGCTTTTTATGTTGATACGATCAGAAGAAAGTACCTTTCAATATGTTGTAGCGTAAAATTATGTTTTGATTTTCTTCATCAGCTATAAAAAAACATTTCTCATGAACTGAACAAATATTTGTTACACTAGCCATGTTTATTGATGAAAAGAGATTTATGTAAACGTTTGCCCTACCTTCAAAAGTGCCTATCTATGATTTTTCGCTTTTTTGTATGTTCTAAGTTTACGCTAAATTTGGTTTAAAAATCCTATCTTTATGTTCGACCCCTTTAATTAAACGTTTTAATGAAACATGTTGATAAACATTTGAAAGCACATACGTATGTCGAACTACTCAACATCTCAAGCATCGTTCAATTAATATACGCCTTTTTTATCATATTAAAGTATTATGATTTATGAGCAATACATATAATATATACAATTCAAATCACATTTTTAATAGTTTAAACTGTGTTGTTTGTAAAACTAGCTTTCCGATTTACCTGGCTGGCATGGTGTGACAAAGGAGAAGCAAAAAGCGGCTTTTCAAAGTTAATATGATTAAGTAATATTCACATTTCTTTTTTAACTGTAATAATTATTCACAACGTCTTCAGTGAGATTGTGTTAAAACCAAATATGAATGTTTATCGTTAAAATCATTGGATATTAATGATAGTTTTAACATGCAAATGCAATTAACGGCAATTATTGTTTATCCCGTTTAAAATAAGTGAATATGAGTGCATGTTGGGCATTATACAATGTAGAGTCACAGTTCACATTTATATTGGAGTGAAATTGATACATTTAAGTAAATTCGCATCGTTATAATCACCTTGTCACTCAGAAATACGCCCACGCAACATATTGGATGTATTTCGAGGCACTGAAATACAAGCTTATAGCTCTTCTCTGAAATGAATACCATTGTATAACACATTGAAACTGACAGAGCAGCATCTACCAAAGCAAAGCTCTGTTGTCCCCTGTTGTCTTCCAGTAACGATGTTCATTGTTCACGAATGTAAGCCGATTATATGGCGGGAGTATGTTCAATGTTCAGCCCATTGATATTGTGCCGGCAAACCTTGTTATAACCGGCAATGTCAATTTAGTTTCTCCTATTGTTCTATTGTGACTTGATTCAAATCAAATAATAAGCATTGATTTCACGTTGGATGTTGGTTCGGAGAACTGTTCTAACTTGTTGCTTTGTATATTATAGGCCTACACTTTGATGTGAAATACAATTACACTTTTTCTTTATAAGAATTAACTCTCAGAGACCAGAATATTATTTTGTTAAAAATTGTTTGCAAAGTACATTCCCATGTATAACCGCATTCTTCTACTTATACAATGGTTTGTTATAAAGATTACTTTGGTATAAAGGTTTTTTATAAAGAAATTCTAAAGTTTTAGTATCAGACATAAAAATTAAAATGGAGCGAATGGATACCTCATTAGGAAACTAGTATTAGTATTTGAAGCACCAATATATTATATCTTCATTGTAAGCGGTATAGTCGTTGTAATACCTGAGTAACCACATTGAGCAATTCAATTGTTTTATAGTTGGTTGAATTCATGTACTGGCATTGTTTATTTCTAACAATGACCAACGTTCGTTCTTGAATTCAACATATGCGATCAAAATTAATATGAACCACTTAATTATTGTATTATACATTTTTTCATCATGTGTGAAACTCCGTAAATACATTGAATGGTAAACGTACATACATACATATGTTACACTTTGTGTTGAGCTCTCGACAAATCCATGGAATATCTCAATGAAACTCTCCAGCGTGACAATGCCAGCAACACAATGTGGCGGGTACGTTGCAGTCACGTTGCCTGCTCACCATACAACCTAGAAGGTAAGAGATGGATTGAGTTGGATAGATGCCACTAGGCATCCATGTTGTATTCATGAACCTAACGTTATAACTGTGTCTTGTCCTCGTGATATAAGGTCTTAGGAAACGTGAGTTATGTATGGCCGACGACTGGCTGATATGTGCGCCCAATACCTGTCAATGAAGATATTACATAAAACGGAGCTGTAATTTTATTTTTAGAGTGAGTTATATATTAACTGAATTGGAAATCAAGTCAAGGATAAATTAAAATAAATAAGTTATATAAAGGTTACAAGGGTAAGTAATAATAGGAGGGATTATGTACGAAATAATGATGTTAAAACTGCCACGAAGTCTTTAGCCGGGAGATCTGGGTTTGACATCCAGACGGCCTTGGTTGAGACTCATTTGTAGATATGTTTTAATATCAGGTCACATCATTTTGAACATAGTATTAATAAATATATGTTATGCATGCATCAATCAATAAAGGTCATTTTAGTAGATAAAGAACTGATACAAGAACTGATATCCGTATGTTTTATACAGCACGATTCAAATAAATTTTTAAGCAACCGTTCCCACTGCTTGATTCAAATAAAAGTTTCGAGTAAAGGAAGTGCAAAGTTGTGAGAGCCATATCAATGAAATATTGCGATAGTGGAAAGAGAACAAAGTTGTGAGATTTGTTTGGTTCTAAAGAAAAGGCGGTAAAATATCAGGGGAGAATCTATGTTTAGAAAAGAAAGATATGTTCAGAAAGATAATACTCTCTTCGTCTACGACAATGGGGTCTACCCTTAATGAAAGTTGCGAAAATCGTGTCTGTGTTTTTGATGAACCATAACCGTTTTCAACAAGTTGTTAAATGTTTATCACAAATCGAAAACTTTATCTTCATGTTAAGGGTTCTTGTTTATTTTAACTCGCGGCAGTTACGCATCAACAGAAAACAACCCTTTAATCCTCGTTATTTCTAAGAAGCTGAAACTTGGTGAGAACGTCTGGAAGGAACCTTGTATACCGTAGGAATATATTAAGCTGTAGCGTATCTTTTTGTGCTCGAAGCGAGGTTTCAGCATAAACAAGTTAACATTATCTAGTTGTAATTGATACAATAGTTAATGGAGAAAACATACATAGCTTCCATTGAAAGGTTCAAGTTTTCTCTACGTGAACACAATACGAAGGAGCTTTAATAAGCATAAAAGTCGCACGAATTTACCGTCTTTATTCGTAGAACAGTGTCTAAAATATTGAGTAGTTAACTAAGGGATGAGGATGTACAGATAAACTGTCCGACAACTAAGTGAACATTGAAACGAAATTATCAAATCAATAAGAAACATAATTTCGGTTATTATGTTATACGAATTTTCTAAAATGACAAAGAACAGTATGTTCATTACGTTTCGAAAATGATTTTCTTACTATTTAATCAAAACGTACGCGTGTCAAACTTTTGTTTATATTTCACCTACAAAACTATTAAACGTTTAAAAAATGTATGCTTATACCTGAGAGAAGAAAACACACTCCTTAATTCCATAAGCGTCTGAAAAGTCTTAAAAAGAAACAATAACAACTTACCGATTATGATATCAACAAATATACGAAACCACATTTAGCTATAATATAGCTTTTTCTGTGTTGTTGTTGAGTAATAACTTAACAACGGTGATTCCAAGCCGCATCAATACTTGGCACCTCCGCTTTCGGTCCACATTTCCTTAGCAAATCAATTTATTTTAGGTCACAGACAGAATTTACACCACACAAACAAAACGAAAACGTAGACAGAGAAGAGGAAAATTTAATCGAATAGTGAACTATACTCGCTTCCCAACCTCTAAATAATTTCCCTTTGTCGTTCGTGGCTTTATTCCTCAATTAAACTCCTCTAACCTGAATACGTCTTCAACGTGGTTTAAACGTACTTTACTCTGTAGATAATTGACCATTATTAATCGTAATCAATACGTTATGGCTCAATATCCGTTGGAATACAGGTCAACGAGTCGATACACGTTCCATCCACTTTACCGGCGAGCTCGAGTTCTGATTTATAATCATCTCGTCCATTGTTACGAAGCCAATATCGTAAATTCCTATCGGAAGTTATATTAGCAGCAGGTTTGTGCCCATGATGTTGTTGACAATTAATTACAGAATGGCGCAGCTTCTCTGTTAAGTTTTATTTTTGTTTGCGATTGTGAACATAACCTAGTTACGTTGCGTTTTATACATCAAAGAGAGGCAGACTAGTTGTCATATTTAATTTTTAATTCTTCGTTGAGTTGTATATTATCCGGGTTATGTGGCCGTCTAGCCGGAATGAAGATAAATCCAACATGTTTATTATTGTATTAATGCTCTCGTAAACTTTGATGTCCTGGTGATAATAAAAATGTGTGGGAAATAATTATTGGTACGGATAGCTTGGAAAATGTTCCAAAATTATGACCAAAATGGAAAGATCCTGTGTTATTTATAGTATCATTATTGATTCCAGCAGTAAATCTAGTTTGAAGTAAATACAGTTTCACCAGCAAAAATAAATTTGATAAATGCACGTGAACTTCTTATTTATACCTTCTCGTGATTATCCAATACTAATCCTGACACTATGTATACAGAGGTATTCAAATCATAACGCAACCGTCCACTGTCATAAACTCAATGTCCGCGACAGACAGTTGATAAAGTTGCCAGAGTTGTGTATGAGTAACTTCATTACTACACCCGACAGACAAACGAACAGTGTTGTATGCGCATTGTCCATTCTAAAGGGTGCTCTTCCATCCTCACGTGCTACTTTGAAGACTTTGATTTGATATTGCTAACTTTTGTTTGCTGAGAAGTTGGAGCTCAGAAGTTGGCTGGACAGTGGAAGGGGCTGCTGGCAATATTCATGTAAACACGATAACTCCTGGCAATATTGTTGGGTAACTCGGATAACTTCATCAACTGTCTCTCAAATTTCGCCATCTTTGAATTTCAGACCACCATTGCAACCATACTTTAATAGACACACACCCTTCTTAAATAAAATTAGCAATTTCATTCGCAGTATAACTATATGCTATACACTATTCACCATGCCAGGCAGTATAACTATAGTCGCTGCTCTATTCGCCATGGGCAATATAAATTTATGCCCTACGCTATTCACGATGTCAGGCAGTACCAATATATGCTCTACGCTATTCACCATGCCAGGCAGTATAAATATATGCTCTACGCTATTCACTATGCCGGGCAGTATAAATTTATTCTCTTCGCTATTCACCATGTCGGGTAGTATAAATATATACTCAACGTTATTCACCATGCCAGGCAGTTTAAATTTATACTCTTCGCTATTCACCATGCGAGGCAGTATAAATTTATATGCGCTGAGCTACTCACCACAGCCAGTTTAGTACAAGGTAGTGCAGCTACTCACCACGAGGAAGTATAATACAAGGCAGTGAGGCTACTCACCACGAGGCAGTATTATGCAAGGCAGTGCAGCTACTCACCACGAGGTAGTATAATGCAAGGCAGCTACTCACCATGAGGTAGTATTATGCAAGGAAGTGCAGCTACTCTCCACGAGGCAGTATAATACAAGGCAGCGAGGCTACTCACCACGAGGCAGTTCATTGCAAGACAGTGGATCTACTCACCACGAGGCAGTATACTGCAAGGCAGTGCAGCTACTCACCACGAGGCAATATAATGCAAGACAGTGGATCTACTCACCACGAGGCAGTATACTGCAAGGCAGTGCAGCTACTCACACGAGGCAGTATACTGCAAGGCAGTGCAGCTACTCACACTAGGCAGTATAATACAAGGCAGTGCAGCTACTCACACGAGGCAGTATACTGCAAGGCAGTGCAGCTACTCACACTAGGCAGTATAATACAAGGCAGTGTAGCTACTCACCACGAGGCAGTATATTGCAAGGCAGTGCAGCTACTCACACGAGGCAGTATACTGCAAGGCAGTGCAGCTACTCACACTAGGCAGTATAATACAAGGCAGTGCAGCTACTCACACGAGGCAGTATACTGCAAGGCAGTGCAGCTACTCACACTAGGCAGTATAATACAAGGCAGTGCAGCTACTCACACGAGGCAGTATATTGCAAGACAGTGGATCTACTCACCACGAGGCAGTATACTGCAAGGCAGTGCAGCTACTCACACGAGGCAGTATATATATACAAGACAGTGGATCTACTCACCACGAGGCAGTATAATGCAAGGCAGTGCAGCTACGCACCACGAGGCAGTATAATGCAAGGCAGTGCAGCTACTCACCACGAGGCAGTATAATGCAAGACAGTGGATCTACTCACCACGAGGCAGTATAATGCAAGGCAGTGCAGCTACTCACACGAGGCAGTATAATACAAGACAGTGGATCTACTCACCACGAGGCAGTATAATGCAAGGCAGTGAGGCTACTCACCACGAGGCAGTATAATCCAAGGCAGTGCAGCTACTCACCACGACGCAGTATAATCCAAGGCAGTGCAGCTACTCACCACGAGGCAGTATAATGCAAGGCAGTGCAGCTACGCACCACGAGGCAGTATAATGCAAGGCAGTGAGGCTATTCACCACGAGGCTGTATAATGCAAGGCAGTGCAGCTACTCACCACGAGGCAGTAAACTTCAAGGCAGTGCAGCTACTCACCACGAGGCAGTATAATGCAAGGCACTGGATCTACCACGAGGCAGTATACTGCAAGGCAGTGCAGCTACTCACCACGAGGCAGTGCAGCTTCTCACCACGTGCAGCTACTCACCACGAGGCAGTAAACTTCAAGGCAGTGCAGCTACTCACCACGAGGCAGTATACTGCAAGGCAGTGCAGCTACTCACCACGAGGCAGTATAATGCAAGGCACTGGATCTACCACGAGGCAGTATATACTGCAAGGCAGTGCAGCTACTCACCACGAGGCAGTGCAGCTACTCACTACGAGGCAGTATACTGCAAGGCAGTGCAGCTACTCTCCACGAGGCAGGGCAGCTACTCACCACGAGGCAGTATAATGCAAGGCAGTGGATCTACCACGAGGCAGTATATACTGCAAGGCAGTGCAGCTACTCACCACGAGGCAGTGCAGCTACTCACTAAGAGGCAGTATACTGCAAGGCAGTGCAGCTTAACCACGAGGCAGTAAACTTCAAGGCAGTGCAGCTACTCACCACGAGGCAGTAAACTTCAAGGCAGTGCAGCTACTCACCACGAGGCAGTATAATGCAAGGCACTGGATCTACCACGAGGCAGTATATACTGCAAGGCAGTGCAGCTACTTACTACGAGGCAGTATACTGCAAGGCAGTGCAGCTACTCTCCACGAGGCAGTGCAGCTACTCACCACGAGGCAGTATACTGCAAGGCAGTGCAGCATCTCTGATTTACGCCGGCTATTCCGTCTCAAGTGACGCCGAGACGCCAACGAGAGACGGTGCCGGGGCTTAAGTCGAGCTAAGCCGTTCTAAGCCAACCCGTATCGACAACCATGTGTCAATTCACTGCCGCCGGGTTGCAAGTCCACAAAGAACGAAGACGTATAGAGGCCGACCGGCTACAATTTAATCAATCTTTCTGAAATGCAAATGGAACTTGAGGCGTTTGAGTGTGACCTTTCTAACCAACTTGGTCTAGGAGGAAGAAGTAGAAAATAATGTAAATTTAGCTTAGTTGTTGCAGCTTGCTGCCCATCATTTTATCATACATATCTATACTCATTAGATAATATATTTGTGTGTTGGTATATAAATGCGTCACTCTCAGACAATATGACGGAAAGTGTGCGCAGTAACCAACCATACAAAATTTACATAATGATAGCTAAACATAATGTTATCTCACTAATAAATGATATTTATTGTTATTTAGTTTAGTTTAGCAATTAAATATAATTTTGAAGTGTTGCGTTCTTAAAAGAAACAATCAGCAGAAGAATCCAAAAACAAGTGAAACCTAGTGGTGGAATGACCGTCTACTACTGACTACTGACTGTTTGTACCTTCAAAAAGATGTTGAGAGGCTCTCTGCCTGGTGCAATAAATGGAAACTTAAGTTAAATGTTTCCAAATGCAACGTGATAACATTTACCAATAAAAAGAAAAATGTGATAATTTTTAATTACGTTATTGATGGTACTGCCTTGGAGAGGGTACGCTCAATTCGAGATCTCGGTGTGATTTTAAATTCTGACTTGTCTTTTAATACTCATGTGGACTCCATTACGCCTAAGGCTTACAAACTGCTTGGTATTTTACGGCGCAACTGCCTTAAACATTTTAAGGCATCTACGGCCAGGGCGGTATATGTAGCTATAGTACGCCCGCATGTGGAGTATGCTAGCGTTGTATGGAGTCCGTACCACATTACAAAGATCGAAAATATTGAGAAGGTACAAAAAAGGTTTATAAAGATGTTGTGTTATAGTTGTTTTAATACTGTTTACCATAGGAAGGATTACGTAAATCACTGTAAAAACATATCCTTGATGACATTGGGCAACAGGCGTAAACTGTTGGACATGATGTTTTTGTATAAACTAGTTAATAACATGTTCGATTCGCTTTTACTCAGATTTTTAAACTTTTTCGTGCCTACCAGACACACTAGAAGTCACCCTACTTTTTATGTTTGTAACAACAGGATTGATGTTTTAAAGTATGCAACCATTGGTAGGTTACAAACCTCTTTTAACTCTTTGGCTAAAATACTGTGTAATCAAGTTGATCTGTTTTCTGACAATTTAATATGTTTTAGGGCTAAAATAATGAATGTGTTGAATAATATGAAATAGGGTTGATGTAAACAATGAGTTGACTATGTACATCTATGTACATTTATTGTGAATTGTAATCCTTACAAATTTTGTGTTTTTCAGGTTATATTACATTTACACTTGTGGAGTTTAAATACTCTGTTGTAAATAAAGGCTTTATTATTATTATTATTATTATTACTATCTGGTCTTCCGTTGATATACTTAAAACAGTCACACACTGGTATAGCAATCGTTGTTCTGGAATATAATGTGTATCTTCTAGTTAAGTGATCCATTTAAGCAAGATACACTTCGCACGCAGGTAAGATAAATGTCCCCAGCTGAAAATCAGTTCTTGTTATTAAGTAGATAAACTGTCAATACAAATGTATTTATTTTATTGCATGCGCTAATAGAGGGGCATACGTTTATCGTTTTCTGTAAGACCTTCACTCTCATACGGTATCGCGGCCATAACAATCACTTGATAGGCAACCGCATTGTTGTATCATGTTACTTTGGAATATATTCACTGTCAGTGGCATGACAATGTTTTACACCTGCAATACACAGCCTTTCGGTTGTAACACAGAACAGTGGCCTGAATTTACAGCGACACTGCTCACAATGTTAAATTATATGACTTATATAATATAACTTATTTCACTTTTTTTGGTTGCAATTATACATGTAAATCATAACTAAATCTACAAAAAATTTATTTTCAATACACTTATGCGTAGCTGCTAGCCTTACTAACACGTTTTAAAGTACGAAAATAGCATTGAACAAAGCAGCCATCATCGCCGTAGGCCTATTACCACTTGCCGCTAGGAGCACTAGTGTTGCGTGTCGCCGCCTTCTCGCATGGAGAGTGTCCAATATTATTCTACTACGGTATTTGTTTTAATTCTCATAAACTTTGTTCCCAGTGTGTGTGATATTGTCAAATTCTTTCAATGGAGTGGAAAGTTTCACGTTGCCTGGTTTCATTCAGAGGATGGACATAGACAGAAAGACACCCAGGCTGGTGTGGTAAATAGGAGTGCAGGTGATTGATTGAGGCAGATGTGAAAGAGGAGATGTGAAGAGCTTAGGCAACTTTAGTACCCGCACGTTGGAGAACGATCAGATATGTTTTAGACGAATCACGGAAGATCCTGGAAGATGTCCTGTTTTGACGATGGTGGCATGGCTCACTAGTGAACCGAAGGAATTTGAAGGGGGTTAAGTGAGATAGGTTTTCTGGTCTCTGCGCGCAAATTAAAGTATTTACAAGAATTTACATTTACGAACGCAGCCTAGATTTAAATTAGTGTGAGTTGAGGTAAGTGGAGAGTTCTTTGGTACCTTCAATATAAGCTGGCTCCATTAACATTGAGCAAGCGAGGCAGTGGCGTATCCAGGTATTCACAGGGGGTGGGGGGGTCGACATACGAAGCAAGTATAGGCGTTCAAGCCGCCGGAGGCCAATTCGCCGGAGGCTAATTTTTTTTCCACGTATGACGTTTTGAACGCCTGTACACAAGTTTCAGAATCGGAAAATGTCATAAAGAAGTGCAAGAGAATGTACGAATGATTACAAATATAATTAAATACAGTTAATATTATCAATTAAATACAAAAATAAATAATGTTTCCTCCATTCCTTCCTTCTCTCCGTGCATTTTTTTTGCATGGGGGGGGTTGAACCTCGTAACCTCCCCCCCCCCCTTGTATATTATGCTACTGCAGTGAGCGATGTTACACGTTTTCTCATTTGTAAATGTGCACAATATACTACGTAGTAACTCATGACGATGTAGCAGAGATATTTTTCTCATTTTTTTCCCTACTTGTCTTTGTATGAATTATTTGATATAATTATTAGATAAAGATAATATTTTAATATTAATTGTTTATTTTTATTTTTAAATACATTTAGTTAGAAGATATTTAGTTTTAAGTCTAACGGTTTTATTGTTATTATCTAGGGATCATCATTGAAAATGTAAAGGGGTGATGAGGATTGCCAAAGCGTGCCCCGATAAAACGATCATGATTATTCAGGTGTCACCCTTGCCGCTTGCGGAGAACATATATTATGTAACTGGTTATAGTGTAAATAAAAAACATGAATACTGCTAAATGGAACAAAGCAGGACTAATGTTTTAAAGTGTTTGAACTTTGAAGTGAACCAAGTCTCTAATAATTCCAAACTACAATAACGATACACACCATCTTGTGCTACTTTCAAAACGGATCCCTTTGAAATATATTTTATATAATGCACATCATTATTATGATATTATCAAATAATTCTATAAAAAATACGATTCTCCTCATAAAACGTGCATACAAGTTATCTATTTTTATTTTATAGTTCAGTTTAAAGAAGATAACAGATAACCAATTTTCGTAAACGGTTGACCTAAATTTATGACAAAGCCAAAGCTCCAATAATGATTCTCCAGCGTTTTACTGAGAAGGCGAAGATTAACATAACCTTATTAAATAGATTAAGAACATACTGCATATATTTTTAAAGGCAAGTTAACGCGGATAACCTTTTCTGTTAAAGCGCCCTAAATCCATAATGTAAAGCCGAGTTTTTTTATGTGTAAAGCATCCCAAATATAGTGGGCATTTCAACTCAAAGTATAAAGTAAAATATTATACCTCGGTAAAATGTCAAATGTACACTCGATGTTAGGTAAAAGTAAAACTACCCGTCGATTTTTTTGTTGTGTCTTGTAATATTGGAAACCAATACAGTAACGTTGACAAGCGACAGGTATCGTCAAAGCCACTTCTAAACTTGAGACGTGGCTTCAAAAATATTGAGCGTTTGAGTACAAAACGGAAAATAAGAGAAAAATGGTTTGCTTACTCTACCCCATATTATAAAAACCCCAGGAAAATATGAAAACAAGCTGAAAAAATAGAACTGTCAGTTTTTTGTGTTCAATCTTTAAAGTAGAATAAAAAAGTTGGAATAATTAACTGCCCAAATTGAGAGCAACTAAAATATGTTGACATTGAAATATTTTTATTAATGCAGATAACATTTTTTGTAACAAATTACTGTTTATTTACCGTGTAATTGAAGGGATACGTTTTAACTTTTAACACTAATGCTGCCAAACACTTCCTGCACAATATCAAGAACATGTATATTTTGTAAAAAAAAAAAAAAAATGATTCTTAATAATTATAAAGTAGACCTAACAAGAATTAAAAAACATGAATCGATGTGACGTTCCCCCATTTTCATATTTTATAACCCACTCAAACTCACCTTCTTAATCGTTGACAAAATTTAAGACATAACCAACCTCCCTATCACTTAACTTTAATCGTCTTTTGGTACGTTTTATTTTATTCTTTAATTCTATATGTATCAATCATTAGTTATTAGACAAAACAAAAAAGGAAAACTGGCATGGGGTAACGCTATCCCAAAAGGGAAGGTTTGAAATTCAATCTCCGATTAAGCTAGAACAGATTCAAGTTTCGATTCCTTTGTGTTCTTCTATTACCCATTCGTTGGACTTTAGCCGCCCAACTAATGCTCCCGACAATGGTGAACATACAAACAAAGTGTGAAAGGTTCTTACTATAGAGGGATTCAAATGACATCGACAACAAAACAGTCTTTGTAAACTTAGGTTCGCATCAATCTGATGGACATTACAAGAAGACTAGAGTTAAATTACCCACTTCAGTGGTTGAATGGTTGGGAGATTCTCCAGGAAGTCGAAATCCGTTCTTATTTCCAACACATCCAGCCGCCATCCCCCCTCCCTAACCAACACGGCTGAGCTTCCAGAAAACCCCGTCTCTAAAAGAGACAACATTTGTATTCTTTTACTCGCGTGCTGTGTTTGAAGAATCAATCACAATGACCGATCTAGGTCTGGTTACCGCTGTACGGCTCCGCGTGCTTTGCTACGCTCAAACGTCGAGATGAAACTTTTTCAATTTAACTCGTTATCTTTTATCATAGATTCCGTCCAATGCAGAGCTCAAATAAATAAATGCAAGCTGTGTGCTGAATTCTTTTGGACGTTTTTAAAGTGGAACATTTTATAACACAATATATGGAGTTTGTATAAGTACCGATAGTCCAATATTGAAATGTAACTACATAATTATTGGAAATCTAATTACCAATTAGTGTTAGCTTTGCCAAATTTAATTTTGTACAGTTAAACTGTATAATATAAACGCATCAATGTCCACATAAACAAAAGCAGAACAAATAGAAAAACAATCAAGAGAAATAGCAAAGCACAACGTTTCAATTATTCGTATCGTGCATTGCAAACTAAATGTTATATTATGCTCCATAAGGTTAAAAGATTTAACGTGTTTTGGCCTTACGACGATCTCAAGGCGGTCGTACGACCGTCGTGAGGCCAAAATCCGCCGTGTGTACGCAGCTACAAATACTGACCAGGCAGAGATTGGAACGGATCGTCGTACGATCGCCTCAAGACTGTACACACGAGAGATTTCCATCCAATTTTCATCCGATCAGTCCATCCGTCCGACCGCCTTGAGATCGTCGTGAGGCCAAAATCGGCCGTGTGTACGCAGCTTTAAAGACAGCACACACTAAAGACATGTTAACTTCTATCTCCGTCCGATATTTATCGGGACGCGTTTAAAATTAAGAGTTTTTAACGGGAAGGCACTTTACTATGGTTATGGTTATCCCGCATTTGCCCGCCATTTTTCATTTTAAAATATTTCAAGTATCGCTGGTGTAACTTATTAACTTTGTGAACGATGTTGCTACAAGCCTAATGACGTTCAAAACACATCGAAATTTTGTGATGTTCTAAATTTTAACTTCATCAGAATATCCGTGATCTGTATTGCGAGACATAAAACAGAACAAAACGAGAACAATAACAGTAGAATTGAAAACGTTCGCTTCGCTCGCTTAACTACCGGCTATTCTGACCGTTACCTGACCGTCCATTAGCTGACCATTCAAGGAAACGCTCTCCGACTGTCTCACCCCGGCAATTATCTGTACGGCTTTCAAACCGGAATCAACTTTAGTATTGTCTTGTTCTTCCATGAGCCAGGCCTACCAACCGCTCTCACATTGAACGAACCCATGTTCATTGATTCTTCCGAAAACATTTCCGTTACTAACGCTGCTCGAAAGTAAAAATACTCGACTTATACAAACTCTTCCGAAATAGTGTTTTCAAAAAACGAGGATGTCAAAATTTAAGCGTAATCTTTTTTTACACTCGCCGTTAAAGTGAAACTTTTTTTTATTAATAATTAATTTACGTTACAAATTTGACAATTTAGCATGATGTTTTAATTAGACAATAATTCCATCGTCTCCTAGATAAAACAAAGTATAAAATGAAGGGTTTTGGCGAAAAGTATTGAAGTGTCAAATTTGTCGTGATGATACATAAAAGTATTTAATATAAGTATAAGTATTTATTTATAGAATGTTGTAAATACAAGTATTTTTATGACACTGAAAGGTAGCCTGACCGTATGTCAGACTGAGAGCTGCGTTGTCTTCTAAAAATGAATGTGCTTATAATTGAAAGAAATGTACAATTAAAAAAACAGGTTCGTATTAAGCATTCATTCAATATTTTCTTCGCTTCATTTTAGAAAGAAATTAGAATATGTAATGTTAAAACATTACAAGTATAATTACTAAGGGTGTAAATGCGATTTCTAAAAGAATAACAGTGCATCTTTCACCAAAACTACAACGCTGGTTTTCACAAGGTTTCTCACAGTGGAAATCTCGTACCGTACCATAACAACAGTTTGTAATTGATCTTATTCCTCTTTGTTTCCATAAAAAGTTTAAAATAAGGTATTGTTGAGGTCTAGTCTGAAATAGGTTAGGACGGGAGGAAAAAGTTTGTTTATTTTCTTGGCCCCCGTTAAGTGATACATCGCCAGGTCGGAGCGAAAGACACCGCCCGTCTGGGACGGCGGACAGCTCAATTTGTCAGGAGCAAATGATCGATTATTGTCTTTGCAGCGGCGACCAAAGAATTCAGCCAATTCCGTGGGAGGCGAGAGAAAGAGGAAGGTGGGGAGGAGGAGGAGGGGTGGGAAGCGATATCCGCGCTTATACGGGGTACGAAGCTGTATCACGTATCAAAGTGTTGGGTATTTTTGTTTTATCTCTGTATTACATTGAATGTACGTATGCCATATTCCCGACGGTTCGTGGCTTGCTCCAACACTACAGATGTAAAATGTTCACATTACTGCACACACATTACATTTACATCCATGTATTACATTGAATGTACGTACGCCATATTCCCAACGGTGCGTGGATTACTCCAACACTACAGATGTAAAATGTTCACATTACTGCACACACATTACATCCATGTATTACATTGAATGTACGTACGCCATATTCCCAACGGTGCGTGGATTACTCCAACACTACAGATGTAAAATGTTCACATTACTGCACACACATTACATTTACATCCATGTATTACATTGAATGTACGTATGCCATATTCCCAACGGTGCGTGGATTACTCCAACACTACAGATGTAAAATGTTCACATTACTGCACACACATTACATCCATGTATTACATTGAATGTACGTATGCCATATTCCCAACGGTGCGTGGATTACTCCAACACTACAGATGTAAAATGTTCACATTACTGCACACACATTACATCCATGTATTACATTGAATGTACGTATGCCATATTCCCAGCGGTGCGTGGATTACTCCAACACTACAGTTGTAAAATGTTCACATTACTACACACACATTACATCCATGTATTACATTGAATGTACGTATGCCATATTCCCAGCGGTGCGTGGATTACTCCAACACTACAGATGTAAAATGTTCACATTACTGCACACACATTACATCCATGTATTACATTGAATGTACGTATGCCATATTCCCAACGGTGCGTGGATAACTCCAACACTACAGATGTAAAATGCTCACATTACTGCACACACATTACATCCATGTATTACATTGAATGTACGTATGCCATATTCCCAACGGTGCGTGGATAACTCCAACACTACAGATGTAAAATGCTCACATTACTGCACACACATTACATCCATGTATTACATTGAATGTACGTATGCCATATTCCCGACGGTTCGTGGCTTGCTCCAACACTACAGAAGTAAAATGTTCACATTACTGCACACACATTACATTTACATCCATGTATTACATTGAATGTACGTATGCCATATTCCCAACGGTGCGTGGATTACTCCAACACTACAGATGTAAAATGTTCACATTACTGCACACACATTACATCCATGTATTACATTGAATGTACGTACGCCATATTCCCAACGGTGCGTGGATTACTCCAACACTACAGATGTAAAACGTTCACATTACTGCACACACATTACATCCATGTATTACATTGAATGTACGTATGCCATATTCCCAACGGTGCGTGGATTACTCCAACACTACAGATGTAAAATGCTCACATTACTGCACACACATTACATCCATGTATTACATTGAATGTACGTATGCCATATTCCCAACGGTGCGTGGATTACTCCAACACTACAGATGTAAAATGTTCACATTACTGCACACACATTACACATTACACATTAAATGTTACATCGTTCTTCTCATTATATATCATAGACATTTTGATGAATAACAACAATATCGCGAGCTCAAAGGAAATTCTATTGAATGTTTTACAATAAATTTGTTTTTTTCTCTTTTAGTAGTTTAGTAGCTAGTTATGGTGTTTTGCTATTTTATTTTGTTAAGTATTGTTTATGTTGTTTCATTATTGATTGTATGAATTTATTTATTTGATAGACATTATAACAATAAATATAACTTGGACATAATTATTGAAGAGCGTCGAAATATAAGGACATAATGAAGCGATCACGCCTTGGGAAAGTACAATGAAACGGAGACATACTTTAGTTCAGCATAGATTGTGGGAAGGCATACTAAAGAATTGAAAGTGGTAAAGAAAATAGTAGGGACCGAACAATATTGGAATATTTACATCAAATTATCCAGGGCGTGCAATCTATGAAAAGGTGTGTAGAAAGGAAATGATAGATCCGTAAACTGAACAGAATTAATGACTTACACAAGATTCCAACCAACTTTGTACATCTTGGCAATTACATAGGTCGTTACTTTTATTTATTTACAAACATACCAAATTTTTGTAATGCGGATTTTATTTTTTAAGGCGGGACAACACTAAAAATCTCATTATTTAAAAAAAAAAATTCAAACTACAATTTTTTTTATTTAATTGTTTAAACTATTAACAATCGATTCAAAACACAAAGTTAAGTATATATTTCATATAAAATACTCAGATCTATATTCTTTTGGATGTATGCGCTCCGTGTTTGCCCTAAAATGCGAGCAAAGACAGGTTTTGTTGTGATTTTGCAGGAAGTATTTTTCCTACACAATACAATATGGAGAAAATCATATCTTCTAAACTGGTCACCTAAATCTCAAAATATGTTGTGTGTATGTTCTTCAATGCCATTAAGATAAAATGATGCATGGCCAAGTTCGTATCTGTGTAAAAAGTATTTTTTTTTCATTAAAACATTTTTATTTTTATTTTTTTATAAAAATGTTCAAAGTAAAAAATGTATAGCCATCATAAAAAACACAGGCTTAAAGTGGTGATGCATCATTTCATTGCTTGTCTGCATAACGTCAAATAACACTTTACAAAAGTTGATTATCTCAATTGGTTCTCATGTAATCGTTTTCCCGGTGTGCATTGTTGTAATAACAACAACAATGTCAATAACAATAGAAATGTAAATATATAAAAAAAAAAAATAGTTCAATAACTTTAGGTAAGTGTTTGGTGTGTTCAACAAGTTTCAGTTTAATTGTTGCCATAGAGCAGAAGTTAGTATTTTCAGTGTTGTCCCCCCTTTATTTCTAACTATTTTGTACCGTATGTCGCGGTCACTATAACTTTATTTTGGTTTCACTACACTTTTGTTTTATTTTGTCATTTCCCACGAATTTCTAGTTCTGTGTGTCATTTTTGTTGTGAGCGGAGCGTTCAGTTTAAAATTGTTCAACCTAATATGACACTTCAACACTTTTGTCCGAAAATGATGTATATTTTGTATGCACAACTTGGCAGCAGTGTTGACTTGGTTGATAGTGAAAACGCTACTGAATGTTATTAATGATGCCAATGACCGTATATTGCATGCATACCGTAACAAACCAGCACAGCTTTACAGAAAGGCGTGACTTTAGCGTGAAGTTTTTCATGTCCAAATACCAAGAAGAATGTCGGAAATACATTGGAAAGCAGTGGTTACAAGTCATCTAGACTGTATTAAGCTATTTTTAAAGACGTTTTCTCGCATATATTAAGATATTCTGATGTCATGTTCTACGTGGAATGCTTTAATTTATGAAAAGCGAGAACAATCGTGTCTGCATAATTCTCAGTCGGGAAAGCTGTCAAATGGTTATCGTGTTCATTCGTGAATCTAGAGAGCTAATATATGCATGGAGAGAATTACTATAATAGTGTTTTATTTTAAGTCAATGGCCGTCTGTCAAAGAGGTATCCACGAAAACCTCCCTTGAATGTAAAACCGTCACTATAGTAAAATATTATATTTTACAAGTAGGATCGAATTTGATAATATTGTAGAAAAAGAAATTGGATGTACAGGCATACATTATATAAATTTTATTTCAAGCAGTATCATCAAGTTTGCAATATAACGTGATAATTTTAAAAAGGTAATACCTTACATCCACTGTTGTAGGCTATCATCCTTATCACATTCGTAAATTGACTTAAACCCTTTCATAATATTATTTCTCAACCACAACATTTGGAAATATAACTATTCAATTACTTTATAACTGTGACTAAGATGTCTTCTTTGATTTTAAGTTCTCATTAAAATTTTGCAATTTCATATGTTTAGAGGTTTTAGCCATCCAGCTTCCCATAGTTGCAAAGTAAATCGATACATAACCTTTCGTTTGTAAGATTTCCAAAGTACCGGTATTCAAAATTTGATTTGAATGAATGTTAATAACATTTTTACATAATGGCAGACAACTTGTTTTATCTTAATTTTATTTGTGTCCAAATAAAGTGATTTTCGTCATATAATCGTTTTGTACAAAAGCAGCTCCAAATCACTTAATATACTTATCTGATTCCAATCATAAATACTTTACAGTAATCAGCTAAAGGTGTATGTGTAAACTTAAACTCCATTGCTGAGACAACAAGACAAAATGAAACTTTTGATTCAATTCCAAGTTCAAATTATCAAACATCAAAGGCGTAATTTCAATGAAGTCTACAAAGTTAATTTATATTTATCTCCTTGGACAATTTTGATTTTAATTACTTTACTTGACACTTACGAGAATTAGTTGGAATCTAATTAAAATAAGTGAAAATAGGAAACTCAAGTTCATATTGAATTGCAAACTATCTGCATACTTTTTAATATAAGCTTAAATAAAATAAATAGATCTTGCAGATTAGATAAAAATCAATATCACCATAACTACTTTCTAAGTGTTCTTACTTCAATGTCTAGTTAATTATGTATTTCCTGCAACTCAGCATCACTTGTGTTTAGTCGTTTCTAGGCTATATTTAGCTGGAAACACTACTTGAGTTAACGAACATAACAAGGAGCAAGCCATACACTTGATCAAGTACTTACGTTGCAGTAAGGCAATTTGCTGTGAGACGTCGGCCATTTTCTAGTAAGGTAGCTCTACGTTATGGCGGCGCACGGGCTGGGCTATATCGGGCTGCCTTGGGATTACTGCTCGTGTGAGCTCGACTGCCACGTCCTGGTACTGTTCGTTTGACAAGGAGTTACACACATAGAGTAATTGTCTGTGAAACACTCAGAAAATTAAACCAAAAATCAAGGTCGATAAGGAAGTTCTAGGGAACGTTAGTAAGTTGGTCATAACGCGGAGCAACATTTTTGAATTCGTGGTCTTAGTTTCGCGCCACGCCGCTAAAAGCTGACGTAGAATGAGCCTATTCATGTGCAGATTTGCTCTAGCTGAACAGGTTGGTCATTTTTAAAGGAATAGTCAGGTGAAAAACTAAAAAATCACCAATTAGTCATAAGTGCATGAAACTCAGTTATGTGTAAAATAAAATTGATTTAGGTTGCTTCAATGCAAGATAAAAAATAGTGAACATTTAGCTATTCTACTAGATTCCCTTCGCCAGCTCTGCTGCATTTTTCTTCTAAAGCGTAGTACAGCCGTATCGGTTCTGAGATCACTATAGCGCCTTCAGACAGAGCACTCATTGTGTAATACGAATCCAGCCACCACACTCGGCGACTGCGGACAGCGCCGCTCGAAACAGATTGCAACTTTTCTACACATCAAGTCACAAAAATTAATTGTAGAGCATTTTGGAGAAGTACACGTTTGTACTAAGGAGCATGTTATCGGTAGAGACACGATGCACATTAAACCTCCCGATCGATTTTTGATAAGTGCCCTATTTTAGCGGTGGTTTTACTATCTCGAGGTAACATCTCTGTTATATGGGAATTACCATGAGAAGAGTTGCTAGGTGCTACTTGGTAGCAACAAGCCAAAAAATCACGTTTTCTTTAATTTTTTAACCGCCTGCTTTTTAAGTATGGTATCTTTTAGTCGTGTTTTCCATAATTGAGGGTGTACATATACAAATGGCAGTGTTTTAGTTTTTCACCTGACTATTCCTTTAACGTTTGGCGTTTGGCATCTGTAAGCATATGCACCTACAAATTATGCATATAGTTATACATAAAAGCACAATAAATAGAACAAATAATTACAGTAGTACGTTTATAACAAAATATGCCACAAACCCACATTTTAATTATGTTTGAAATGATTTTCCAACTGTTTATTTAAAAACACCTTGTATACAAACCTGTATTTTATTATAACTACAACCATGCAACATTTCAGATGTGTCAAAATTCATCCTGGAAACAGAAAAGGTAAAACGCGGCTTGTGAAGCCTTAAGGTAGGTTGTCGAAAACTCCCAAATGGATGGATTTGTGTGGATTTTTAGCTGGAAGCGATGGGTTAACAGTGAAGTTGGGGACCCTCACTAGTGGAGTGGTTTACCTTTTAATGATTTCAAAAAGTTCTATTCGACTCCTTTTATTTTACGAATATCCCTGATTGTCTCTTCAGCTACAGAAGACACGAAAATACAGCTCACGAAAATGCCATTTCGTTCGTGATTATGTAGGCCTACTTGATGCACCGCTCACAAGACTCATGGTTGTTGTTGTTGTTGAGTGTTCTGTGTGCCTGATACGTGCAGAACCACGCACGCTGTATGTATTCTAGATAATCTCGTGACGTCAGAGACTAGAAACTATTCGCTGGCTTTATCCGTACGCATAAAAACGAGACGACACAAGGAAAAATGATCAGATATTTGTATAACATTTAATAGCCAAGCTTGGTAAATCTGTTCTCTTATCTCACGTCATGTTTAACGCTCAACTAGTTTTTGCTTCTAGAAAAAAAAGATAATATATTTTAAAGTGCATGCGATGTTAGTGTTTGGGTGATCCATCATCTGGCTATAAATTGGTGTAAACGTAAGTATATTTTCAATTGATTACTCTGTGATGGATTATAGTAAAGAAAACTAAAGTGTATTCTATGGAACTGTGGCAGGTTTTCTGAAGATCAAGACTAGTGCAGATACAATTTAGTAGGTGATTGATCACGGGTTGAGTTAAAATATGTTTTAATGCAACTCTAATAGTACTTCATTTTGAAATTATTTGGAACACACCCAACGTCCTCTTAGAATTTACTAACGATTTTGTACATTGGATCGATGGATACTCAGGTTATTAAATAATTAATTTATAATAATAGTTTAGATTATATTTAAAATTAAAGAATACAAATTAAAGTTTATGCACTGTACCCAAGTGTTCTTCAATTATATTTTATAAAATATTTCGAATGCATTTACTTGCAAATATAAAATCATTGAGGAAATTACTGTTCAATTAATTATTTATAATTCAGTATTTATAATATACCATGTTTGGAACCACTGGTCGCTTAAAATGAAATCAATTTTCAGAATCATAAAATTACAACAAAGATTATTACAAACGTTAAATAAATCTACGATTAATCAAGCATCCGCTAAGATCGTATTAAATCTTCCCTTTACTATATATATAGGAAAGAATTATTTTTTCAAAACCCCCACATGTCACGACCAAATTAATGTAAATATAAACCCACAACGCATGGTTTTTAATACGGACAATGTACTGCCTGTTAACACAGCACAATATAATCAGTAAACCAGCGACTACGTAACAAATAGCCTCTACACATGCTAGACGTTTCGTACATTTTTCTTGCGCCACGCAACACCACAGTTTTCCGATAACAGCAGCTTCGGGGGATCTTTTCCTCCCTCGCCCGCACAAAAGAAAACCCTCCAACACCCTTGTATCAGTTAAAAGAGGTTAAGGGATTATAATTAATCTTTCATTGAGCTGTGATTTGTTCGATTGTAGATACCTGCTTGCAACGTAACTACCCAATAAATTGACCAACCAGCTTATCTCATTGCTCCTGTAACTGGAAGAAAAGCCACGTATACATTCATATACATTTCACTCTTTTATTTCAAAGATTCAAGTGTCAATAAATGGATAACTGAACCATTTTCCGGACGGTTGTGAAAACCTAAAAAGAAGATCTCAAAAAGCTCTATTGTGCGGTGCTCGTTTGCGGTAATACAGGAGATTGTTTTATTGTCATGCGACATCTAGCAGTGAAGTGTGGAACCCTAGAGGCAGTCGCCACGTAATAAAACGGAGCGATATGTAGAAGCCCGGTGAGTTGTCGCCGCGCGGGAGGGGGGTTAATATATAGCTTCCTGATACGACAATAAACAGGTAGGCTAAAATGAGCGCGGTCACGCACAGCTTGATGGATGGGAGTAATACACAGCTTACAAGTAAGTGAGAACACTATTCCTCACTTTCTTATATTAGAATGCATCCATCTTTTGCAAAGATAATGAAACTAAAAGCTTGGGGTCTCAATCTCGTCGTGATAGTGGGGTAAAATTACATGATGGAGATAGACGTTATTGTATCGAGCCGTTGGTTGGTCTATATTAAGATGTGGCTATTAAAGGGAATGGCGAAGTAAAACGCAACATTGACTGCATTTCATGTACTGTTATAAAGTTGTGGCTGGACGGGAACGTTCAAGTGAAATGCAGCTAATATTGAAACACAACATACAATAGATGCTGACTACAGATCGTAGTGTTATTTCATCAGTTGAGCTATATGGGGGCAGGACATTTTAATTAATAGCTAAACTGAGATGGGATGCGATTTGAAACCTGAGTACTCGTAATAAATATCAGCTTAAAATATGATTATATTAATAATTATTAAACTAATGGTTAACGTAAATGAAAAATTACAACATTTTCTTAGACAGTTGAAAACTATGCAATTTCGCTACATGTAAAAGTTTCAGTACTAGCTTTAAGTGCCTTTATCAGAAGTAACTCCAATAGTTTACGTTCAAGCATCAAGGAAACTTTAATACAGTTTGTAAAACAGCTTAAAGTCGTGAGCATTAAAATAATACTAACAGGGAAACGACAATTATGGAAGTATCATAAATATCCCATTTTTGTTATTCTCTTTATAAAGTCCTAGACAAGTTGAACTTTGAAGGTTTGTATATTAGACGATCTCAAAAACTGCACTGAACTGATTTTGACTGAACTTTCATTGCTTGCTCTGCAGGATCATATTATGCTGTTATATATATGTATCGGGGATCTGAGCGATGAACAAACAAGTCAACAAAACTTCAAAAAATTTAATTTGAATCCAGCGATCGGCTTACATGGATAGTTAGGACTTTTAAAATAATATTTGTTGTTGGTTAAAATAAAGTAAATAAAGTATGCGAGCAAAGTCGCGAGCACAGCTATCTACTAATAACCATTAAACACAGGGATTCCCCTGTAACATCACACGTTCACAGCCCACCCAACCTTTGAAGACAGGATGTTTCGTGGTTCCTCATTGCTGCAATGGTCTTTTGTGCCGAACTTATCCAATAAGTTGCGCGAGTTTCAAGACCTAGGGGATAATTGTATGGCAAGTTCCCCAGCTCACCGCAAAGCGCGGGTGAAGCAGCTATGAAATGAGCTACGCACAGGAAAGCGGTGAAAACGATTATTAAGTAACTTATCCTCCACGCTTATTTCGACACCGCTAATAATTGCTTTCTCTAAATTCGCATCATAACGTTATTTTTATCAGGTCGTTGAAGAAAGTTGAAAGGTGTGTACAGGATGATTACATTTTAAGAAATGAATGCGTACATGTTTTATAGATCTATCTAAAGTAGGCCCATGGGCCTACTGACACCATAAAGACTGAACAAATAAATGTTTAAGTATACCAATTTAGAAAATAAATCTGAACGTTGAATTAAAATATGTGTTTTATTGTACCATTTAATTTTGCATTAATTACAGTAAATAATATTTCTTACTTTTAGGATAGATATTATAGAAATATTCGCTCTTCCAGTAAGGGTTCTTTTTTAACATCGGGATTACACACCACATTAATTCTTATTTCTATTAATTTATTGACATGAGCATTCATAACTTACTATAGGCCTACACATAAAGTTCATCAATTTATAGAACTAATTGTGTAAGTTATGTTTTTAATGTTTATAACCAAGCAAAGTACGTTTATGGGCTCTCATGCAATACCATGGTGTGTATTACAATTATTTGATATTTAAGTTGTAATTGTAGGCTTACCCTACTAGCAAACATTTATTTTATTTTATCGTTGAAAATTTCAATATTTCGTATTAAGATATGAGAAGATTTTAACCCATATATTTATATGGTAATTTTACATTTTGTTACCTGCGCAAATATTTTTCACTCACCTCCTAGGAAAACAACTTAAATTGAAACTGCCCACGCTCAAGTCCCTCGGGATTTTGTGGGCTTCCTACTGTTCCTATTTTTGTACTGTATTTTTAAGATGGATTAATTGATACATACTTGTTTATTTTATACTAAAGAAAAATTGTTGTATGTAAACACTAAACAGTATGAATAAAATGTACTTGAAACTTGAACTTTAAGAAATAAATCTTTCCACGCTGGCTGTAAAAAATATCAGTTTATGATGTACAAACTACCAAGTAAATAAAGAAATAAAACAAATATTTTAATTACATAGGTAAAAGAAACTTAATCTAAAATAAGTCTCTTGAAAAGAAATGTCGTCGACGCTAGCAAACATTTTGCATTTTAAACATTTATTCACTTATTTTCTTATACCCTAACGCACGCACAGCCGATAAGTGGCAGAAAAGTGACAGCGAAACTCTCTAGAGATCAATGGCTCCACGGAGCAATCGATCCCACCAGCCTAATGGGAACATTATATTAGAAGCACAACTCGCGCATCTTATTGGTTTAAACAGCCCTCGCTCGGTCTTCCGTTAATTACTTTTGCTACTTAGAGAAAATTTGTCAACATCCGGAAAACCATCAACACTTTAAAGGTTGCAGACAAAAACCAAACAGACACAGCGGTGTGGGGGGGGGAGGGAGGGGGGGGGGGGGGTAATTTGTCTCTCTCACTTCGGGCGCTTAACAAATATACGGCACGTGTTTTATGTGAATTGTTTGGTGTAAAAGACATTCATCCCGACTATCTTCGATAGCCATTGGGTTGTGTTTACAGCCACAGGAGCCAGTTCAATTAAATACACATTCAGTACTCACAACTCAATATGACTATGTTCGTAATCTATAATCCGACAGATTACACTATCCAAGTATCAAACCAGTCGTTTTGGTTGAACTTAAGGGAAAGAGGTTTTTCGAATAATGTTTCGTCTGAAGGATATGATTATTTTTTTATTTATTGCTTCAATAATTATTAGTAGTTCTAATTGTTTGATTATAATGGTTGTGGTTATATGAAGTGAATTATTATGTTGATTGTAAAAAGATGGTTTACATCAAGTTTCGTCAAATATTTTTCGTTTTTAATATCGGTAAATAGATTTGTAACAAGTGTGTGTTATGTTTGTATATTGTGTAGATTATATATTTATAACCTTGGTAAAAAACAATTACAATTTATTATACATCAAATTAACTTTTGAAAACAAGAACAGGTTATACCTCATGGATATTTCTTTTCTTTAGTTTCATCAGTTCCTCCAACCACCGGATCAGTAAGATCTTGACGAGTATCCCGGTCTTGATGGGATGACAGCTTAGACTCGAGCTGTTAAAGGAACTGGCATTTTAATTTACTTCTTGGTTCGCCCTCTCGTCTCGAGATCAATTTTAGCAAACCCCAGAACCAGGAATCTGCTAGCTAGTACGGCATATTTCATAAAATGTAGTCTTGACAGTAAATGTTAATAGATTAAATTATGAATTGTAACAAATTCATATGACATTCAATTTTAAATACTATCTTTTAATACACTGTCATATAAATATTGACTAAGGTCATACTACGACAAAAACTTTTGAGGGTATATAGGAAGGACATAAGGTCAGGTTTTTTTAAAATTAACTGTACAGTCTAAATTGTATCTCCAGGCCTCGAAAAATAAATATATATAAAAACGGAATTTCATAGCGCAGTTTTAGGATTTAGAATTTGGATACTCTTCTACGTTTGAAGACCGTTATGGTTCTTAATGCATTCATTTATTCAATATATCAACATTTATTTATATTTTTTGTGTCGATGAGACAGTACGGAAGACTTTAACTTACATAAAATTTGAATATGGCCCTACAACATTAGTGAGGAGTGGCTCCTTAATTTTACTTTCGTATTTTACACAAAACAAACATTTTTGCAATTTGACATTAGGTACCATTAACAAAGGCAGCAGGAACAAGGTCGCTGGCGCGACCTTGTTCCCTCGCCAGTCATCTCCGGGGCATATGTTACAAACTAATCAAATACTGACAGTGTCACTTGTTATAATTTATAAAACGACGTGAAGTAAATAAATATTTTAAAAAATAAATAGTTGAAAGAAACACATTTCGCCCTCCGAGATACCAGGGTGATGTAATATTAGCTCTAAAAGAACATCCACGAGATTAAAAATAATCTGCTGATACGATGATTCGATTACATTAATTAAAATCGTGATACACAACTCTTACAACACTATATCGACAACATTAGGATTATGATTTTATCTGTAAATGGACTTATGCCATTTACTGTAGGGCGCGATCAATTTAAAAAAAATATATATAATGGAATTGGAACGTATATAACAATAGAAGCTCATTTTCCCCAAACGTAAATAGGACCCATCATTTCTTAAAAATGAATCATATTTTAAAATATTAAAACGGTCTTCTGCTATGATTTTAAATTGCCATTTAACCAATAATAAAAACTAAAAAGTGTGATAAGATAATCATTATAAATGTTTACGCATATTGACAAAATGTAAGGATAAAATTGAATTGTACACCATTTCATTTACCGAACTACTTATAACTCCAGTCCTCCAGACAGGCTTTGTAAGTCCCTGTCTCAACTACATACTGCACTTATGGACTACTCACACTAGGAAAACGCTCTGTTTGACGCGTTGATAAACGAGCGCGTCCATATGTCCACGAACTTTCTGGCGAAAAGTTCTCAAAGCCATCGTCATTGTTCAATGAAAGTGACAAAAATGTGGAAAGATTTGAGTTTTTACTGTTATAGTTATTACACTTCCTGCCATTGTTCAATAAAAGAGCGATTGTCCATATAAATTATAGCTTGGATGTTTCGTTGTCATAGTTACTTCACTACAATTCAGCAATACAAAATTGTAATTTGTACCTACAATTCTCATCGGATCGCGTTGAAATTTGTATATTCGTGACCGGCTAGAAATTTACTAAAAAATGGCTATCTCACATTTTGCCGCCATTGTGTTTGGGAATAACTTTGTAATAATTAAATTGTAACTTTGTAACTTTTCAACAGATTTGTCCACAAAACTAATGACGTTAAATCCACATCGAGGCTTGTAGATGGTCCAAATTTCAAATTGATCGGACTTTTCGTTCGACCGCTATCGCGATCAAAAAAAAAACAAACAATTTTTTTTAAACCCCGTTTAGTCACCCCTGAATAATAATTGTACGTATTATTTAGTTTTTTCTATCACACACGACTGGATTAACAATATGAATGTGTATTTTTCGTAACAATGCATAAACATTACTTCAGATTGGCCATAAAGTGTAAAACCAAAAACACACTCTAAAATTGTATGAATTTTCTGTAACACGTAGCGTCGCACAAGTACGATCACACGGCCTACACATGTGTTCATACTCATACAACGTGCACAAACAAAGACAAATAAATATAACACACACAAGGGTGAAGTGAACACCTTAAACGCAATATCCAATAATCACTTCATTAATGTTGATAGCACACTCATGGATCGTCGATTATACAAATCACATGGACAAGTCAACACGCACCCATGCACTCGCTGTGAAGACTACTGCATATGTGGACGGATTTTGTTCTCATACTGATTTTAAGAAACAACCCCCCTCACGCCACATAAATATCGGAAACCATAACGGCCACGGCCAGGCACAAATTCTGTGACACTTTCCAGATGAAATTTGATCCTTACAGTCAGCCCCACCGATTATAGCATGACCAAACCATTACGCGGACCACAAGGCATCTGTTTTCACAGCACAAGAAATTCCACACAAATGGGGGAAATTAGGACATGGCAATAATCCGTAAACGATATACCAGGAAACATAGAAATCGGTAGGCCTAACGAGTGCATCAAAAAAATCATACAATACATATCATATTGCACAATGATCATAAACTTCATTAAACAATAAATATAACAGATTTCGTAGATATTGTTCTAAGTGCGATAAAACAATTTGAATTCAGTAAAACGTAATGCTTTGATACTTTGACTTTTGGGCAAGACACGTACTACATACCAAAATTATGAAAATAATAATTATTATTGGTGAACCAATAATATTAAAAATAAAATAATTAGAATCCTGAGACACAACTCCCATAAAACAATCCCGACATCATTAGGATTATGATTTTTTACCTGTAAATTGGACTTGCAAAAAGGAGAATGAATGCTATTTCTACTATATGAATATATTAATTTCTTTATGCATGTCATGTAAGGGCTGAAATTTATAATCTGATAATGTTTCTACATACTGTTGTGGCATTAGAACATAGTGACGAACAGTGTCCAGATAGGCAAAATGAATTCTATCACGGCGACACAGTCTGAGAGAGTCATTACTGAACAGTCATACCACTTAACGAGCATGCACACGCACACGCACACGCACACGCACACGCACACTCACACGCGCACGCACACGCACACGCACACGCACACGCACACGCACATGCACACGCACACGCACACGCACACGCACACGCACACGCACACGCACACGCACACGCACACGCACACGCACACGCACACGCACACGCACACGCACACGCACACGCACACGCACACGCACACGCACACGCACACGCACACGCACACGCACACGCACACGCACACGCACACGCACACGCACACGCACACGCACACGCACACGCACACGCACACGCACACGCACACGCACACGCACACGCACACGCACACGCACACGCACACGCACACGCACACGCACACGCACACGCACACGCACACGCACACGCACACGCACACGCACACGCACACGCACACGCACACGCACACGCACACGCACACGCACACGCACACGCACACGCACACGCACACGCACACGCACACGCACACGCACACGCACACGCACACGCACACGCACACGCACACGCACACGCACACGCACACGCACACGCACACGCACACGCACACGCACACGCACACGCACACGCACACGCACACGCACACGCACACGCACACGCACACGCACACGCACACGCACACGCACACGCACACGCACACGCACACGCACACGCACACGCACACGCACACGCACACGCACACGCACACGCACACGCACACGCACACGCACACGCACACGCACACGCACACGCACACGCACACGCACACGCACACGCACACGCACACGCACACGCACACGCACACGCACACGCACACGCACACGCACACGCACACGCACACGCACACGCACACGCACACGCACACGCACACGCACACGCACACGCACACGCACACGCACACGCACACGCACACGCACACGCACACGCACACGCACACGCACACGCACACGCACACGCACACGCACACGCACACGCACACGCACACGCACACGCACACGCACACGCACACGCACACGCACACGCACACGCACACGCACACGCACACGCACACGCACACGCACACGCACACGCACACGCACACGCACACGCACAAGCATACGCACACGCACAAGCACACGCAAACACGTACTGATAAATATACTAAAGACATGTTGTGTATTACATTGTAAATAATTGTACATAATATCCAGTTAAGTTGATAATATTGTAGCGTAAATTAAGTTAGTTATAGGCTATGTATCATGGTAGTAAGACGCAATACTGTGTAATGGGGCTGCGCTCTAATTTTTTCTACCATCAATGTTGTACAAGGGCTATTACATGTATCTTTTGTACTGGGTCAAAGCATTGAAAATAAATAATAATAATAATAATAATAAAACTGCGAGCTATACGATAATTTAGGTGCATGTTCCGTTTTTTGTATAAACACATGGTAAGATTCCCCCTCCCTCTTCGCCTCCTGTGTCTGACCCCGATATGAAACAGACCCTCATAATTCACTTGCCACTAAACATGATGCCATTAACCAATAAGCTGGCAGCGTGCTTTTACAGTGAAGCCACAGTTTACTGACGTTTCGTCACACAACATATCAATTAACTTCAATTAATTAAATACATACAGGGGGAAGTCGGAAGGGTTTATTTTATATCCAACTGTCCGGTTTGAGGATCACATGGAACAAGCGGAGAAAGTGGACCGTATGAAGAAGCATACCTATAACTCGACTATTTCCTACTATACGACCTATTACAATCTTACAGATATCAGAGTAATAGGTCTTATGATAGTTGATATGTGAACAAGAACCTTGTTTTTCGAGACGTTTCGAAAATTATTCAAGCTGAGTGCAAGCTTCACCGAAGATATTTTTTATGCATTTTACGTTTATCTATTTCTATTTTTAGGCATCACTTTCTTATTAGCTTTTTAAAACATACATTAAGTGTTAATTGCTTCAATTTCAATTTTTGTTTTTAATAAATGTTTTGTTATTGTTCTGTGTCGAATGGCAAGAGCTTTGGCTGTAGAGACCGATATTGTTAATAAAGGTTCTACTATCATCAAGTCGTTTGATGTTCTGGTTACGAGAGGTACGTGCATGGTTTCTTGCGAATATTAATCAGTGATACATACGAATACATATATTCAAAGTAATACAACCAATTTGATAATCGCTGTCGTGTCATACGAAAGTATACTACAAAGTTGCAACTGCTCTAACTCCGGCCGTACATACAAATCTCTTGCTAATTGCGCAATCGGGTACATACCGCAAATATTAGAAAGAAAAAATGATACACTGTACACACTTAATAAAATCTTAGTATGTAATATAGGCCTACACTTTACAGTGTAGGCCTACACCAAATAAATACAGCTCTGTGTAATATTAATATCATGTTTTAGTTTTCCGTATTACAACTTTCACGGTTTTATTTCAATAACAGCCATATGCATTTTGCAAGGGTAGTATCGTTGAGTGACTAACATATAATCCGGCTTTGAAGCATGGCGACATACGATCTGGGCCAGACTGCTTTTTGTATCACCGGACAAATCCTCGGTTTTTGCATTGCCATAATAGTAATTGGGCATCTAACAATGGAAGACTCATTTGCGTAAGTGTACTACAACAGTCATTCCACATTTTGTCCACGCACACGTAAACACGAGCATTCCACTTGTCGTTCTTTATAGCGCGAGGCTGAGCTGAGGATCGTTCAAACTAGAATTATTCATCTATCCTTCAACCAATAGCATTGCTAATTTACATACTATTACATTCCTTTAGTGACAAATGCCATGCAAAAAATCAGTAATATGGGTTGCAATCTTCAACCAGAAATAAATTCATTTATCTTGCCGAGCCCAAAATGCGGGCCAAAACTTGACCTGTTTAGTCACCCCTGGATAATATTTTATGTATTATTTTGTTTTTTTCTATCACATACGACTGGATTTACAACATGAATGCGTATTTTTCGTAACAATGCATAAACATTACTTCAGATTGGCCATAAAGTGTAAAACCAAAAACACAATTTAAAATTGAATGAATTTTCTGTAACACGTAGCGTCTCAAATACAAATGTCAGAAATGTAAATGTAACGCCATTCTAAAGTCAAAGGATTACTACAGGTCAAGTTTGAGTTTCATAATGATAACGCAAAATTGATAGCAGACATTTTTTAAAAAACCGTAGCGATGTGCAAAGTAACAAATTTTGTTGTCTTACAAAACTTGCACTTAGTGGTACTTACGCCCGGCTCAAAATATTGAGATTTACAAAACACATACGTCATTCTACTGAGATCATTATTGACAAGTTTCATTTATATTCGTTAATATCTTCTACTTCAAATAAATACATCTTTCTTGTCGCGCGTGAAATGCGAACGGATACATACATACATACATAAATCTGGTGCAAACTTATAAGGCCGCTGTCGCGCCCTAAAAACTAAAGTGTGGAAATAGCGGCAAGGCTTACAGTACTATGTATAGCCAAGAGGACGATGTTTTTTGTTTGGTGATGATTATATTATACTGAACCATGTGGGAATATCAATGTATATTGTATCATCAGTTTGGAGTATACGAGTGTTAAGGAAGAAAGGAGGGGATAAGAGCTGCAGGAGGCGAGTAATTCTACCAGTAAGAGAATAGAGTTATTATACTGTTTTGTCGTTGTTATTGATTGCCATGTGTGTTCCATTCCTAACTATTGTTCTCATTGTTCGGATCATTCAATTATATAACCTGATTTACAACTAAAGTAATTAATTGACTAATAAATTAATATTTAATCATTTCAATAAAACTAGTATGACGGTTGATTCGTGCACATAAGCTTCTAATTGTGCAATTAGACAACAAAACATGCATTGGCTGACAAATTAAATTATGTGCATAGCTTAACATATTATGGTGATGTATTGTGGTTATTGCTCAGTGCTTTACAAGCAGCTTTGACGGTTTGCAAATTGATGAAATTATATTCGAATATTAAAAATTGAAATCGTTATTTTGTACTAATTTACCTAAAACTCGTGGGCTTATGTTCAGTTTTTTTCTTCAGGTGACTAGAGTAGTTGTAATTTGTAACAATTAAAGTAATTGTTCAGTTTTTTTTTCAGGCGACTAGAGTAGTTGTAATTTGTAACAATTAAAGTAATTACTTAATAAATAGTTGTGTCCGCGAATATGATTCTCTAGTAATTAATGAGGTAATTATTCATCTCATAATAATACATATTTTATGACAGTACTGGAAATTAATTTCTATAATGTTGGCCGTTTACAATCCGTTCATATACACATTAAAATATGATTTTTTCATCCATGATAAGCTCTACATGATGCTTTGGATACCCTGGTTCAGGTTTGTGTCTTTCTTCACTCCACGTTCTTTAGAAACATTTATACCGCCTTATAAAACTTTAAAGTGCTTTGGACAACCCTGATGCTTCTCTTCTCTTTGTCTCGCCCATTGAGGAATGATCCACTGAATAAGAATTGAATTGAAACCCTCTTGAAATGTGTTTCGTGGAAGGATCTTTCGTTGATGAATGAAGGGGTCAGGAATGTTCAATGGTGGTTCTTCGCACGACTGTTAGAGCGCAGCACCATCGTTATCCATCAAACCACTGGGATATGAACGTCGACCGAAAAAGAAGGATTTTTATATCAGGCTGTATAAAAAAGTGTGTATATGCTGTGGTGAAAAACTGAAGTTATAAAATTGGAAACTCGTAATGATCCCCAGGAGTTGCTGATGCTGATGTATCTCTGTCAAAACTTTCCGAACGGAGGAAATGATTGATTTTGTAACAGTCCCAGATTTGCTTGATCGTTAGCCCTCTTCGAACACTCTTTGAATTTATGATTAAAGGGAACGTTTTCGAGCGGGTGGCTTTAAATAGAGAGATCACTCGAAACACAATCGCGAGTAACTATTTTGTTGAGTTGTCATATTATCTTGCGACTCATTTACAATTCACTTTCTAAGTTGAACAAGGTATAAGCAAAGGTACAAGTATAAGTAAATTGTTGTCTTTCGTTATTTAAATATAATACATAACGTTATAATACTAATTGGCAATTACCAAAAATTAATTAATCATAAATTAAATTCAGTTCAGTAAGTATTCCGTTCTCTATAGAACGATTGTCACCTAAGTAGTAACAACGTTAGAGGGTTATAATAATATAAACTGTATCAGTCTTAGAGAACGAAATAACTAAATAGATAATGTGTGCATTGTTCGGTGTAGTTCAACCCTTTAGAGCTTTTCCTTTAGATTTCTCACAGAGAAGTACGTAGTACGTAGTGACAGGTAAGTAAACACACAGAATGTAATTTAATATTCAACAAGAAACCGGGATAACTTGTCTTAACTGGATAAGTAGAACGCGAAGCTACGCTGAAAGTTACTTGTTCGAAAATAAAGCAAAGCACTGAAGCTACGTTACTCTACTATTGACATCAACCAACGCGGTTTAGCGAGATTAGGAGCGAATCTTGATGAGAGTTCTATACTCTCGCATAATACCCTGTCTGTCAGGTGCGACGTTCCAGGTATCCGAACACCAGAGCATGCGGAATACCCAGTACAACAGGTTGAACATATATCCTGTGCTATAGCGTGCATTCACATCTAGGCCCAACCACAATTGTCGGCATCGTAATCGGGATAGAGATCCGGAAATCGTGAAAGAGTTAGCTTACTTAGCTCTTATGGCGCTGTTCACAACAAAATCGTATCGTCGTAATGGATTGTAATGGAAAATCATATTCCTACGATTGCAATCCCGATTACAATTACGATACCGACCATTGTGGTTGGGCCTTAAGGCGCGTACCGATATAGGTGGCTCAGCGGTAAAACGCGAAACTCTAATTCGGGAGGTCACCGGTTCGAATCCGGTCACCGGCAATCCTAACTGAAAGTTTTTTCCGAGGTTTTCCTCGGTCGTAAAGGCGAATGCTTGGGTTGAGTCATACTATCAACTCTAGGACATTCTTTCCGAACTATTCAAACACCCAAATATATACTTAGTTACTCACCTAAAAAGGGGCACATCTGGTAAAGCTGGTGTGCACCATATAACAGGGGTTCCTACAAAAAAAGTATAAATTATTATAAGGAGCGTAGTGGCTATTATGCACCAAAACTATTTACTTTTGTTCAGACATTTCATTTCATGTGGTTAAAGTTCTAATGTTCCTCAACATTAGTTTTCTATTACCACTAAAAAGCAACATAAAGAAACTACTTATCTCGTCCACACTGTTCGTTGTGGCACAAACAATTCTTTTCGAAAACATATATACGAATTTTCGAATATACGAAAGATAAAAGACGAAAAAATAATAATAGATAGCAGAGAAAGAAACAAAATAGAATAATAGATTGGATGAAGAATAGAAAACAATATTGCATCAGGTTTGAAAATAATAATGAAACACTGCATGTTGTACAGCAATGTAGTTTGCAGTTACCGTTTCCAAGGTTTTCTAGGGCCAAGAAAAATAAAATAAACCAAATGACGAAACAAAAAGAACGATAGAAAGAAAGAAAATCCAACGGTTTAAGGTGCATTCACAATCTTTACTAGTACTATGGTTTAATGATTAAGACCAAGACAAACCTTAGTCACAGCCAATCAGAGCGCAGTATTCTCCCTCCCAGCCAATGAAAGAAACCTGTGGCTTAATCATTAAACCATAGTACTAGTAAAGATTGTGAATGCACCTTTAGCCGGGCGGCTAAAGCTCGGTTTACACACTTATTTAAGATTTAAGGTCTAACAAAATCAAATCAAGCCAAAAGCATTATTGCGTTTACACACTTTTCTATGTTTAGGGTGTAAGGAAACCATACAGCAACAATAGCTCATATACCTAAATTTCTTCGCCCAGCCAATGAGAGACGGTGTTTTATAAATCCGGCAAATGGTAGCGATCCTTAAAAAAAACCTTAAACCTTAAGTGTGTAAGCCGACCTTAAGCAACATCGTGATTGGTCAGAAGGAGGATGGGTGACCTCTCTCAGAAGCTTCGTTCATCTCGTCAACTCACTAAACAGCCCAGATTAGTAGAGGAACATATAATATGACTGGTCACCACCAGTGTTACACCATCCAATGACACGGATATCTTCGTACTTTTCGACGGGAATACTCTACGTGCCGGTACCAGGTTTCCCCTCTATCTTCTTTCACCATATTATATTCCATCATTGCACAAAGTGGGCCCTCGGTCTTGTTGCAAATATAGAACAGATCAATACAAATGATGGGCGGCCGGCTTTAAGACGTATGTCCAAACAAACCTTCTCGCTTCGAAATTGCCGAATTATACAAACTTTAAGTACACCTGAACACAAAACGTTGAGTTATTGTTGTAATTAATGTTTCCACTTAACTAAAAGCACCCCCAGCTAATAGTTGTGTTTAATTGTGTTTTCCCTTTCGATCGAAGAAACCACTCCAAGCCAAATCTAGTTGCTACTTGCTTTATTTACCTAAGACCGTTAAGTGATAATAACTAACTAAAACTTAGAAATAGTTGAAACCCTGCCATCAGCAAAACTCAAGCATCCCTGAGGCGGGAAAGCAGCTCATGCGGTACGTCTGAGCCGTTTGGGCGCTCCAATGAGCAATGTTTTAATAAGGATTAAAGAAAGTTGAAGTTTCGGTTCCCGATTTTATTAGCAGGTAAAGTATTTGAAGCGTCGTGGTTAATTCAAGTGCTAAATCGAAAACTCGTACGGAATGTATTAGCGATTTACATATTAACGTTCTATGGAAAGATATGCGTTGCTCATTGATCAGGTCGGCACAGCAAGTACGCAGTCTCTGGAATGTATATTTTTGTATCAGGTATTTATTTACATTTTTTTTTTTTATTTGAAAACTTTTCATTTCCCAAAACTGAGTTTCCCAATATTCAGGCGATATACTTAAAAAATACAGATGTTAATTTCCGAACAGAAACATAATTCCAATTTTTTGAAATCCCATGTTTAAATGTTTTAATGTTTACATGTTTTTCTATTAAGATAGTATAGTTGGTTTTGTAACAGCTGTACAAACTGTGTGAAGAGCATTTTCATTATGTGTTAGGTGTGTAACACAAATTTAAGAAATTGATTGTGTATCGTTACTTTCGCCTGTGAAAGCCATTTCTAACAAAAATTATTCCAAATCGTAATGCTTATTAAATTTTATATTGCATCGTAAATTGTAATGCTATTTAAACTTTTCTTTATTCTTGATTTTGCATTTTGCTCAAATTATGTATTAACAATAATATTTGACATTTGACCCTATAGTATGATTAATTTGGAGAGAATTACAACTTTAGAAATGTCTACGCTTATGTATGACGAAACGTAGAGAAAGTTCAACCTTACATCATAGCCAGTATATTTTTTATTTTTATTTTTCCGTCCCAAACATCATGATGTATTAAAGTTTCAGTAAGGAAAAAGTAAGGCTACAACAAATCAACAACAACTGTCAACCTCAAATTTGTATAGTTTTGCCATCCGTAAGTTCGATGGTAAATCGCTTTGGCCCCGCTTAATTTTGGTCACACCCCACGAGCATCAAGGGTTGGGTGAACGGGGGGGGGGAGGGGGGAGGGTGTCTGTGTCAATCGAGTGCACGACAGTCACGTGTATTCGGTGACAAACGTGTTGAATTAGAGAGTGCGGTGTCATTAGTCGTGGGGTGCAACGCGATGCGGTGAGATGCGGTGCTATGCGAGCAGTCGGCAGCTACGGTGACACGCAACCACAATGACATAGGCCTACCCCTATCAAAGAACCTCGCTGAGTCGTTCTCTTTTATTCACGTGCCCGCATTGACCCAGAAGTTCTCGTATTCAGGTAAAAAATAGTAAAAATTCACAGCTGTCTTAAGAGGTTATGCAAAACACTTATGTGCAAACGACAACACTTTTGGGTCCACACAGTAGGGGGCAAAATGAAATGTCTGCGTCTTTTGCGCATCGACCTGTTAAGAGTCTTGAGATATTCTTGAACACTTCAGTACTTCACTTCATGAGCCCTTCGAGCGAGTTAGATTGTCGGCTAGTCTTGCTGACAGTGGACTGCATCACGTACCTCTACGCGGTGACGGTTTGCTCAGAGTGGCCGTAAATCTGCAACCTACCATTCGAAGGGAACGGTGTTATAAAACTCATAAAAAAATTAAGTAAACCTTATCCAACGGGTATAACATACTAAATGTGCTGCACAGAACCTTTCGCCTGCTTTCGTCACAGGCAAAGAACACACCCCCACTCGTAGCCAACCAGCGTACGCTATAAGGGGGTTTGTATCGAGAGGCTCGCTGGTTGGCTACTAGGTTCTCTCCAAGAAAAACGAAATTACGACGAAAGCATCGGAAAGGTAGTCGTAGCGACGACTTTAGAACAGGATCTATACCTAGGACAAAGGCTCTGTGGGGCGCGTTGATAATCGAGCCCGTGACCTTGACAGAGTGCGAGACGCTATGCATCGCCCGTCTTATTGTAGTTCTAAGAGAGGTGCGGGGCGGCGATGTATGACGCATATCGCGAAAATTATTATTATTATTATTTACGTCATAAGTCCAATTTGGTCCAACATTACATGAGCCACTGAATAATATTTTGTTTTTTTAATTTACCATCTATGCACCATTGGCAATTCTTTATAGGTACAGTCCATCAAAACCCAACTCGACTCAGATTTATTGTTTTCTAAATAAAAAGTGTAAACGTATCAACTAAAAGAAATAACATTATGGCATGTGTCTACATTTATCAAGTCTATATTTTGCTACTCGAGATATTGACTTGACTAATATCCGTTGAGTGACAGTTTTTGTAAAGAGGAGACTTTGCATCCGGCGGAATGTATCACTGTCACATGCGATTGTTACCAGAGTGAGTGGATTGGACATTTTGCAAATACCAACAACTTAACGACTTCATATTGTTAGTAGAAGTCACTCACTTCTATCATGATAAACAGTGAAACGGCGTGTAGCCGTCTGCAGTGACATAAAGGTGGGTACCTACAGTACAGTCCGAGCCGTATAGAACCAATAAAATAGGTTTCAGGTCACACAACGCTCGTACACATATTAGTCACCTCGAGTAGAATAACAAATGTATAGGCCTACATACAGATAGTACAAGTATAGTTACGGGTATATGCTCAATATATCAGTCGGATCGTGCACTTTGTGATAAAAGCACCAAACTTTTACCTAACTTAACTTTAAGTTCAAGTTATAGTTTCACTTTGCAGACGTTCGGAAAATAATTGTTTGGAGCTACACTATTAATTTTATAAACATATTTATTTTAAAGATTATGTGTGAATGTTATTTGTGTCTCATCCCAATGGTCTGCAGCTGATTCCTTATCAGGTAATATTGTAACGAATTTAAAATGATATTATTTTTGCTAAAATTGTTCAAATCCCCATACATTTGAAGAATCAAAGAACTACACAAGTACATTTTCCGTCGCCTCGCATTATTCAAGCCGGATTAAAGGTTTAACGTTTCATATAACTAATATTGCGTTGTGTTTTTGTTTATGGTATATCATTTAAAGCTACTAATTGAAAATAGAAACTGACGCGTTACAGTAGTTTTCCGCTATACACACTAAATTAATTGTTACGAACGAAAGTTTTAATCGTGTTATATGAGCTCATAATAATAATTAACTTTGCCATCAAATCATAGCTCGATGAAGGTTTTTCAAAATATGATGATACATTTTCTCGTTGCTATGGAAGTTTTCTTCACATTTGTGTATCCAATATAAACCAGCGATAACTGCGAAAATAGATTTCAATTCATTCCGTTTATTGGCTACCACTTTACAATGTAAACACGATGCTTACCGAGACGATGTTTAAAAGGTGTTAACACATCTCTCCAATCGGATTCTATGAGGTGTCTCTCGATTTAGAAAACAGTCATACAATTTTAAATAATGATGCAATCTACAATACAATGTCAACAATATATAATATAAATACAATTTAAAAATAATATAAATACAATATAAATATAATATATTATTAATAATATTAATATAATAGAAATATATCATTACATTCTTTAACGTATCTCTAAATTAAATTACCATCTTTTTTTTATCATTTTTCATTTTGCTATTGTTACAACAATTACAATGGTAACCGGGAAAACCCGCACTTTAAAGGGTTAGTCAGATGAAAAACTAAAAAAGTATCATTTGTATATGTCCACCCTCAAATATGGAAAACATGATTAAAAGATACCATACTTTAAAAGCAGGCGGTTAAAAAATTAAAGAAAACGCGATTTTTTGGCTTGTTGCTACCAAGTAGCACCTAGCAACTCTTCTCATGGTAATTCCCATATGAAAAAAAATTGTTGCCTCGAGATAGTAAAACCACCGCTAAAATAAAGCACTTATCAAAAACCGATCAGGAGGTTTAATGTGCATCGTTTCCCTACCGATAACATGCTTCTTAGTACGAACGTGTACTTCTACAAAATGCCATGCAATTAATTTTCTTGTGACTTGATGTGAAGAAAAGTTGCAATCTGTTTTGAGCGGTACTGTCCGCAGTCGCTGAGTGTTTCGCGGAGCGCTGGCTGGACTCGTATTACACAATGAGTGCTCTGTCTATTAGGCAGGCGTTAGCGACCTCAGAACCGATACAGCTGTACTACGCTTTAGAAGAAAAATGCGGCAGAGCTTGCGAAGTGAATCTTATAGAATAGCTAAATGTTCACTATTTTTTTTCTTGCATTGAAGCAACCTATATCAATTTTATTTTACACATAACTAAATTTCTTGCACTTATGACTCATTGGTGATTTTTTAGTTTATCACCTGACTAATCCTTTAAAGTAGATACTATGCAGTATAGCTAAAGTACTCGAACAAATGTTATCGAACCACTTCGTTCACTGGTGACCTTTTCTACAATGAATACCTTAAAATGATGAATTCTAGGAATACGACATTCGGATCCATCTTATCGGATAGTAACAATGTAATGTAGAGCGAGCAAAGAGACATAAAAGTACAGGGATGGTCTGTAAGAGTAAAAAGTGGGTCCAAGAGATGGATGAAGTGTTCCAGCGGTCGACCGAGAACTAAGTCGCGTTACTCCGAGACTGTGAAATTACAACATATCACGCCTCATTCAAATGGTCGTCATTACTCAACGCTCGCGGTAAAGCTGCAGGGTTTTTGCAAGGTCGTGCGCAACAGGAAAATAGCGGTCGCGAGAAACGAAAACGAGGACATATTATGACAATTATTTTCTTGGCATGATTTAACAAAGGCCCGCGAATTAAGGACGTGTATGTAACACTGGTGGCTTCATAACACTACTTTTATTATGTAAATACTTGTATTACAAACGATACATTTATTCAGTACTTCCACTGTCAGACATCTTGAATTGTCCTAGTCTTTTTCCAGTCCTGCCAACTTCTCAATACTCTACATCTCCCCTGTTCTTTGAAATAGTCAATTAACTAGAAACTACTAACTAAAGTAATAATAAGGCAAGACCAACCAAATCAAATCAGTTTACAATAAATGTTAAAGTTTGACTAAACTACTCCAGCTTACTTGTATCTAACTTCTAAGCAATAATTTTGGCGAGTCTAACTACAAGGTATACAATCATTAAACAAGCATGTAGTTTCAGTCTTCAACAGTCTGAGATAACACATAATCGTCCAACAGCGATGGCTTCTGCTTGATCCTAGTGGAACGACGAATCTCCGGCGCTGTCTGCTCCTTCGATTGTTCCATTTCACGTTCAGAAGTAGCAGGTATCTCTTCCGGAGTGGAACTTGGACTGTCAGCAACATTATCTGGTGGATGTTCGTCACGTTGGAATCTCTTCAGGAGTGAGGAGTTTCGACGATACCTGACTCCAGCAGGTGACTGCACTACCATGCTGCTACCAGTTTTCTCCACTACTTGGAAAGGTTCAAGGGAGAATCGTGTTGAAAGCTTGTGAGTGGGTGTCTGCCTAACCAGTACCGCGTCTCCAACTTGGATCTCGGACTCTCTGGCTCGCCTCTTGTTATCTGTGTAAATTTTCCCATAAGCTTTATGAACAAGGTCCCGATCCCGTATTTCGCCATCGTTTAGAATCTCGTCTACCTCAGGAAGCTTGGTTCTAATTTTCCGATTGAACAACATTTCCGCTGGACTCACTCCGGTCACGGCATGTGGAGTTGACCGGTACATGAGTAGGTACTTCTGAAGTTCGTTCTTCCAATCGTTACCTTCTGCATGAGCGATTCTCATGCTCTTCAGCAAGCTTCTGTTTTGCCGTTCGACCTCTCCATTAGCCTGAGGCCACAATGGTGTAGTATGGTGGAGGGTGACCCCGTTGTGGTCAAGGAAATCTCTCCACTCTTGACTGGTGAACTGCGGACCATTGTCAGATGTAACGGAAAGTGGTATGCCGTATCTTGCAAACATCTGGTCTAACTGAGAAATCATCTTAGATGTTGTAGTACTCTTCATGATGGCAATCTCGAAGTAGCGGCTGTAATAGTCGATTACAACTAGAAGATTGAAATCATCTATAGGACCAAGGAAGTCTAATGCTAGGTGTTGCCATGGTTTGGAAGGGAGTTCAGTGCGGATAACAGGTTCCACAGGATTTGGTCTTCCTAACAACTGGCATCCATGGCAAGATTTAACAAATCGCTCTGCCTGGCCATCTATGTCAGGCCACCACACTTTGTAGCGAAGTCGAAGTTTCATCTTTACAATGCCTGGGTGGCCCTCATGAGCTATTTCCATAGCTGGCTGCCTTAGGCTATGGGGTAAGACGATTCGAGTCCCTCGCAGAACAATGCTGTCTACTACACAGAGCTCGACTTTGATGAGTTCGTACCTCTTCAGATCTGCAGGCCAAACTCCGTGTTGTATCGCCTGTCGTAAACTCTCGAGTTCAGGATCTTGAGTCGACTCGTGTTGGACTTTGTCGATTGTCATAGCTTTTGGAACTGATTGCTGGGCAATCCATCTGACGTACAGATCGTCATGACCTTCCTTGGGTGGTTTCAGGTCTTTTGGTAGGAGTCGTGAAAGCGGATCTGCGATATTTGTCCTACCGGGTCTGTAGATCACTTCATAGTCAAAACTTTGAAGCCTTAGGACCCAACGTTCGATCCTAGCACAGGGCTTCGATCTAGTGCTAAATATAAACTGCAACGAGCGTTGGTCAGTGATGAGTGTGAACTTACCCCCATATATGTAGTAAGCGAATCGTTCGCAGGCCCACACTAGACCTAGCGCTTCTTTTTCCACTGGGCTATAGTTCATCTCAGCGGCTGTTAACGCCCTGCTTGCTTATTCGATAACTCGTGGTCCGTCCGGCGTTGCCTGGACCAGAACAGCCCCTAAGCCGTACGGGCTCGCGTCCGCTGTGATAAACGTTTCTGCTGCAGGATTGTAGAACCCCAAACCGGAAGCTTCTTGTAGGCTTTTCTTCAGCAAGTTGAACGCCTTGTCATGCTTTTGTTCCCACTTAAAGATAACACCTTTCTTCGTTAGCCCTCAAAGAGGGTGTGTGAGCGTCGAGTAGTTCCTTATAAACCGGGCGTTGTATCCTACTAGGCCGAGAAAACTCTCTAGTTCGCTGCGACTTTTTGGAGCTCGGCACTGGAGAATACTCTCAATTCGGTCTTTTAACGGGCTCACACCCTCACTGGAGAAACTATGTCCTCTGTATGTTACCTCTTGCTGACCAATAACACACTTGTCAGCATTTAGAGTTAAACCCTTTTCTGTCAAAACTTTTAACAGTCTGTTGAGACGTTCATCATGCTCAGCCTTGGTTCTGCCAAACACAATAATGTCGTCTATGTAGACTCTTACTCCTGGGCATTCCTTAATGACGTCTTCCATGCCCCTCTGAAAAATTTCTGGAGCGCAGCAAATCCCAAAGAACAGCCGCTTGAACCGGTACATACCTTGGTGTGTCGTGAATGTCGTGATCGGTCTTGAATCTTCATCCAGTTCCAGCTGTAGGAACGCCGACTTGAGATCCAACACACTGAATCGCGTACTCCCGTGCATCGCAGCCACATCGTCTTCGAAAGAGGGTATCGGATGACGCTCTCGCTCGATTGCCAGGTTTGGCTCACGCATGTCTACGCATGGTCGTAGGCCTCCAGTCTTCTTTGTACATAAAACCAACGGTGAGACCCATGGTGTCGCTCCTTGTACCTTTTCAATTATGTCTTCTTTCAACCACTCCTGTAGTTTTTCGTTCAGCTTCCCCCGTAGCTGATGAGGGATTTTCCTCGCTGGTTGAGCTACTGGCCGTACATCACTTTTGATTTCAAGTTTGATTGTTACGTCTTTTAATTTCCCAAGTCCCTCGAAAGCACTAGGGTACTTCTTTTGGTATGTTTCAAGCTCGCTTGAAGGTTTATCCTGTAGGCTCGTTACATTTTCATCCGGTACCGGTAACCCGAGTCTCAGAACTCCTAGGGCCTTTGCAGTATCCTTACCCAATATTGGGGTTCCTTTTCCGGCTACCACATAAAAATGCGCAACTTGACTACTACCGTTCGACAGTTCTACAGTGGTGGCAAACTTGCCTAATAATTCGAGTGGAGTTGAGCTTCCATATGCGAAAATCTTCTTGTGCGTTGTCATGCATGTGCCCTGGATTTTGCGTTTTTTACATGTCTCCCAACTCTTTTGGTCGATTATATTACACGATGCCCCCGAGTCTATCATTAAATCTAGATCAACTGCGCCGACCTTGGCCTTGATCATGACTTCCCCGAGTGTATTAACCTCAAAGTAATCTACAGAAAAAGAGTAGCCATCTTCTTCTGCATCACTGCTGCTCGCAACCTCGTCCAGCTGTCTAACTTTAGACTTAGACTTAGGCCCGGCTTTAGGCCTATGAGATTCTTCACTTTTACCTTTCTTGTCTGCGTCACTTCTTCCCTTTTCCTTTGAACCTTGGTCTTGTGACTTGCAGCATTTTGCATAATGACCTGTCCGTCCGCATTTGTTACACTTTGCCGTCCTGGCAGGGCATGTATCGTCTTGCGCGAAATGTCCTGTGTAGCCACACCGGTAACATTTTTTCCTCTGGCCATCCTGACTTGGCTTGTTGTGAAAACCCAGTTTAGCCACACTGGCACCTTCCATTAAAGCCGCTTGTTTTTGTGACGTTTCTAAGCTACGTGCAATTTCCCGCGCTGTTGCTAATGTCAACGTATCCCCTTTTTCGAGCAGTTTCATCCGCAACTCGCTAGACCTGCACTTCGTAACTAGTTGGTCAATTAAAGCTTTTTCCTCATTGTAGTTGCTAAAGTCACAATTTCCACTTTCGCTTTTCAGGCGTGTTAGGAACTGGTGTACCGTTTCGTCCTCTGCCATTTCTAATTGTCGGAAGTTATTCCGTATGTACGTATAACTGGCCTTCCCATCGAAGTGGCGGTTAAGGGCGCTCAAACACTGTGCATACACATTGACAGCTGCCATGTCACCGGACACGTCCGCCTCTGGCAAAGTAGCTTCAGGCAGTGTATACCAAATTGTTTGCACCTCTTCTCCTGCCATGTACAACAACTTGAATTTCTTCGTGTTATTGTCCATGATGGCTTTGGACCCCAGGTATATTTCAAAACTACGTACCCATCGACGCCATCGAACCGCAACCGAGGCGTCATCCCCTCTTGGGTCAAAACTCGTTAGACCCTGTTTGTCTGACATCGTCCGAATTTAATCAGAATCAGTTTTAATCAGTGTTAATCGAATTTAATCATCAGTTTCACATGGACAACAACCGCAACAGTGCACGCACAAGACGACTATGCGCACAAGTCGTACACGTAGTATTTGCACAATTCACTATTGTCACAACGTCACTATTGTCACAACGTCACGCTATTGCCTATCTGCACTTTGCCTATGTGCACTTTGCCTATTTGCACTACGCTGGTGGCGTCGGTTTGCTAAGCCTAGGCCACACGAATTTAATCAATTTACACCGGAATTGAATCCTTCTACATGGAGTTGAGTTTCTCCTCGTCGCCAATGTAACACTGGTGGCTTCATAACACTACTTTTATTATGTAAATACTTGTATTACAAACGATACATTTATTCAGTACTTCCACTGTCAGACATCTTGAATTGTCCTAGTCTTTTTCCAGTCCTGCCAACTTCTCAATACTCTACAGTGTACACACATAGTTAAAATGTTTTTAATTTTTTAAGAATCGAATTAAATATTACCATTATTGTTCATTCAAAATGTTCCATATCCAGGACAGTTCATTGAAATGTACCAAAATTGAGTATTTTTACCTACTTTTATATATATGATTTATTAATTTCTGTTCTATGTTATACAAATTTCATAAAAATACAAACACATAATACAAACCTACAAACAAATAAATAATTCATAGTTTGGCAGCAATGACTATGACACCATGGACTTATAACAGTAACTGGATACATTTTCTATTATAAGTCCAGGGTGATTGAATGCCGAACTTAAGAAATACCTTAACGTTATCTTGGGAGAACATTCTAATAACGTCCAAGCGAAGATATATATACAAAAATAGATTCAAACTTTTACCTAAAATTATTTCTATCGTTGGATTATGTTTCAATATGGCACCAAATATACTGATTTAAATATAATTATGTACCTCATAAATCATAACTCGGCATCAACAGGGAAGGATAACTCTACGTCAGAAACAGCAAAAAATTGTTATTTATAAATTATATCACAAGAATGGGCTTCGAAATCGAAAATCTAAATCAACAGCGAATTGTGATTTAGTAAGCTCTACATACTGAATGCGTTAATTTGTGTCTTACATTGTAATCAGTATTTTTTAAATATAATTAATTTTATTACTAATTATCGAATTAGTAATCAAAATAACTTCACTAATGGTTATATTTTATTCAGTCATGTAGGGATTACCAAAACTCAGTGTACTGTTGATTTAGATTTTTGATTTCTTGTTGCAATCTTGAGATAATATACTTAAATAATGACATGTTTCTGCGGTTTTTGTCGTAGAGACTACCCTTCGTTCTTAACGTTGAAGCATGGATTTATAATAGTATTCTGTTGAAGCATACACCTAACAAACTATACAGGGAACAACGTATTTTATTTAAAATGTATCGAAACTTCAGAGCACAATGAAAACTCTCGAATCCATTTTAACTAAATCAAACGAGAAGAGCGAACTCTACGAATCAAACTCGGATCGCAACAAAAATGATTTGGCTAATTATATTTTGCATCTCCTGAACGTCACCCCTTTTAGAATTACAGTAACAATGATTTGTCACGAGTCTCGAGTCCTAGAACGTGAGTCAAGTGGACCGTTTCAGTATCACAACTAAATCATCATACGAATATTTCGCTTCTCCCTCAATCCCTCCAATCATTTAAGTTAGGTAGGGGTGCGATGTATAGTTTGTAAAGGGTTGAAGTGAATCTGCTCTCTATATACAGATATTTTTTGTTCAATGTTATGTCTACATTGTATTCACCGATCAACTACCATGTCTTCAGAGTTAAGCTCGGTTTATACGCACTTATTTAAGATATAAAATAAAATTTAAGATTTAAGGGTTAACAAAATAAAATCAAGCCAAAACCATTATGGCATTTACACACTTTCTTAAAGTTTAAGATTTAAGGAAACCATAGCAACGTTAGCTGTTCTACCTAAAATTCTTAGTCTAGCCAATGAAAGGCGACGTTTTATAAATCCGGCCAATGGTATAGCGACCCTAAGTAGAACAGTTAGGAAAGCCTTGTGCAGAGTCAAGATTAGTGTCAAGTTAAGTACAGGATTTGTTGCTATGGAATTGTTTTATTACATGCTATTATTCATAAGAACAAACATCATAGCAACCATAAACAAATCCTATACTAAGCTCGACTTTGCGTTCCAGCTTTAGTAAAACTTGTCCCAACGTAAAAGTATTCTCATGCTACAACATAGCGGAGTCCAATGGTGCCAAGTGAATTCTCTCTAATTCTTCCCTAGTTCCTATACTGTCTAATTAAATAAGATCCATTAGGGAAATTGACGACCTTCCGTTGATTACCTGGAACTGTGGGCGTGGCTAATAAGAGCTGTGTACTTGACTTAGTAGGCGACTGCATTTACGATTGTGCGAAATAACGCCAGAAATATGTTAATTTTCGTGGAATAAGGGCGGTTGAAAGGGGCAGGAGATAAGGATCTGATTTCGGTGTGCGAATACTTACGTAGGAGCTGGTATATAGACTGTAGATTATAATATAAGTTTTATATAAGTGTATACTAGGGTTATTTGTTGCTTATTTGCCTATTATTTGCCTAAGGGGCCTAAGGGGAAAAAGCAGGACACTCGATCACCGTATCTGCATTCACATCTGGGCCTCATTCCAGTACATTTGGAAACTTATCCCCAGTGTCAGACAGAAGCCAATCAGGAGCCAGCAATTGAGACACCGATCGAAGGAAGACATTGTTGAAAAAACTGGACAATATTAAACAATAACAAACAAACACTGTCCAATTACCTCAAAACGTCGACAAAATACTTAATAAAACAACATATTTACTATAAAGTATAAATACACAAAATTGTTTATAAACTTTAACAAACACCTAAAGTAACGTATACATGAAAAAGGATATTCCCAATAAAGAATTAAAATGTGACTTAGTGAAACTATATACACAAGGGCAACTGAAAAAATGGCAACCTTTACAAGTATTGTTGAGATAACTCTTCTCAACCCTATCGGGCAGGGTCATATTTGACTCCGTTTTATGCAAAGAAAGCCTTGGTAGGAGTAACCCTGGGGTCATTTTAACATGGGGTTAGCAAGAGTTAAGGAGAGTTAAATTTACAGAAATAAGGTGGGTTTATGTGCACGTCGGTTTTGGCAGTCGGCAGTTGGTTTCGGTAGTCGGCAAGTAATAATCTTATGAGTTTCTTGTCCATCGTTTATGTAGTGATGTAGGCCTAAGCGTCGGCAAGTCGTTACCAGAAGTCGGCAAGAGATGGTCAATATTCATTCCTTACATGACTCGGTAAGGATCTAGCCAATTACAATTCGGGAGAAGACTTATGGCTTATAGCCTATGACAACTGTTTTCATGTGAGACTCGTGTTTATTGTTTGACATTTTTAGGTTAGAGTTTCCCGTTTCCCATTGGTCTGTAAGAGTCTTTTCGGTATGCACATAAACACCAGTAAAGCCACTTGCCCATACTGAAAAGGCTTGCCGACTACCGACTCCCGACTACCTTAGTTAAATAGACACACTTTTAATGCCTAGGTTCGCCACGTCACTGGCTGCAGATAAGGCAAGTCCCGGACTAGGCTAGTCTCCTCGGCTGGGTGTAGCGTAGAGCTGGTCCGGTGCTGTACTGGCGGACTTGCACTGTTCCTCCAGTCCCAGGGTTTGGTATAGCTTAAGGCTGGTCCACACAGATTTTTAAGACATAATGCATAAGGTTTTAAGACGTTGTTTTAAAAACAACAATGAAAACAACGTCTTGAAACTAAAACTTTGTGTGAACGCCAGTACGTGTTTCCTATGATCCAACTTTACGACTGCGCGTTAAACCTTAAATCGTAGGTCTTAAAAATCTGTGTGGACCAGCCTTTATCTGCAGATACGATAAGCGTAGTCATTCTGTGGGGAGGGGGGGGGGGGGGGGGGGCATTCGACTTTCCTGCTAAACGAGTGAGCTAGACTCTGCATCACACAAGTTGGGTGAGAAAACTTCAGGTAACATCATATTATTTAGTTTTCGTTCGTATATTGTATTCTTATGTAGTATTTAGTAAACAATATAGTTATAAGTACTTAAAGTTTATAAAACAAAAATTAGTAATTATTTGAGTGTAACTAGACATAAAACATAAGTAAGGTGTTATTATTGTTGTTTTGGTTCTAGTTTTTATATCAATTTTTAGATCAACTAGACATATTATAACAAGGGGCTTAATTCTTGAGCGTTTACGAGCATCTCACAACTCGCATGTGGAATGACAGTTTTAATTTATTGTTTTCGAAACGTTTAGACAATTTGGGGTTAATGTCGTTCGTATAAAAGTTATCAGTTTTGTAAAATTGTATATATAATATGGTATCGAAAACAAGTAATTAAAATCGTCATTCCCACATGTTAGACAGTTGGGCCCCAGACGAAAAACTTCTATACCGACCCACAGATAAAATCTTCTGCGAGTAGTGGCCTCAATTACTACCAGTTGCAAGTGCCATAGAGATCTATGTGTACACTATGACAACATGGAAATAAACTGAATTGAATTGAATTTAACCGTAATACAACAAATTCTGTATTCCTCTTGTTTGCAAGATGGGAATAGCAGCGGGAACAACGCGTGGCGGTATTGAAGGGGTGAGGAGAGGGGGGGGGAGGTTACACAGTGTCGAGTACACGAGAAAAGTGCCGAGGGTAAGTGAAGATCAGAGAGAGAGAGAGAGAGAAGAGAACAGCCTGGGGTGTTAATTTACACAGAGATCAGGAGCCGACACATTTGATGAGAAAGTTGTGTGTGTTTGTAATTAGTTTTCATCGGGTTATTCAACATGTAGCATGTGGGTTGTGTACAACGCGCACTTGCAAGTATATCCAACGCGCTTTGATACGAGACACTTGACACTTCCATGCCGAACGAGAATAAGCGATATTATTGGTGAATCGCACGCAGGCCGGTTCCATGTGCAATCAAGAGACTTGCTACTTGCTTTAGAATCCTTTACAGGGCAAAACTAGGGATAAGTTTAATTAGATAATTAAAAAAAGTCAAAAGTGGGCTTCTGAATTTTGAAAATCTATAAAAGAATAGCTTTGTCATGTATTGACAAATTGCATTGATCATCGTAATATACGCTCGTTACGATATAGTAATATCTTGCATTTACGTGAATAAATCAATACATTTATTGTATGTATCTTCTAACCAATCAGTTACAACAGAATAAACAACTCAATTTCTACGCCGTATATCGCATGAAGCGAAGAGGTGCGTTGGTTATCGCTATAATATACACATCATTATTGTGATCGTCCCTTCAAGATAAAAACCTACGTCACGAAATGAAATCAAACATTAAACTCATCGTCCTTTTACCCGCCTGACGAAGTATTTCGGCCGTTCTCGAAATATTTCTCCCGGAATTATTGTCTCCTCCATGTTCCCCTTTAAGTCTTTAAATGGCGATACCTCAAGATAAATCTGTTCGAGGCCAGTCGGGTCGTGTTCCAAGCATCTGTTGGGGCAATCTCTCAAAAGAGTGGACGAGGACAATGTTGAGACAATACGGGGGCTCACGAAATGACATCTTTGAATGCGTTCACCCATCTCATTATACATCGGTCTCTTGATGAAACTTGTTCAATGCTTCGACTTTCTCGTTCGTCCTCCATTAAAATGATTGTTTTTATCCCCGTTCTACCGCAACTGGCTTAAGGCGTGTAAAAAAGATTTTCAGACAGAAAAAGGGGGTTCATATTTTCATTGTTTGCGACTAATGGTTAAATTAGAATCTCGGAGTAAAAGAAAAACTCCATCCAAAGAATACGTTTCAAGATTTGCTCCATTCTTACGGGTTTAATCTAGAAACATTATGGTTTTTTAATGTTGAAACATTTCAAAACAGGCATTTATTTATGACTTTTCCAGATGTGTATACAATAAAAACCGAGGGCATCAGAAGCAGATACATAAATACTAAACAAATATATTGATTTCGTTAATACACACAAGGGGAAAACAACCATGTATAAGCAAGAGAAATGTAGTATTGAGCTGTATGCTGCACACTACACAGCAGCATTTACTTGGTGTACTCAAAATCATAACTAATAGGTACAAACAAAAAGTGGTATTGTTAAAGACAAGGTCTACTGGATTTACTCCTAGCGGAGTAATTGCGAAGCGGTTAAAGAGAGCTGGGAAAAGACAAAGCCAATTTCATAGACCCAATGAGATGTTACTATCACTTGCTGTTACAACACAAAAATATACTACTGACATATCATGCATGCCTAAGTTCACAGCTAGAGTATATTATGTGAAAGTATGAAGGTTATGTGGCCCGGGTTAATTTTACTAATGTGTATACATATATATAATATGCACATATAATAGGTAGAAGGATGAACCCAACAGCTTACCTGAATTGTAGACCGTTGTGGTAACGAGATAAAAGAAAACATATATAAAGGACAACACCAGTTTTCCGAGACGTTTCGGTATAAATATATATATATCTATATGAAGAAAACCAAACATTTAAAAAGCAATCCCGACTGGGAATAGATCAGGTTAACGTTGGTTCAAGACAAATCAAAATTGCAAGTGGCGGGCATCGATCGACCCTAAGATCGACCCATCAACTTTTACCTTTTGTATTTCGTATCCTAGCATTATCGCCAAATATACTTTTAGATGCGGTAGGTTGGCGGTAAGCGTCCCTTTGTCTAGTCCACACTCCAAACATCCGTCCCTCCCTCACGTAGCAGCGACAAAAACCTGAACCAATGTGCCGATATGTTTTTCAAGTCTCTTCCAGGGGATTCGCCTGCAATTGATAGCCCTCATCATCGTTGCTATTGCCAGCCAAGTTTTGAGTGGTGTCCTAACATTGCTTGGCACTATTTCAAAATGTAAAATTCAACTTCAAAACTGATTAAAATTATCAACGGTATCTGCAACGAGATATATTTTCGAAGTCAAGTTTCAATTTCAAAAAATCTACCTTTCACTTATTTATTCTTGATTTTAAGATTATCTCTTATTTTGGCTACGTTGAGTGGGTGATATAATATACAGAGATAAAACGAGCGTCGACACGACATTGTGTCCGTGCAAGACCTTGATTCACAAGAGGGCTCTTTGTACCCGTTGTGAAACAGTCCCATATCTGAGAACATATTTTTAAAACATGTTTGGACTATAAATATACATTTGTTCCCACCAGAAATGAACAACTTATTGATGTGTCTTGCAGATCGCAAAGAAAACGTTGCCTGGCAACACTTTAGACGGCCAGCGAGGATGGCATTTCAATTCACAACGCTTGAAACCAAACCAAATACTGTAAAAGGCGCTATGGCTAGCGTCTTGTTGAACCTTCACTTTTCATTTTTATTATTTGGTGTCAAACGACGTACTCGACAACTAAGTAATATGACGTTGGAGGAGGAAATGGAAAAGTAGAAGGAAGATAAATTAAACTAAATGCGGGAAAGTGGGAGTAGGAGGACGGAGTAAATTAAATGAGGGAAGGTGGTGCAAAGGGTAAATAGAAACACCTAATTAAGTCACCTACTAATTCTCCTAGAAGGTAGAAAAGTAAAATGGAATAGCTCGCTTAGTTATGTATCTATGTATAGGCTATTATATTTCCGCCATTTTTTATCTTCCGGTCGCCATTTCAGCCATACTTTCACACAGGCGTCTCAAATATAATTCGTTATTTTAATAATTTTGCCGGGATACATTGAGGCACAGCTTTCTTGGACGTTCTATCGCGGTTTGATCAGTCAAAAAGGCTGCGTTGAGGAAGTTGTATGGTCGTAATGGCGGTCGCCCAAGGTGTCAGCGCCTACAAAACGGCTCGGAAAATTGCCTATACCCCTCCAAACAAGTAATAATTCCCTTGGCTATATCCACGTTCATAAACTGTGTCTCGTATGGATAAGAAAACTTGACTTTGTCGTTGTCTTCTGAATAGGCTACTAGCAACACCAAAAGACAACAATGAAACAAATGAAATGAATCGATGGACAACAACAAGTTGTCAGAATATCATTTTTTCTTATTTTGGAAAACAAAACAAAAAACAAACACATACACATATATAGCTTTCACTTAGTCGTTGTCCATCATTAAAAGTTTTGAATGGCGAGCAGTTACTATGGGTGTCTCAGGCGCGACTTTCTGCCGCTCGCAGCGCTAGCAGTACTGAAGGGTCCAACTCGATCTTTGCACCTCGTTTTCTCAATTCAGACATTCAAGTCGAGTATATTTAATACATTTAAATATAAATCATCTATTGTAGTAATGTTTTACAAGGTTTTTGACAGAGAATAACTTTGTTAAAGATACAAAACAAACATATTGTCGTTTGACAGTTAGACAGTTGACTAACGACAATATTTAACATGGAATGAATTACAAAGTTGGACCCTTTAGGACAGGTGCTGCAACCTACTTCAGCTTTGACCTGAGACGCCCATTGCTACACTTGTTTTTATTTGTATGGTAGCAATTTTATTATTTTGAGAGCTGATTGTTTATCAGTCAGTTCAATTCATTTGTTCCATTGTTGTATACCGGATGTGACGTCAGTTGCGGGTTCCCTACGGTCATAAACTCCAGTGAGTCTCCCTCTCGGTTACAGCTTTGATCTGACGGTTTTGTGAATAGTCACTAAAAACTCTTTCTCCCGTTTTGTTTTCATTCTGTAATTTACTCCGACGTATCGACACAATACGGCACAATTAGAACCTAAAGGTCAACCTTTACACCTTGTGATTCAATCACGGGGTTAAAAGGTCGTCCAGAATGCGTATACTAATTGAATTATTTAGGACTAATATGTTATGAAGTATGACCAACTTGGGAAACATACACTTGTTGATTTCAACAGTATACAAAAAGATTACGTTTTGTTAGACTTTCGGCTTACCTGAAATTGTACTATAGACATCATCCCATAGACGTAACAGAAATGAACTACCATAGTCAGATTTTCCCATGTGTCTGAGAATGGATCTGATGTTCTGGATGTTGTAGCCAAATATGACGCTAGAACAGACCCTTCCATTATCTTGGTGGTGGTCTACTGAGTAAATAAGTGACGAAAGAGTATTATGAAAACAATAGAAACTTCGTTTTAAATTATCAGGGTTATTACCATGTATAGTTTGAATTTAATAATAAAAGATTAAAACATTTGTTTACATAATTATTTTAAAGTGTTCAGTTACAATCAATAATCATGCCTCTACACTTATCACCCGGGCGCCCACCGATGTAAGTTTAATATTATGCGTATCTTGCAAAATGCATTCTAAATAATAGCATTCAAACGTAAGCCATGGGTAGTACTAAATGATTTGTAAATATAAAATATTGCAAACTCCAATTTGTATATCAGAAATTGTTTCCAAGTGCTTCATCTTTCAGCCCAAGGTATACGGTGGAGAGGGGAGTGTAGGGGGTGAATTAAAAGCTCGTATTTAACATTTCAGAGAGAAATGTATGTGTACTGTACTTCTAGGATACGACTACATTTTAATTTAGATGCAAATTTTGTTAACAACCCACTCAGAAATCTTTCGGAATTCCTAAACAAAACTTTCTTCATTTCTTAAATAATGTCGCACATACAAAGTTTATAATTACATTTACATTATTTTCAAAAACAATGCGTTTCTAAATAAAGCAAGAACATTTCAAATACAAAATTCAATAATATATTTTTGTCACACGATTAAGTAAAGAAACCAACAAAGGGCAAGCTTCAAAACGGATGCAAAATGGAATACTCATTTCATTCAACGGTAACCTTACGGCGCATTCAAACGGGCTGCACTCAGTGCGCACTGAGGCGTCTATAATATTGTTCTATTGTTAAATGCGCACCGAGTGCGGTTCAGTGTGGCCATTGGAAAACGCCACACAGCCTCTGCGCAAGTGTTCAACTCATTAGACGGAACACGAATGCAAAATGCGGCTCGAGTCTTTTGCAGAAGAAGCGATTACATTTGTTTGGTTCTCCCCGTCCCCCGGTTCCTTGCGGTGACACCCAACCTCTTCCGCCGCTGCTAGAGTGATTCCACGCCGCTTCCAACACGGACGTTACCTTCCTCGTCGTCTGTTCCAGCATTGTGCCATGACGTCACACCCTAGTTCTAGTCGTTGCCCGGACTCTGCGTCTGGTTCTGAGTCTCTTCCTGCATCTTCTCGATGGTGTCTAGTACCTCCTTGCCGTCGATTTTGGTCGGCGAATGGTTCTCAGTAGGATTATCCTTGTCCTCGTCCTCGTTGAACACACTAAAATGTAATTGGTCCGGATCTTCCTTGTCCACGACCGTCTCGCCTCGCTGCAATTTCCGCGGCTGACCTTCCCCGTGTTGGAGCGAGTGATTCGAGCACGCTTCTTTGTCGCCGTCATCCGACAACCGCTTCTTGTGCACGTTACGCATGTCCTCCTTATTCGCATCAGGGCCCTCCTCCGCAGACGCATAACCAGCGTTAACATCCTTGTACGCTTCGGGTGAACCTCGCGAAATATGAGCCTTGTCGTTCTCCTTATAAGCATCGGGGGTCTCCTCCACAGACGCATAACCAGCGTTAACATCCTTGTACGCTTCGGGTGAACCTCGCGAAATATGAGCCTTGTCGTTCTCCTTATAAGCATCGGGGGTCTCCTCCACAGACGCATAACCAGCGTTAACATCCTTGTACGCTTCGGCTGACCCTCGCGAAATATGAGTCTTCTCGTTCTCCCTAAAAGCATCGGGGCCCTCCTCTAGCGGAGCATAACCAGCGTTGTCTTCCATGAACGCATCAAATTCCTCTACCGAAGCATGACCATCGTTCTTATCCCTGTAAGAATCTGGTGCCTCCAGCGAAGCATGAATCGTTTCATCCTCCTCATACGCATCGGGTTCCTCCAACAACGAAGCAGGACCCTCATTCTTATCCCTGTACGCAGCACCTGTCTCCAGCGAAGAAAGACCCTCATTCTGATCCCTGTACGCAGCGCCTGTCTCCAGCGAAGCATGATTCGTTTCTTTCTCTTCATAAGCATCGGGTGCTTCCACCAGCGAAGCATCACCCTCATTCTTATCACTGTACGCAGCGCCTGCCTCCAGCGAAGCATGATTCGTTTCTTCCCCCTTATACGCATCAGGTGCCTCCACCAGCGAAGCATGACCCTCAATCTTATCTCTGTACGCAGCGCCTGCCTCCAGCGAAGCATGACCCTCATTCTTATCCCTGTACGCAGCGCCTGCCTCCAGCGAAGCAAGACCCTCATTCTTATCCCTGTACGCAGCGCCTGCCTCCAGCGAAGCATGATTCGTTTCTTCCCCCTTATACGCATCAGGTGCCTCCACCAGCGAAGCAGGACCCTCATTCTTATCCCTGTACGCAGCACCTGCCTCCAGCGAAGCAAGACCCTCATTCTTATCTCTGTACGCAGCGCCTGCCTCCAGCGAAGCAAGACCCTCATTCTTATCCCTGTACGCAGCGCCTGCCTCCAGCGAAGCATGATTCGTTTCTTCCCCGTTATACGCATCAGGTGCCTCCACCAGCGAAGCATGACCCTCATTCTTATCCCTGTACGCAGCGCCTGCCTCCAGCGAAGCAAGACCCTCATTCTTATCCCTGTACGCAGTGCATGCCTCCAGCTTAGCATGATTCGTTTTTTCCTCTTCATATGCATCGGGTGCCTCCCCCAAGGACGCAAGACCCTCATTCTTATCTCTGTACGCAGCGCCTGCTTCCAGCGAAGCAAGACCCTCATTCTTATTCCTGTACGCAGTGCCTGCCTCCAGCGAAGCATGATTTGTTTCTTCCTCCTTATACGCATCGGGTGCCTCCTCCAGCGAAGCAAGACCTTCATTCTTATCCCTGTACGCAGCGCCTGCATCCAGCGAAGCATGATTTGTTTCTTCCTCCTTATACGCATCGGGTTCCTCCTCCAGCGAAGCAAGACCCTCATTCTTATCCCTGTACGCAGCCCCTGCCTCCAGCGAAGCATGACCCTCATTCTTATCTCTGTACGCAGCGCCTGTCTCCAGCGAAGCAAGACCCTCATTCTTATCCCTGTACGCATCGCCTGCCTCCAGCGAAGCCAGACCCTCATTCTGATCCCTGTACGCAGCGCCTGCCTCCAGCGAAGCATGACCCTCATTCTTATCCCTGTACGCAGCGCCTGCCTCCAGCGAAGCATGACCCTCATTCTGATCCCTGTACGCAGCGCCCGCCTCCAGCGAAGCATGATTTGTTTCTTCTTCTTCATACGCATCGGGTGCTTCCACCAGCGAAGCATCACCCTCATTCTTATCCCTGTACGCAGCGCCTGCCTCCGGCGAAGCATGATCCATTTCTTCCTTCTTATACGCATCGGGTGCCTCCACCAGCGAAGCATGACCCTCATTCTTATCCCTGTACGCAGCGCCTGTCTCCAGCGAAGCAAGACCCTCATTCTGATCCCTGTACGCAGCGCCTGTCTCCTGCGAAGCAAGACCCTCATTCTGATTTGTGTACGCAGCACCTGTCTCCAGCGAAGCAAGACCCTCATTCTTATCCCTGTACGCAGCGCCTGTCTCCAGCGAAGCAAGACCCTCATTCTTATCTCTGTACGCAGCGCCTGCCTCCAGCGAAGCAAGACCCTCATTCTTATCTCTGTACGCATCGCCTGCCTCCAGCGAAGCATGATTTGTTTCTTCCTCTTTGTATGCATCAGGTGCCTCCACCAGCGAAGCAAGACCCTCATTCTGATCCCTGTACGCAGCGCCTGTCTCCAGCGAAGCAAGACCCTCATTCTTATCTCTGTACGCAGCGCCTGCCTCCAGCGAAGCAAGACCCTCATTCTTATCTCTGTACGCATCGCCTGCCTCCAGCGAAGCATGATTTGTTTCTTCCTCCGTATACGCATCGGGTGCCTCCACCAACGACGAAGCATCACCCTCATTCTTATCCCTGTACGCAGCGCCTGCCTCCAGCGAAGCATGATTCGTTTCTACCTGATTATACGCATCGGGTGCTTCCACCAACGTAGCATGGCCCTCATTTTTATCCCTGTACGCAACGCCTGTCTCTAGGGAAGCATGATTTGTTTCTTCCTCTTCATATGCATCGGGTGCCTCCCCCAGCGAAGCAAGACCCTCATTCTTATCCCTGTACGCAGCGCCTGCCTCTAGCGAAGCATGATTCGTTTCTTCCTCTTTGTATGCATCAGGTGCCTCCACAAGCGTAGCATGGCCCTCATTTTTATCCCTGTACGCAGCACCTGCCTCTAGGGAATCACGATTACCCGCCAACCTCTTGACTACGCGTTGTTTAAGCCACGGCTTCACACCCGCCTCAAGGTCCGCGATGCGCCTGTTTGGTTCGAACCCTGTGTATACCCTCTCCGACCCCAGCACGTACCGACCTCCTCGTGGTGCCTGACGAGATGGTTGTGCGTCTTCAATTCCAAACTTGAACCGACCGGCTAGAGGCCGCTGCTGTTTTCTGGCCTCCAAAACAGTTGGCAAGTGCTGCGTCAGTATCTTGCTCATGTCCATGACAGAGAGGAGCGAAGATGGCAGTGGACTCTCACCAGGTAAAGGCGCTGCTTGAATGTCCCGCGTCTCCACGAAGGTCACTGGAGAGGGTTCGTTCACCCCCGGCTCGGCACTACCGTAGTCGCGTTTCTGGTTGTACGACTCCATCAGGGCATCTTTCTGCTCGTCGGCCAACGCACCACTTTCATTTTGATCCAGATAACTATTATCGTAAAGTTCATCTTCTTGGCTTTGGTTCGTATCTCCAATGCTTAAAGGCAAGTCGTTGGCGTTTGATCCACTATAACCGTCATCTTTCACGGGCTCTGCTATATTAGTTAATATTTGATTAGGCTTTGCTGCATAGAAGTTCTCCTTCTGTGAAGAGATTGCATTCTTACTATTTGTTTCTTTCCAAGAGTTTCGTCCAAAGTATTTTGGTCTCAATGATTCTTTTGTGAATTGGTTGTACACTGCATTGTCGTACACCTTCTCCGAAGGTGAATTTGTGGGATGCTTTGTGTTCCGCTGGTGCATACTTTTATCTTGTGTACTGGTATCTACAAGATCCACTTCAATGGGTATCATGAGCTCCAATTTCCTGCTCATTATCGGATCGCCCTCGGGTGATGCTTGCAATTCTTGCCGACTGGATAACGATCGCAATTCCAATCTGTTTTGTCGTTTCTTTCTTCTTCCGGGGGTTAATGTTTCTGAATTCTCCAGTTCCTCGTTTTCGTCGGTTATGCCGTTAAACTCGTTCGACTCTTCCAGTAACTTGCCAGTTTCGTCAACGCTCGCCACGGGCATCGTGTCCACGTCGTAGAACTGCGCCGACGGGAACGTGCGCACTTGTTTCGCGTCGATCGCTTTGCGCTTGCGTCGCACCAGGCCAATCGGATCACGGAGACGAAGCGGCTCCATCAAGCTCTGGGACGAGCGTATCGAGTGTGTGCTCGTGGCACTCACCGACGGATCCATTAGTTTTTCGTTAAGCTCCCTCTCCATTTCCAAATCCAACAGACTCAGCGGATGCTCGTTCATACCGTTATCGTTGAGGGCTGTTTCGAAAGCATCATTATGCGCATTCAGGCCCTGATCGTGAGGTTTTTTATCACACCCTAAGTTATATTTCGAGAATAAATATTCTTTAGTACTTATTTTAGAATTCTTTGATGGTTCTTTCACCTTAGTGACATCTTCAGTGAAAACAAATGGTTGGGTTAATAACGATCGCTTGTGTAATTTACTCTCATCTGCCCGCAAAATAGGATCTACATTATTTAATGGATCTGCTTTGGTATCAATCTCCTGTGCGTCCACACCCTTACTTTGTCGCTTCTTGTCAACGCTCTTCTCGCCGACATTTGAAGTTTTATCTATTGTTTTTGGACCTTCCTCATATTCCGTCAGATCTTCATCCAGATACGCAGCAGAACGTCGAAGGAGTTTCCTACTGTTGGACGGAGTAAATTGTTGCTCCACGCCACTTGCTACCTTCAGTTCATTCGATCCTTCGTCACTTTCGAGAGTTGCTTCGTTTGACGGGCCCAGATAACCACTGTCGCCGTTTTTTAGGTCCATCTTAGACGCCTCCTCGTATTCTCTTACGTTCACCTCGTTGTCCAGATACTCAGAGCCCTGGTGACCTAGATTCCTCAGCTCGACCGAACGTTTCGCTTTGATATCCTTTTTGACCGGTTTCACGGTAGCGATCTCTTTCTTGGCCGTCGGGTTTTTCACAGAGGAGCGAACATTTTTGCTGTTGCCTTCTTGCATGGCTCTCTGACGGTTCAATACGTCGGGTGCAAAGAGGAAATCCAACTTTTTTAAATTCTCCTTTAAATTGTCCAGCTTCTTCTTTTCGGCCGAACTTTCTACCGGAGCGGAACGTTTCTTCTTGGACTTTCCCTTGTCGACGGATGTGTTGGAGTCGTCATCGAAGGTCCAGGCCGCGAGTCCAGCGTCGCGGTTCTCGTCGACCCGGTCGAGTGGTATGAGGGGCACGTGTTGCGGGTCGTAGTCAGTCTGCCGGCTCGTCAGCGAGCACGTATCGTTGCCCTTGCACGCCTCCTCGCACTCGGGCTTGGCGCCCTGGCACTCAGAGTCGTCAATGATGTCCGACTCGCCTTCGCCCTCGCCCGCCGGCTTGACGCACTTCACCTCGCGCGTCCGCTTGCCGCCCTCACACTCGGCGCTCCAGTCACCGATCATCCACCTGCAACGATAACGCCGCCCGTTTTCAACCCTTGCGGCTACGGCTCTCACGGCGGACGGGTGGACCCAGTACTGAACCACTACTATTAAGCAGTATTTAACTTGTAGACAGAGATGGGCAGTATTGAAAATACATGTATTTGAAATACATTTGTATTTTGTATTTTGTATTTCAAATACTGTGTTTGAAAGTATTTGTATCTTGTATTTCAAAATACTCAACTTTACTGTATCTTTGTATTTTCAAAATACTCAAAATACATTGTATGCATGGACGATATATCCAAAGAATTTAGCCTCAAAAAGTAAGGTTTCACAAATAAATGTTTTTTTTTTTTTATGCCGCCCACAACTGGATCCGCCTTCTCGCAAAAAATCAAATGTAATCGAATTAAAAAAAAATATTTTTAAATTCACGTTTATTTATTAACTACTTACCTACCATTATCTCCAGCAATGTATTTTGTATTTTGAGTATTTTCAAAATACATATGTTTTTCTGTATTTGAAATACAAAATTGTCAATGTATTTGTATCTTGTATTTGAAAATACTGTGTTGTGAAGTATTTTGTATTTTGTATTTCAAATACATTTTTTTGAGTATTTTGCCCATCTCTGCTTGTAGAGCCTACTACAAGAACAATGCATTGTTAGAGCCCCGTAAGAATGGGTTTATTTTTTTCAAATTTCATTTTAAAAATCGATGTTTTCCGTGTTTAGCCTTGTTATTATTTTTATGTGTGAAGCATACAATGTATGATACAATTTACGAACTAAGCACGCTAGGCCTACTACACACGTTCGCGCAGCAAAGTACAACGTGTTGGTGAAATAAATATTCTTATCCTAATAATATCATACCCGACGAATGTTGGATAAGGGTGTTTGATATATATATATATATCCTCGCTATGGAAAAATTGTCAAACATTTATTAATTTTAAAAGAACTCGACTTTTTGCGCGTTTTCGAAAAATGTTCACTGTTAAATGGGAAGTCAGACAGCAATTTTTCGATATGTCGTAGTTATTTCGCGGACATTTCGCTATTTGCGGTCTTATAATGACAATTTTACGTTTTAAGTTTTATATTTTTGGACTTCTGTCGCTATAAACGACATTTTTCAAAATAAAGCAATATTCACACAATCCTATGATTTAGCGATCGCGAATTTTCGGAGCTCTATTCATTGTTGTGTACGTAAAGCAAAATAATACCTTGAGATGGGATGCATGGACTGAAACTAAAGTGTAGTTGAATAGTCCGCCATGTACTTTAAACGCCCGACCAAAGACACGGTTTCCTCTCTTCACCGTAGGACTTTTCGAATTTCTGAGACCGTGGACTTTCGTTACTGGACTTACATCTACTATTAGTGTACCACTAAACTATAGCTCTGGGTAGTCGCCTGTGGGCCGTCATTTTTGCACTTTGGGTAAGGTTTCAGTTTTTTTAAACATTTTTGGTTCGTAGGTACCTAGAAATATAGGCTAAAATGAGCGTCAATTCCAATTCCGGAATCGCAAACGCACTTTCCAAGAACGTAGCAGGTCCATCATAAGTCCACGGTGAGACCATACCCACTATATAGACTGACGTACCTTGGTGCGCACGGCTCCAGATAGCACGGCTTCTCCTGATCGTCGGGCTTCTCCACGTCCTTACAGTAGGTGTCCTCGACCAGTCCGCCGACCTTCTCGACACACCGCGGCACGGAGATCTGCAGGCCGGGGCCGCACTGCGTCGAGCAGTCGCTCCAGTCGACCCAGTCCCACGTGTACGAGGGCGTGTCTTCGCGACGTCGCTTCGCCTTCTTCAGCGCCATCGAGTACTCGAGCTTCATGTCCTCGAGGACGCGCAGCGAGACGGTCAGCTTCTTCGACACCGGCCCGGGTATGTTCAGCGCTTCCTGGTTCTGGTGGATCATACCCAGCCACGCCTTCGAGCCCGGTACCTGGAACATACCTAGCAAACAAACGTGTCCGTATTACAACTACACCCGAATGCATCCAGACCAAATAAAATAAAAATTAATAATACTTAAGCTTGTACCTAGAGTTAAACCGTATGTACTTGTGCCACACTAAAAATTGTTTATCATCAGCACGTATTTTAGGGAAATTTATCTTTAGTGTAGCAGGAGAAGCCGCTGCTGAAAATTTGAGGAAATTAACCTTGGTACTTTCACAGTTCAAGGTTTCAATTTTTGATTTTAAAATGTTAAGTGTAAGTAGAATACTGAAAACCTTGACTGTACAGCATCACAACTTCTTCGTGACTCATAAAATTTCTTAACGTGTTCACCATCACACTAAACGTGTGACATGGTTGAAATGGTGACATGAACTTGACTAGCTACCTTTAGCTTATTTCCGACTAATTTGTGTATGCTAAATTTGTTGTATAGACGTTCGGTTTTATCTTTACCGATGGTCGCTTCATAGAATGGTGATACCAAGTGATACCGTTACCAACCAGCGAGCTACAGCTCCTCCACGTGGACGTGGAAATTTCAAATGGCATCAGTCGGTTGGCCAATACTTCTGTAAAGTTAAAACGGATCCCCTATATCGTCCGTGCTGCAAATTGACATCGAATGGAATTGTTCATAAGTAGGTATAAAATACGTCCATCATCCTGTGCAAACCGTTAACAATCATCCGAATGGTGATGTAGGCACTATAATTTCGTTCCACAGCAGCAGAAACTCGTGTGTGCAGACGCCATAGAAGTGTGGGGCAATGGCCAACCAAACATTGAGCAGCATTTGAAAAAGCCACCAGCTGATTGGCTCCCACTCACTCATCTATACCAAGGTCCACTAGATCGCTAGTAGCACCAAAGATTACTGATCTTTGGTAGGACGCAGTTTGCGTTTTGCAATTACTCCGCTAGGAGTAAATCCAGTAGACCTTGATCTATACGTGACACAAGGGTCGAGCATTACCCAGCTTGTCACCGTTGACCATAATGTTCTTCCCCTCCCTGACGACGATGTGCCCCGCACTGGGCTCCACCTCTTGCACGCGGATGTTGCGAGCTCCCTCGGGAATATCCACCAGTTTCTCTAGTTTCTTCAGATTTTTCTTGAAACTCATTTCTCCCCTGCTGATGGTGCAGCCCTTGCCGTCGCCGTGACACACCCCGCACACGTCCTCTACGGCCTTGGACTCCATGTCAAGGTCACACGGTATCGCCTGCGGGAGACAGCGGTTTCACCAAAACCTAGATTAGCCGCGTTAATCAACAAAACCATCAAACTCCTTGTATCTATACAATAATAGCACATGCCAAATATTGTTATATATATCCTGTGATAATAGTATAGCTCCAGAAGTAACAAACATATATAGATAATAGTTATAGATATAGATGGTTGAAGTACTGCATGAGTAAAAACCGTCATGACTTGAGGAGAAAACAATATCAGAAACATGCGGAAATGGCAGAAAATGCTCCAATATCTCACCCTGCAGGCGCCTCCGATGCAAATGTCGCGTAAGCCCCTGTGACAGGTGGTCCCATCAACAACCTGAGGCTTCAGGGTCGCAACCGTATCCGCCTCGTTGAGACAGGCCAGGGAGCAGGGGTTTTCTGTAACAGAGCACCCTTCTTTTGCTGAACTACCCCACATGTAAACGAAAAGCTACCTTGGACCTACGCTATCCCGAGATCAAACGGGGGAGGAGCTGCGGTCAAAGGGACAAGCCTGGATATAAATGGGATATTGGTGGAAGGAGGAAGGGGTAGGTAGGATATAATTTTGTTGTCTCTCACGACCGGCAGAGTCAACACTCGACCAGATTAAATTATTTATAAATTACAAATTAAAGTATGCAGTTTATTATTAATTTTCGAAATTTAAAGTGGAATGACGCCAAATTATTTAACAGGTGTATGAAGTGTATGCAGATAATGCCATCGCAAACTTTAAATACTTGGAGTTACATTTAAAATAATGATTCATTACACTATGAAGTCGATGCTTTATTATCTGTACGTTCTTTAATACGGGAAATTAAAGTATTTTTGGTTTTTGAACGTGAATACTATGTCAAACTATCTAAACTTTAAGAGTGTAAAAATTGTTTACAACATGTGTTTGTGTTTTTAATGTGTAGAATGAAAGAAGCCATAGGTCCGCTTGATCTCCGACTAGCGGAGGGTCGTCAAATTCGCAAGTTAGGTCGTCGCAGCCCGTTCAACAATGTTAAAAATCACATGGAGAAACGTTAAAGATAATTCATGAAGTTATCTGTCAAAACAACTTTGGCCTAAAAAGACATATCATCACACTATTTGAAGACTGTTAATCATTGCATTCGATCAAAATGTCTCATTTACGGGTTTTAAGTATTAGTTTACATGGTCTCCTGCGTATATTTATTTAAAGACGCTATTTTCCTAGTGGGTGACATAGTGCGGGTTTTGGTTCCCTTGCGACGACCAAACTTGGGAGTTTGACGAGCCTCTGCTAGGCGGAGATCAAGTTGACCTTGGAAAGAAGCTAATAAGTACTATTCTCATCACAATTCTCATCTTACATGTAGGTCTACCTAAGGGTCCAGACAAGATTATTCTTCAAGGTAAAATATATTATACACGTGTAGTTGAATGCACGTCAGCGTTGAGAAATGTGAGGAATGCTCATCGAATAAAGCTACCATCAACACCTGCTTATGTTTACTCTTCGAGTAAAGTTACCATCAACACCTGCTTAGGTTTACTCCTCGAGTAAAGTTAGCATCAACACCTGCTTAGGTGTACTCCTCGAGTAAAGTTACCATCAACACCTGCTTAGGTTTACTCCTCGAGTAAAGTTAGCATCAACACCTGCTTAGGTGTACTCCTCGAGTAAAGTTAGCATCAACACCTGCTTAGGTGTACTCCTCGAGTAAAGTTAGCATCAACACCTGCTTAGGTGTACTCCTCGAGTAAAGTTACCATCAACACCTGCTTAGGTTTACTCCTCGAGTAAAGTTACCATCAACACCTGCTTAGGTTTACTCCTCAAGTAAAGTTAGCATCAACACCTGCTTAGGTTTGCTCCTCGAGTAAAGTTAGCAATAACACCAGCTTAGGTGTACCCCTCAAGTAAAGTTAGCATCAACACCTGTTTAGGTGTACTCCTCAAGTAAAGTTAGCATCAACACCTGCTTACCGCCACGCAAGAATATCCCCTTCCATTTGTGTTTCTTTTTTGTTTCTGGATAAACCCAGTTATTGAACTCGGAACACTGGACATCTCTGAAGGACGGCTTGTCAACATCGCAGGGCTGTCAACACAAACACACATACGGACGTCACAAAGTGTTAACATTTTACATCGCAAATAAACTCCACCGTGAGCGGTTGCAAGCGTTTCATCAAATTAAACTAATTTATTGTTCTAGTGTTTGCCAATAATTCAATTTGGTTGTGCATACTGGTAATTCAATAAAATACCAATTTAATTAATAAACACAAAGTAATGGCATATTATTGTTTTGAAAATTAGCTTATTTGGGTTAAATGCACAGAACTTTATCGATTATTATTATTACCGTCGGCAAAAACCATTATTAGCATAATTGGTCTTTCCCTCAGCTAAAATAAACTGCAATAAAAAAATGTAATAACTTAATTATTGTATTATCGTTTTCTTTTGCGAGCTGGAATAATAATTATAGATAAATTGTTCATGCAATGCTTACCTTATAATGTGAATCACCTCTCGTTTTAGATTTGTATTCTAAAGTTTTAGTTTTTGTTCCGAATAAAAACAAAAATAAAAAAATAATAATCCCAAATTATTTCAAAAACAAGTTTCATTCACAGAAGGTAACTGGAAACTCCAAACATGATGATGGCAGCGAAAACAAGACAACGTCATAGTCTGGTACGAATCACATGTAACTTATGAAACAAGTGTGGTTGAAGACAACCAAGTGAGACAGCATTAATGAGTGACTTCTCTATTAGCCAATTTACCCACAAGAAATTCTACACAGTGTTTATGATATTTTTCAGTTCTCGTTGTGGAGAGGAGAGACTATTGAGAATGAATGCTGCTTATCTTTGACCAGGCCGGTGTGTTCGGTTAAGACAACGCACGCACGCACAAGATTCCGTAACAACATCAAACGTCCCCCCTTTCCTTGCGTGGCTCTTTGACTAGACGCACATTCTGGACAGATTATTAACCCCAAACGCTTGGTTAAACTTTTCTCAACCCTCCTCCGCCCCCCCCCCCCCCCCCCCCAACAAACTCTCTCGAACATCCTATGAGGCAGCACATCATAAAATTCACGTCCGCTGTACCGCAGAACACGAGGCCCGCACATCGATATTTAAATTTTACGACGTTAATAACGACAGAATCAAAAAGTGAATAGCAATGATTGCCGCGTGCGGATTGATGGCCCGATGCCAGCGACGGTGACCGGCCGTGCACCGGGCAATCGATACCGGACCGCCGGGCGTTCGAGGGCCGACCCCCGGTAGGATTAACCGATCGTCGCATATTTCTCTCCGCCGACGTCACATGTGAACTTTTGGGCGTAAATCATGCGACGGGTTCGCGCGTATGAAATATCGCCGGATTTTATCCGTAAATATTTCTAAAATTTTTATTTGGAAAACAGAACGTTGACATAGGTCGTCGTGAAAACCGAAATCGATCTCACAAATCTAACGGAATGGATGGGTCTACGAGTAACTAGATGCAGTATTCAAAACCAAGGTATGTACACAACACAAGCAAGGTACACTTTTCCCTTCAAAGATTTAGAATATTCTATGAGTTATTTATTTTGCTGTCGTTACTACTTCTTTATGCTGTGAATTTATAACTTATTTTAAATAGTTTCACGAGTTGTATGGCATGTTGTTCTGCTGCAAGCTCACACGAGAAAAATAATATAGTCAAATATCAACAATAAAACTTATAATTTTTAATTTGTGATTATGTAATAAGATCCATGCAGCTAAGATTTACCTTGCTAGGATTTGTTTAACTAATGCCCAATCTTATGAGTTCCAAACTAAATATTTAAGTATCCTCTAACTTGGTTTTGCCATGTCAACCGCCAATCAGAAGCATTGAAATGAAATCAGATGACAAAATACCCCTAAGACATCATAGGAGTTGCATGCATCTTTGTGAATCCAGGCCGTGGATATTACGTAAATAATAAATAATAATAACTTTTTGTAGGAATACCCGTTACAGGGTGCACACCAGATTTACCTGATGTGCCCCTCTCTGCAAGTGACTAACTAGATTATTAGAGTGTTTGTATAGCAGGGAAGGAATGTCCGAGGGTTATTAGTAGGACTCAATGCCAGAATTAGCCTTTACGACTGAGTAAAACCAAAGATTACTAAAACCTCGGAAAAACCTTCAGTCAGGATTTCGGTGGCCGGAATCGAACCGGCGACCTCCCAAATTAGAGTCTTGCATGTTACCGCTGAGCCACCTCTATCGGCGGTAGTAAACTGATGTATTGCTGCAACAACACCGCAACTGTGCGTGTCGGAGACCGAGAGATAAGACAACACGAAGCAACTGCGGGCGGCAACAAACACAGCGAGAGATTGATCGATATTGGGGTCTCGCGTCTCTATTCATCTAGAGCAAACACTAATCAAGACGGTGATCGATGAACCACACGGACTATGCTGGTCAGCCGCGGCCACAGGCGACTCCACACGCCCACGTGGCGAGGCGGAGACATTGACAGTTGATGTAACTTTGAGAGGAACTTAGGAACTCCCTGGCGAGTCTCAACTCTTAACTATTAAATCCGAGCAACATCAAAGGTGTTTAGTAATATGCCAGAACGGGACTGGGTATATTAAAAACCGCGCAAAATGAATGTTTTTTATTATACCATGAGAACGCTTCCAAATATGGAAAAAGTGATTCTGATCCTGCCTTTGGTTTTGTATCAGCTACAATGGGTTGAAAAGTAAATAAAAAAAAACAACATATTTTTAAGATCGTTAGCCTATTTTATTTGTTTGGTAATTATTAAATTCCGACGCAACGCCGAGTTGAACGTGGCAAAGGATGATAATGATGATGATGATGATGATTAAATTCTAAATAAAATAACAATAGTAACGATAACAAACTGAAAATGTTTTTAAACCCATTGTGTAGGTAGATGATACAAAACCAAAGACAGGACCAGAATCACTTTTTCAATATTTGGAAACGTTCTCATGATATAATAAAAAACAATTTTGGGCGGTTTAAATAACGATATCGATACATCGATAAATACTAGGAAAACGCTCCGTGTGACGCGTTTGCTAAGATTTTTCGTTATCTACAACTAAAAAAATTTCAGTATTGCAAGCATTACGGTTTGCATTTTGGAAACCAAATAATTATTTATTTCGTAATTGGCTTCCAATGTAACGATTAAAACAATTGAGCTATTTAAGTTAAGTGTTTAGTTGTTTGTTACGATAGGAAATGATTTTTCTAAATTACTTTTCCAATGTTGTGTAGCGTCCTCAAGACATACCTAAAACAAGTTAATTGTGCGCGGTTCTATTGGTGAGGCTATTCATCTACATTAGCTTACTTTCAAACACTTGTATTTTCTACCTAACTCTCATCCTTCTCTTAGAACGGTGTCTCTCTTGAAGAGATAAATATTTGTAGAAACAGTTTGCATTCTGCTTAGTTCCTTCCGTTCCATTATTGTTCTGAGCCAGATTTAGCATCTATAGTTAATGAACTTATTGTGTAAACAAGACGTTTTACGTACCCTACGTACTAATCAGAGCCTGAATAATGAAATATTTAGTAAGATACTAACTTGTTTTTGCCAAGGCATAAGTCTTCCCATTGGTTGTTGCCATCTTGAAAACAAGTTAGTATAGCCTAGTAAAATATTTCGTAATACTGGTCCTAAAAGCTACTATACAAGTTTTTTTAAATTATTATTTGATTATTTGACGACATACTAGACAACTATGATCATATGACGCCGGCGGGTGTTTAGAGAAAAGACCCAAATTGGACGTACATAAAAGAGAAATGGAGGACGTGAACTGCATTTCGTCTGGCTTCTCCCCCGCGACCTGCCCGACTAGGGTGGCCCTGCAAGGAAGCATATGCTTCCGCCAGCATACGTCTCTATTGATCAGCAAAGCACACAAATATGCCTACCACGATAAGGTAGCAGTCCTTGGGCAGGTATTAACTTTTATTAAGATAACTGACAGCTATTTTTTCTACTAATATGTCATAAATGTCGTCAAAAATGAAGAGAGAACGTTTTGAATTTGCCATTTGTTTATGATTTAATGTTAAAAAAGTGTCAATGAATGAAAATCGCGCTTGGTTCCAACACAACAATCTGTACGTTATAATAACAATGAATTACAATTTATTCATTTCAAATCAACTTGATACCGATGTTCTGCTTGGTCGTTTACACGATGATAACGTTTCAACGTCATTTGAGGAATAATTTTACGATCATCATTCAACACAAACAAAAAACAGTAAAACTAAACCTAATCGTTTGCAAGCGGTGAGTTATTTATTCCACGCGATAAACTTGTCACAGTGTTTCTAATTCGTCGCTTATGTTAGCCTTTGTAACAATCAATTACTACACGGGAAACAAGACTCAAACATGACATGTTTGTATGTATCTAGTCGGTAAAAAAAACTTTAGATCCCGAATGTAAAGTTCAGATTTGAATGAGAGGTGTAGTTAAAACTTAAACGTCGTATAATTACCCCACGCGACCAAAATTACCTCTTTCCCGTCCGGAATATTCAAAGTGAATAAAGACTATAAACACTCTGCTAGTATATCTAAAACATAAAACAAAACTGAGTTTTGATAAAGAGAAATATGGTTTCTCGTATGAATTGGATAGCTTCTATGAACAATTTGTTTCCAAAATAAAGTTTTAAGTTGTAATAATTATTATTATTATAATTTTTATTATTATTATCTTTATTTATCACATCACCAGATGGCAGGTACATTATTATTATTATTATTATTATTATTATTATTATTATTATTATTATTATTATTATTATTATTATTATTATTATCATTATTATACTTATTATTATTATTATTAGTAGTATTATTATTATTATTATAATTATTATTATTATTATTATTATTATTATTATTATTATTATTATTATTATTATTATTATTATTATCATTTATAATATAATAATAATTATAATAATAATAAATATATAATCTTTGCAGTCTAGTTTTTACTTTTCACTAAACTTCATTCCCCTATATATTTAAACTGTCGCAACACTGTATGACGTTCTTGAGGCATTAAAAAAAACACACGTTAATTTCACCTGGAATTGATATTGGCAGAAGCATAACTTCCGTGTTTAGTTTAAAGTTGAGTACAAGCTCAGTGGGTGCGCGTTTACGTGTCAGCCTACGGAGTTGGCTTGGACCAACCTGACTGCATGGTTCCCACATTTCTGGCAGTAACTATACAAGCTTGTCAAAGAAAACGTCGGCTAAAGTTATATGAAACTTGGGAAAATTGGTAGGAAATGTTTAAAACACAATTTTCGTGACATGTTCAGTGTATATTATGATGTACTGATATCCCTAAGTGATTCTGACGTTGAGCGAATCTACTCTAGCTTGAAACACTCGGTTATACAAAGTGACTGCGTCCATAGTCAAAAGTCATCGCTTGTGTAGGTCTACCATGTTGATCGACATACTGTCGTATTTGACTCGTCATAGTGGTGACATATATGTCGACAAATGAGTGGCATTGTGGTGTCGAATAGACATTTCAATCACTGCTCGTTGGTCACTAGGGTTCACTCCCACTTCCAATGCAGAAAGGATTTTTTAAACTTCTTGGTTCGACTTTAATTAATAAATAAGTTATTAGTGTGTATGTATAGGCCTATAAACGGTGACTTTAAGTCAATACAACGATCGGCACATAATCAACAAAGTGAAAATCAGTTGAAACAGGGTAAGTAAACAATAAAAATACTGTTATTTGTTATATTTTTAGCACCTAATAGTAGGCCTATTTTGTTTCTTGTCTCTGTGATTTTGTCATTGTTCTGTAATGATAGTGATATATATGCTTTCTGTCTTTTCATTCTTGTATTTCCGTTACAGCAACATTATTTAATTTCTTTATTGTAGCTCTATTTATGTAAAGATATAATTAAAGTTGGCCCCGACTGGGGTCTCAGCCAGATCCTCCGGCTCTCATATATCCAGTTATCATCTATTTTGTGCTTTCTATGTTTAATTTTTAACGTTCTCTCTTTCTATACGAGTTTTGATTTTTCCTCGCTGTTTTTTTATTTATTTATTACAACGCTTATATTAGCTTCACGTGTGTGTGTCTGTCTGGCCGGAATCTTAAAATCGATATTTCACTTACTTTTAAATGTCCGATCGAGCTGAAATTTTTCACACATACGTATTCCTAATGACAATACATGAATCAATTGTTGTATTTACTAAATAGTCAATTAATTTTGCATTGTTAATTAATTAATGTTTTATATGGGAATCGATATTTCACCCACTTTCCAACGTCGAATCGAGCTGAAAGTTTTCACACAGTCGTATTTTCTAAATGACAATATATGAATCAATTATGAGATTCATAATTAATCAATTAATTCATCATAATTAAATAATTAAACAATTAGCTTCATATGACTAAAAAGTATAAAATAATATTACATGAAAAAAATAATTTTTTTAAAAAACAACGCTTATTTTTAAGTGCACTAAAAAGTAAAAAATAAATTTTCGCCCAACAAATGTTTGCCTTACTTGGAAAATAAAAGCGTTGGGCGCTTTCGGTATTGACATAGATTACAGTATTCTGCTTTTTATGCAGGGAAAGCGCCCAACGCTTTTATTTTCCAAGTAAGGCAAACATTTGTTGGGCGAAAATTTATTTTTTACTTTTTAGTGCATTTAAATATAAGCATTGCTATAAAAAAAATATTTGTTTCATGTAATATTATGTTCCTGTTTTCATTGTCCCGAAACAACCACCGATGCGTTCGCGTCATAGAAAAGTGACTCGTGACCAATCAGTGATCAGTATTTCAAATTAGGGCCAAGAATCGCTCCTCTTTGACGAAAGAACGTGTAAAGTTGTGTCGGGACAAGTATAATATTGTCCACCTATGTAAATCACTTTTATAACTGAATAATAGATACAAACACCCACACCTTGAGGGGGGGGGGGGGGGGCGGTTACACCTCAGGGATGTAACTTGGATAGCGCTGTATCCTCGGGGGCTGTAGCAGCTCAACCATTACCGCGACACAAGTGGGACACAGGGGCGGACTGGGATAACTAGGCCTGGGTTGCTGGGTTTCGGGGGGGCCCGCACGAGGTGGCGTGGCGCAGCTGGGGTCTGGGGCGAAGCCCCAGCCGCTGGTGGCAAATACGTCGAAGGCGCAAAATGTTTTGGAGGTTGCATTGAATTTTATGGCCTAAAATGCGATTTTAGGGTGCGATTAACAGAGGCCACCCTACCAGTAGCACTACCGGGCGCGTTATTCAAATTTTAAGAAAACGATATTCGAAGTAGGCCTACGGCCATTAGTGTTACTGACAGTGACAAGTATACAGACAAGTATATGTATGTCACTCGCAAAACGCTAGCGTGCGAGCGGATTTGACAAGGTTTCGGTATTCGGGCAAGGTCCGCGGTATTTCAAAATAATATTGTTTTTAACTAAACAAAACTTACGTTAATAGTGATAATATAGCGAATAACTAATTTAAAAAGTACAATGGTGGTCGTCGAATATAAATAAACTGATAAATAAACAAAACCACTTTTTTATATTATGTTACATAATAATACATAATATTTATTAATTATAAATATTATTATTTTTATTATAATTGTTATTATTGTTTGTAGAAATATCCGTTATAGGGTGCACTTCAGCTTTTTATCTGATGTGCCTGACTATAACTATAGGTGTGTTGTGTTTGAATAGTTGGGAAAGAATATCCGAGCGCTGTTATAGTAGGACTCACTCCTAGCATTAGCTTTTACGACTGTGGAAAACCTATGAAAAATCTTCAGTGAAGAGTGTAGGTGGCCGGTATCGAACCGGCTACCTCTATCGGTACATTTCTTTAATGGTAGGATATTGGAATCGGGAACACGCGTATGAAAATTTTAACCAATTTTTAAATACCTTGCCTCTCATTTAATAATTTTGTGTCTTTGAAAATTAAAAAACGGATCAGTCTATGCCTCAAAATAATTGGTTTATTAACTATAAATAAAAGGGCGCGAAAAACGAGCCGACGCCATGTTGATGGGATTTGACGTCATGGTTTGTGTCTGTGTACGCTCACCGCCTCAGCGATTGGTCTATTACGCCACGTCTACCGAATCATGACGTCACAGCCACCTGTACGCGTTTCAGATCCCCGAGTTGAAACTTCAAAAAATGCGACTACAATAAACCTATTTAAAAATTTCTTGTTTACTTATGACTTGCATTGATATACTCTTTGTATCTGATACTATTAAACCAAGTGCTTGGTTTAACAAACAAAATCGTACGTGTGTGCCTTTGGTGTGATTACAAAAAAATTTGTTTTCATTGCCGAATATTCGTATTTCATTTTGCTGAATTTTGTTTGGCAATTATTGTTGTGCACCTACCTACGCGTTTTATCATTATTAATTACACTTCCTCTGAGTAAATACCAATAATAACATCACGGTTTAACAGTCACAATGGGTCCGCCGATATGTGGTATAACACAACCACTCCATCGCATCCGTGGAATGACCAAGCTTTGTTTACATTTCATTTTCATTTTGTAAGTTATAACGAAAGTTAATTCACATGTAATTTTGTTTATTTAGCTAATTAAATTTTGAAGAAGATCGAATTGTTGATCTAGGCCCAGTTTCGATAATCTCTAATTTCTGAGATTATCCGTTAATCGGAAATTTGCTTCGCGCAAACATGGCCGACTGGTAGAAGAAGTTAAACCATGGTTACCGATCCAATTAACAAAGTTTGATGTATTCGGACCCTTCTGCATATATATAGGCCTATATCAAATTGAATTTGTTCGAATAGGACTTGTCATCAAATCGGAAACAGGTTTCCTCGTCCAACCAGACATCAATGTATAGAGTGATGATAACACATTTCTCTCTCTTGTGTAGTATTGAAACAATGTTCATGATTAGCTTACAACCACCCCCCACCCCTCCCCACCTCGATCAACCTCCACAAAAACCATTGTAAAATGTATATTTCGTGAACGTTTCTCCTTTACCGTATGCTTTAAACACTTCTGCGTTGATAATGGGAAGCCATTTCTTTGCCTAGTTACATTTTGACATAATGTAAATAGAGGAATTGCCTTCAACTAATTCCGTTACGTACACATTTACAATACACTTTATCTTCCGTTACCGACTGGTAATGATTCCTTCGTGTGGACTGGCTCAGAGCGATCAGTACACTCACCTTATTCGATTAAATTGAATGGGGCGTAATTTTTCAAATTAATTAGAAATTGCAAATGCTACTCGTCTTGGTTTATCATCACCATCAACATCACCATCCTAATCCTCATCTTCGTCCTCCTCGACGTCGACGTCGTCATCGTCATCGTCATCGTCATCGTGATCGTCATCGTCATCGTCATCGTCATCTTCATCGTCATCGTCATCGTCATCGTCATCGTCATCGTGATCGTCATCGTCATCGTCATCGTCATCGTCATCGTCATCGTCATCGTCATCGTCATCGTCATCGTCATCGTCATCGTCATCGTCATAATCATCATCATCATCATCGTCATCGTCATCATCATCATAATAATCGTCATCATCATCATCATCATCATCATCATCATAATAATAATCGTCATCATCAGTCGCCGCTTCTTGTTTCTGGCAGGTTCTGCTTTGGTTTCGCAACCAAATGTGTTCACTTCTTCTTATCATTCCACAATCGTGTCTCGTCCACACAATATGTTCCCAGCTGTTCTTATTTTGTATTTTAACGTGAATACGTCTTTAAAATCAGACCGACACGTGAGGTATCATGGCGAAAAAGGCGATGTAACGTTTGCAGAGTGACCGACATTATAAGTCAGTATCCTTAGTCCAGAGTCCAGACTCAAGCCTTCCTCAAACCAGCCTCTATCAGCCTCGCGCCCAACCACCAATCACTGAACGGCATTGCCATGTGGACGGCTCTGTGATTGGTGGCCGGTAGAGGCTTAGTTGAGGAGGGCTTGAGTGTGAACTATGCATTCGGACCATAACTGATGACACGATTGAAATAAATGTGGTCTCGTTCGGTTGTGTATGCAATATGGCCGTTTGTTTGTCTACGATAATGTTTTGGTGTTCGGGATGATAGCCATGATGGCCTATGTATTGGAGCTACAATACCTAATGTACGGGATGATGGCCTATGTATTGGAGCTACAATACCTAATGTACGGGATGATGGCCTATGTATTGGAGCTACAATACCTAATGTACGGGAATATGGCCTCCAACAATGACCGTGACGTCACGTGGATATAAGCAATACGACTACGGTGCGAGTATGACCTGCTTTTACTTTTACTATTTTCTTCGTCCATCTCTTTCTCGGTCTCTCCCTCTCTCATCTTGACTGTAGAGCTATCCTGGTTTAATAAGGAAACGAAATTACTTGTTGGATTAAACTCAAACACAAGATGGTGCGGTCAACACTATGTTAAGCACGCAAAACGAAACAGTGAAAAAGAAGTTGATTAAATTTATAAGTCAAGTATTGTTATGATACAATTACTACTTCAAATAATAACTACGTTTCAGAAAGTTGTTTGGAGTCAGATAGCTCGTCCGCCATTTAATCTGACGTCATCACTAATACAATCTATATACCAGCTTGAAGAGTCCCAGTATAATACAAATTGCGCCGTCGTTTAAATCTATCTCTAGTATTAATCAACAATTTACCACTGTTCATATCGTGTCAAGTCCTCGATGCTGTAGCTTTTGTTTTAAATATTTTCGACAGTTTCCCAGACTCTTCTTCGTTAATGGAAGATGTTTTCTAACAATATTCCTATATACAACACTAAGGAATCAGTTTCCCTCCATTTCCTCGGGAAAAATCTCCTCGGATCGCGTTCTGTTCCGTTTGAGCCAGGTCGCGTCAACTCGTTGTTTTCTCTCCTTTGATTGATCACTTCGTAGGCCCAGAATCAAAAACAAGACAAACGTCTCTGAGTGAAAATATATTCCACGCGCAAAATACAGAACTCGTTCGTTCATCAAGGGTGTGTGCACGGATGAGGCATCAAGGGTGTGCACGGATGAGCCATCTCATTTTATGCTCATTGAAACCGTGCCGCGTTTTGTGACACGCGATTATTAATTTGTACTTCGGCGATATTTCGAGTTGCATAATAGTCATTTCGCTATAGAGTGTTCATTATGTTTTTTGGCTATTTTTTTCAGCTAGAAACCTGGGCCTGGATTCATGCCCAAATCATGTGTTCTTATGGCGTTTTCCAGTGGGCTGTTTCACCGAGTGCGCACTGATGCATCTATTGTATATTGCTGTGTATTGTTGTTCCAATTGTTATTATTATTATTCATTATTATTATCCAGTGCAGCTATAAGAAAACGCAATTAGTTACGCAAAGTCTTATTACAAAGGAACAAATCAAATATAATGTTATACTTGTGCTCTACCAAAAACCCAAAGTTGAGCTAGCAGAGTGTTTGTTTTTCTAATTGTCTTCTTTTATTTTCATTTTTATCATTTCAATTAATCCGTACTGTCTCAAAATTTTATCTTCGTGAGTTTTCAGAGCGACTTATAAACCAAGATTTGTTTAACTACAACCAAAAAGGATTGAGATATATTTGTGAATCCAACCCATGCATGTTTCATTTACATGGCAGCCGCAAAGAAAATCGAATCATGTAGGCGCTCATATTGACTGAAGTCATTAACTTCCAAACACTGTTTCTCTTCTTGTACGCATAAATGCATATTATATCCATGCAGCAATAGCGTATTTGTTTCATATTTATTCTTTACACCTTCAAGGGCGTCTGGACTTTTGTCACCTCGTATGACAGGCAGAGTAAAGTACCCTGGAATGTTTTCAGCCCTTTTCTTTTTATGCATTTAATTTTTGTCTAACTATATAGTTACTATTATAGGTCATACGACGTTGGCTCTTTTGTCTGTTTCATTATCATAGAATCCAATAGAAATGTAGAAATATTGATACTTTAAAAAAAAAAATTTACTCAAAACAAACATATATAATTTCTATTTACTGATTCGCATGTGATAGAGCTCAAGGTGCTTTAAAGCGTAGTGAAGCGAAACGCCCGTATGGCCTGTATAGTAATTATCCTCACAGTAACATACGGGCTGCGCGGTAAAAACAGTGCAGTGTCGTATTTTCGTTTCTAAAAGCAGTGCGTCCCAGATATCCGTTCAACAAGTCTGTCGCGTCGACCGAGTGATTTAGAGCAGCTATCTCTCAAAGATAAACTAGATGTAGAACAAATTGTATCGAGTGCCTCAATGTTTTCCACAAATCTGCAACATTTATTTTTCAAATCTCTTAAGTGATAAAAACTGTACCGGTTATAGACGCTGGATTGCCACTTGTTATTTATTGTCTCAGTTTTCATTTTCTTCTCGAATACGTAATTCATTATCTAAACGGATAAACATCTGGTCGAGCGGGGGGGGGGGTCTCTCCTCGTGGTGACCGGTGACCGCAAGGAGGGCTCTTGTTCATGTTATCATTCGTTTATTCATCTTAGGTGGCCTTCATCATATTTCTTTTTCCTACTTTCTCACAATTCTTGACGCATGCCGGCCATCTTTGCGATACAAGCGCCCACAACCCCTACCCCCCTCCATGGCCCCCTAAAACCCCCATAATCCTCCTTCCCTCATTCCCTCATCCTCATTTCCTCATGACTATGACGACCCCGCGGCGATATGCAATGGATCTGATTCGGCTGACGTCATACGACCTAAGGCTGTCGAGTGCATTGTCTAGACTAGCACTTTAAAGCGACCTTTAAAGTGAGAGTCACTTTAAAGCTAGGTGTAGCAGCTCCAAAAGCAACTTCAAGTCCCCCTCACTTTAAGTGATCCCGAGACCCCACTTGAAGTGAGGAGCTGTTTAATTTTCACAATCGATTGTTGTATTTCGATATAAAAATGGAGGGAAACCTAGAATTTGAGGTTATGTCATTGACGCTGAAATCTAGCCTAGCACTGTGAAAGATGTCCAGTTGCAAAGATATTGCGAGTGAGGCGAAAAAACGAAGACGAAACTACACAGTTGATGAAATTCACTGCCTAATTGATATTTGGGACATATGCCCAACATGAGCGACGCCTAGGCCTAGCTGCTCTTCTTTGCACACCCAACAGTGTTGTCAACGACGAATAATTTCCGTCAAAATCTGTCTCCTGTCATCTTGTCGCCTTCATTTCTCGGCAAGTGCTTGGCTATGGTTTGTCCAGGAACTGAACCACTGCGTTACGAAATGTATTAACATTAACAAATCAATCATTTTCTACGAATTGTTATGCAAACTGTCCAATGTAAACAAGATCAGCTGCTGTCAAGTGTCAAGTCAAGCACAGACCAACTGTTTGGCCACTGCACTCTAGACGTGGAAATAAAGTGACCTCGAGAGCTGTAGTGTAGACGACTGTTCACTTTAACTGCCGCACTTGAAGTGATCCTCACTTGAAGTGAGCCCAAGTGTAGGCAAGGCATGAGTCCTAAAACATTCATGACTACCTAACCAACGTGCAAACTGTATAAAAACATTGGCGCCACGGCGCATGCGCAGTAGAAACGAAATAAAATGTACTCAATAACTCCGATCCAACCGGTTTGAACACTGAAGAATCACTGAATCCTGGGCCCAGATTCACAAAGATGCCTAACTCTTTGTTGTCCTAAGTTAGGCAAATTTTAATGATACAAATCACGCATATGTCGTTCTGCAATGCCATAAAGATAAAATATTAACAATTTAACTAATAATATTCTATTTATGAATGTGTAGTAATAAGACACAACGATGATTTATCTTGATTTTTAAAAGACAGACTTTTCAGACGTTTATCACAATGATACATAAGCTTCGTTCAGACGAGATCTATCAAACGCACAATTTCAAATACTCAAACTTTTAATCGCGAACGTGTCATATTAGCCTTACAAAGTTGTAAATTGTTGCGACGCGACGACTACTGGAAGTGTAGATAGATGACATTAATAGGCGCATTCTCCGTAGGGTACGTGATTATTTGAATTGAGATCCGTTTCACAAGTCGCTGTTTTTCCGGCTCGAGTAAATGACAGAACTACGAGCTGGGGCTACGTGGTGTAAAAACGTTGGTTTCCTAGTCTGTCTTATGTACGCCTGCCTACCAGACTAACTAGAACCATTAAAATTGAACGGTTCTCCTTGGAGCGTGATATTGTGTTCGCTACCCTTTAACTTCGTATAATGTACCGCATGCTACGTGCTCAAGTGTTTAAGTTTTAGAAGAGCTTGCAAACATGATTCCTCTATTTTCTTAGCTCGTCTAATATCCTGGCGGAGGTTTGGTGAACCTCAATGCATGCGGGCTAGGATCCCACTTAACATTGCATATATAATGATTAGAGAACTTCTTTAAGCTATTGCCTACCTCTTACGATTGGTAGAGTCGAGACTAAATAAATTCTTACCACGGTCCAGACGAGGAGAAATAATTTTATAGAATTATTGCTGTTGAAAGGATCGTTCACCGAACGATCTGTACCGGCAGTGTATTCAAAAATAAAAAATTACAAAATACATGTCTTATGAAATATTGAGGCTGGAATTCATAGTCGTCCCGTACGCTTAGTTAGGGTTTCCCGTTGTTGCCAGGTAACATTTTCATGCATGTTATTTCCCATATAGAAAACAAATCCTTAGCAACAACGGGCGCCCCTAGGGGGGAGGTGTCTATGAATATGTACCAATTGGTATGCTACTAACAATAGGGAATGTTCATAAAAATAAATATTGTTCAGAGTACCAAAAAATGATAGATACTTATCAAAAAATTACGTGGAAATAATGTTTATGTCTGAGAAGTGCATAGTTTCAATTCTATTAGCATTTAAAGTATGACATTTCTACCTGCATTGTGAAACGGTCCATGACGTCAAACGTTGGTAAACAACAGATTTAATGAATTAATTCATCTAAGCTCTTTGGAATTCAAAACTATTTCGCCTGTTATAACAGCACTTCATTGTTGTCGATCTTCAGACGTTTCATTTTAAAACCACAATGTTTTCAACTATTCGTAAAAAATACTGTTATTATTGATTATATTCGTATAAATTTATGTTCAATAGTATTTATTGAACATTTTATAAACAAATTTGATACAAAACATTCTATTGTGAGTGAAATTATTAGCAAACAGCGTTCCTTGGTATGATTGGGTGGTTGTGATCCAAACGTTTGACGTCATTCCCCGTTTTTCCCGCCAAAACGATGTGTGAAAGTTTCGGGTGATTTTTATCAATGAAATCTATTCCAAACACACACAAAAATTAATATGATTCTTTATAGAAAATGAAATTCAACTAGATGGAACTATAAAAAAATGATCTGCATATTCCCTATTATTGTTTTCAGCGTGACAAAAACCAATGGTAAAGTCTGGTTGCTATGGTGAAAACAAGTTATATTGAGCTCAAGCGCCATTCATAATCACTTGTAAGATGTAAGTCGTAGCGTGTATGGAGCAAGTCGTAAGAAATGTCAAAACTTCTTACGCCTTACACCTCACGGTACGTCTTACAACTGATAATGCAATGACGCTTTAGTAAATATTTAATTATTGAGGTCTGGAATTATGACATATTCAGTGTGCTACTATTTTGTTTTCACCATGGCTACAACCAATGGGAAGTTGCCATAGTGAAACAAGTTAAGTAATATAAACTTCTGAAACCAATTTAGTAATCTACTCTTGTATTCACGATGACAACCAGACATCCCATTAATTGTCATGGTGAAAACCAGTTTTTTTTCCTTCCTAATATTTATCCGAAGCTCATAACATCGGGCCTAAATATTTAATAATTCACTCTCTCTACACTGCCTATACGAACCAGCTCACCTCCGTCGCGCAGATCTTGTGTCTCTTGCGCTCGCCCACGCAATACTTGCCCCCGTGCGCCGGCTTCGGCTTGTCGCACTGCCGCTCCGTGGACGTGACCCCCGCTCCGCACGTCCTTGAACACTTGCTCCACGGGCCCCAGCCGCCCCAGCCGCCGTTCACCGCGTTCGGACGCTGCCCCATGGTGATGCACTTGCGCTGGTAGCACCACTGTAACACACGCGCACACCGTGTTACACCCAGGACGCTGTCCCATGGTGATGCACTTGCGCTGGTAGCACCACTGTAACACACGCGCACACCGTGTTACACCCAGGACGCTGTCCCATGGTGATGCACTTGCGCTGGTAGCACCACTGTAACACACGCGCACACCGTGTTACACCCAGGACGCTGTCCCATGGTGATGCACTTGCGCTGGTAGCACCACTGTAACACACGCGCACACCGTGTTACACCCAGGACGCTGTCCCATGGTGATGCACTTGCGCTGGTAGCACCACTGTAACACACGCGCACACCGTGTTACACCCAGGACGCTGTCCCATGGTGATGCACTTGCGCTGGTAGCACCACTGTAACACACGCGCACACCGTGTTACACCCAGGACGCTGTCCCATGGTGATGCACTTGCGCTGGTAGCACCACTGTAACACACGCGCACACCGTGTTACACCCAGGACGCTGTCCCATGGTGATACACTTGTGCTGGTAGCACCACTGTAACACACGCGCACACCGTGTTACACCCAGGACGCTGTCACATAAGGATGCACTTGCGCTGGTAGCACCACTGTAACACACGCGCACACCGTGTTACACCCAGGACGCTGTCCCATGGTGATGCACTTGCCCTGGTAGCACCACTGTAACACACGCGCACACCATGTTACACCCAGGACGCTGTCCCATGGTGATGCACTTGCGCTGGTAGCACCACTGTAACACACGCGCACACCGTGTTACAACCAGGACGCTGTCCCATGGTGATACACTTGCGCTGGTAGCACCACTGTAACACACGCGCACATCGTGTTACACCCAGGACGCTGTCCCATGGTGATGCACTTGCGCTGGTAGCACCACTGTAACACACGCGCACACCGTGTTACACCCAGGACGCTGTCCCATGGTGATGCACTTGCGCTGGTAGCACCACTGTAACACACGCGCACATCGTGTTACACCCAGGACGCTGTCCCATGGTAATGCACTTGCGCTGGTAGCACCACTGTAACACACGCGCACATCGTGTAACACCCAGGACGCTGTCCCATGGTGATGCACTTGCGCTGGTAGCACCACTGTAACACACGCGCATCGTGTTACACCCAGGACGCTGTCCCATGGTGATGCACTTGCGCTGGTAGCACCACTGTAACACACGCGCACACCGTGTTACACCCAGGACGCTGTCCCATGGTGATGCACTTGCGCTGGTAGCACCACTGTAACACACGCGCACACCGTGTTACACCCAGGACGCTGTCCCATGGTGATGCACTTGCGCTGGTAGCACCACTGTAACACACGCGCACACCGTATTACAACCAGGACGCTGCCCCATGGTGATGCACTTGCGCTGGTAGCACCACTGTAACACACGCGCACACCGTGTTACACCCAGGACGCTGCCCCATGGTGATGCACTTGCGCTGGTAGCACCACTGTAACACACGCGAACACCGTGTTACACCCAGCACGCTGTCCCATGGTGATGCACTTGCGCTGGTAGCACCACTGTAACACACGCGCACACCGTGTTACACCCAGCACGCTGTCCCATGGTGATGCACTTGCGCTGGTAGCACCACTGTAACACACGCGCACACCGTGTTACACCTAGGACGCTGTCCCATGGTGATGCACTTGCGCTGGTAGCACCACTGTAACACACGCGCACACCGTGTTACACCCAGGACGCTGTCCCATGGTGATACACTTGCGCTGGTAGCACCACTGTAACACACGCGCACACCGTGTTACACCCAGGACGCTGTCCCATGGTGATGCACTTGCGCTGGTAGCACCACTGTAACACACGCGCACACCGTGTTACACCCAGGACGCTGTCCCATGGTGATGCACTTGCGCTGGTAGCACCACTGTAACACACGCGCACATCGTGTTACACCCAGGACGCTGTCCCATGGTAATGCACTTGCGCTGGTAGCACCACTGTAACACACGCGCACATCGTGTAACACCCAGGACGCTGTCCCATGGTGATGCACTTGCGCTGGTAGCACCACTGTAACACACGCGCATCGTGTTACACCCAGGACGCTGTCCCATGGTGATGCACTTGCGCTGGTAGCACCACTGTAACACACGCGCACACCGTGTTACACCCAGGACGCTGTCCCATGGTGATGCACTTGCGCTGGTAGCACCACTGTAACACACGCGCACACCGTGTTACACCCAGGACGCTGTCCCATGGTGATGCACTTGCGCTGGTAGCACCACTGTAACACACGCGCACACCGTATTACAACCAGGACGCTGCCCCATGGTGATGCACTTGCGCTGGTAGCACCACTGTAACACACGCGCACACCGTGTTACACCCAGGACGCTGCCCCATGGTGATGCACTTGCGCTGGTAGCACCACTGTAACACACGCGAACACCGTGTTACACCCAGCACGCTGTCCCATGGTGATGCACTTGCGCTGGTAGCACCACTGTAACACACGCGCACACCGTGTTACACCCAGCACGCTGTCCCATGGTGATGCACTTGCGCTGGTAGCACCACTGTAACACACGCGCACACCGTGTTACACCTAGGACGCTGTCCCATGGTGATGCACTTGCGCTGGTAGCACCACTGTAACACACGCGCACACCGTGTTACACCCAGGACGCTGTCCCATGGTGATACACTTGCGCTGGTAGCACCACTGTAACACACGCGCACACCGTGTTACACCCAGGACGCTGTCCCATGGTGATGCACTTGCGCTGGTAGCACCACTGTAACACACGCGCACACCGTGTTACACCCAGGACGCTGTCCCATAGTGATGTACTTGCGCTGGTAGCACCACTGTAACACACGCGCACACCGTGTTACACCCAGGACGCTGTCCCATGGTGATGCACTTGCGCTGGTAGCACCACTGTAACACACGCGCATCGTGTTACACCCAGGACGCTGCCCCATGGTGATACACTTGCGCTGGTAGCACCACTGTAACACACGCGCACACCGTGTTACACCTAGGACGCTGTCCCATGGTGATGCACTTGCGCTGGTAGCACCACTGTAACACACGCGCACACCGTGTTACACCCAGGACGCTGTCCCATGGTGATGCACTTGCGCTGGTAGCACCACTGTAACACACGCGCAAACCGTGTTACACCCAGGACGCTGTCCCATGGTGATGCACTTGCGCTGGTAGCACCACTGTAACACACGCGCATCGTGTTACACCCAGGACGCTGTCCCATGGTGATGCACTTGCGCTGGTAGCACCACTGTAACACACGCGCACACCGTGTTACACCCAGGACGCTGCCCCATGGTGATACACTTGCGCTGGTAGCACCACTGTAACACATGCGCACACCGTGTTACACCCAGGACGCTGTCCCATGGTGATGCACTTTCGCTGGTAGCACCACTGTAACACACGCGCACACCGTGTTACACCCAGGACGCTGCCCCATGGTGATGCACTTGCGCTGGTAGCACCACTGTAACACACGCGCATCGTGTTACACTCAGGACGCTGCCCCATGGTGATACACTTGCGCTGGTAGCACCACCGTAACACAGAGCGAGACTTCTCAATTATTGCTGCCCTCTGGAGTAGTCTAGATGCTGCTGGTATTAGTGATACTCAGAAGTCTTGAAACTGACGTATTGTAGCTCATAACGTCGACGTTTTGTGGTTTGAATAAAATTCTAGTCCGGCGTATGATGATATAAACTTAGTTTCCTGTCGTTATCGGCAATAATGGGTCAATCAAAATAGAGTATCACATCAGCGTCTAGACTGTTATCCAGAGGGTCGTGATCAGTGATGATTTCAGACATTTTTCCTAGGGGGGGCTGATAAAAATCTGGGGTGTTGCTAAATTAGTAACTCATTTTATGGCTTTTTTTGACGCCGTGACAAACGGCAGGGGTGGAGGGGGTTACGGTCTCTGTTGATGCCATCCTTTCAGTTTTCGAATATGAGGTGATGCCTATTTGCCATTCTTACCTTTATCTAACATCGTTTAAATAGAAAATATTCGTGGAAATCGATTTATTTCCTAGTCCTATATGAGGTGGAAAAATATACCTCATTTTCTTGTATTTTGCATTTTTTTTTTTGCAAATTTACATTACTTCATATGATTTTTTCAATCTGCTAGGGGGGGCATTTACAACTGCCGGGGGGGGCGGATCCCCCCCCGGGATATGCCTGAAATCATCACTGGTCGTGATTGAGAACGTTAAAAAGCTTCGACTGCTTTTCAAAGGGGGACTTAAATTTAAAGTAACTAAACCAATCCTGTAGGCTTCGAACACCAGCGATGAGTGAGCGATGGTCAATATCGATCAAAGATCAATATCTCAATTATGAAATATATGAATCAGTGATTGGACAGTGCGAACACCTGCGGACAAATGCCAGAATCAACATGGCCGATTCAGAACAACTTTCAAATTATTGAGTGCTTCGTTGCTAGGACGGCTCCAAAGTCACCGCTTACTTTTACCTAAGACAAGAAGTGATGGATTGAATCAACATTAGAATTAAATATTCTGCCTGAAGCAGGATTTGAACCCGGGGCCTTCTGCATTGGAAGCAGGGATGCTAACCACTGAACCAACGACGTGGACACGTAACGTTTTGAAACCACGAGACCTCCGACATCGTAAATAATTTTGAAACGTTTTGTTTCGAGTCCCTGGATCCCAGGGAAATGCGCTGTGGGACGCGTTGATAAGCCAGCACGTGACCTTGACTAAGTGCGATGCGCTCTGCGTCGCACGTCGTACGGTGAGGTCATATTGCTCCTGCTTGGCACAGTTAGAAAGTACGATTTCTTATCGGATCGCGTTAAAATGAACGTAATTGTGACGGGACGTAAATTTACTGATATGCAATATAATGTCTCTGATTCGCTCGCAATTTTATTATTGGGAAATAATTTCTTTTGACTATAATTAATTAAGTAACTTCATGAAGGATGTTACTATACAGGTAAGGCGCACAATTCACATAGATTTTTGCGGATGTTCCAAATTTCAATTTGATTGGAGTCATCTCCTGCCGACCGGTATCGTGAAACAAACTAAAGACAATAATAAAAACAAAATACAAAAACATTAATTTCGAATTGACTATTGGCTTGCAGATGTGTTTCAAAGTGATGGAATCAAACAACTCAATCGGAATTAAATGAAAAACTTTCAAAATAAATGAGTGGCGAAACATTGGATACACTCGTAGTTATTTTATTTTTTCCAAACGGAATATTTATTTCAGTTCAATAGTTCGAGATAACTTTATATAAAACAACTTTGGGAAGTGAAATAATCTTATTAAAAATTCCCGTTCAAATATTTTACTTTAAAAACAAACTTTATTGGAAAAGAATGCAGAAACATAATCCATACTTTTAGTCACGTATATTAGAAAGTTGATAACGTTTCGGAACGTTTTCTTTCCTCCCCAGCCAAAGCGTTTGTTCAACGCACACAAGTATAGACAATCTTTATTCACACCGTCTTTGTTTAACAAGTAGTGCAGCACCGCGGTTGGTGTTAATAAGTCTATTATGTCGGCAAGACAGAGGCAGATAATGACTTTTATGCTGCGCCAGTAAATGACAAGTTTTAATTAAGCCTTCCGGTTGAGACGTTATTAAATTTGAGCACCTTCCATAAAGTAAAGAAAGTACGACAATATTACGAAGTTATGCGCTATGATAATGGAGGAACTGTCTCCAAGTCAGTGTGTGTGTGTGTGTCTGTACAGGTTTGCGGTGAATATCAACATGCACGGTGTGCATGTGTGTAATCAGTGATAGTAGAGCCGCCATGAGAAAAAGAAGGTGCACTTTATTCCACCATCAAACAGTTAAATGGTGCATTGGATGTGGTGATATTATATTAGCTGAAGTTATTGACACCTAGGGGCGCCCGTTGTTACCAAGGTAGTTGTTTGCATGTTATTTTCTATATAGAAAACAAATCCACAGCCACAATAGATTCCCCTAGGTGTAGGGGCCTACTATGAATTTAACACCTAGATTAAAAAAAAAAAAAACGAAATTATAAGCAATTTGTCATAAACAATTATACAGATCATTTAAGAAAAATATGTAAACAGTTATTGTTCTTGGATTTGTGTGTAATATATGATGATGATGATGATGCGTGTGCGTGTGCGTGTCCTACCTTCTTCTCGCCACACGGCGTACCGGCTACTGGAGGTTCGTGGGACTCGAAGCATTTGGACTTTGGAGTTTTACAGTTCAAACTTTCGCACGTCTGAAACCAAATAAATATTCAGAGTTTTACCGGGACGCGTTGTCATTGCAATAAAACAATGGAAAGGGTATTTTAATCCCCCTACCGTCAATATGGCGTATGCCTAAAAATGTAATTGGGTTCTTATATTTTGCTTTACGACTTACTTGACAGCTCTCAACATTTGAAAATGGCAAACACGGTCAAAAATAATATTTCCATTTGATTACTTAGGCCTACTGTGTAACGTCGGCCTCTTGGTCGCCTCTGACGTCAGACAAAACTACCAAGGTCAAGTGATTTATTATTAATATTATTATTCTTCTTATTATTATTATTCTTATTATTATAATTCTTCTTCTTCTTATTATTATTATTATTGTTATTATTGTTATTATTATTATTATTATTATTATTATTATTATTATTATTATTAATTATTATTATTATTATTTTTACTATCATTATTACTTTTATTAATATTATTATTATTAGTATTATTATTATTATTATTATTATTATTATTATTATTATTATTATTATTATTATTATTATTATTATTATTATTATTATTATTATTATTATTATTATTATTATTATTATTATTATTATTATTATTATTATTATTATTATTATTATTATTATTATTATTATTATTATTATTATTATTATTATTATTATTATTATTATAATTGTTATTATTCTTATTATTTATTAACATGAGCTTGCGCTCATTACTTCGTCCAAACAGGGGGATAATATTTACAAAGTATTGTTTTTATTTTTTATTATGATGTATTTTGCCATTCTCATTTATGAATGGTAGACAGCTTTCTACTTAAGTAAAAAAAAAAAAAACTGCGTTGCTTTACCGTATATTTACGATGTAATCGAGTTCCTTGATATTGCAATATCTTTCTTATCATAGTCGGAGCAAGTAAATGGTAGTAGCACGTTGCTTCCCACAACTCGATGTGAAAAGGATATGTGGTCTAGATATTATATGGTATTGTTCTATACTCGATCACTTAATGCATTTAAAAGGGAACTCAAAATTGTACATGTTGTGAAAACTTCAAGCGGTACAAAAAAATGCTGGAATATAATTTTCAACTAAAGATGATTAATTTTATTAACCAAGTGAGTTTAAAATGTTTTTTGGATCTACGGCACTCAAAATACTTACCTAATAATTAAATGTGTTTTTTTTTACAGTAGACATCCACTATGTACAGCGTTATCGGTAACTATCACGATTGAACATCACATAATGTCGGTTCGAGGTTTGTCTTGCATGACGAACAAAATGTAACTACCTTGACTGACTAAGCCTGGCAACGCAGGACCCTAATGTATCCCGCAGTAAGACTCGGGACAAGCAATCGGTCATCCAAGCTGGATGTCGAGGCGGGATTGCAGCGTTCAGTCACAAAATCGTCAAAAGACGTCGGAAGAAATGAGAAAACGCTTCTATAGTAACGGATTGAGACGAAAGAGGTAAATTTTATTATTGCTGTTGCCAACGTTGACCGTTCGTACTGGTTCCATTCATCAAACTTTGTCCGATTTGTTAATCTCGAATTGGTTGCCGCGAAGTTCGTTTTTTGTCCTGCATAGCCTGGCATTCCGGCACCGCCATATGTTAATTTGTCTCCGTGCAGGTTACCCTGCTCGCGTTTTTGTCCAGTGTACGTTGCACCAGTGCAGCGGTGTAGCACCGGCTACCGAGCTGCATGTGTGGCAGTGTAGTGCAAGAAAATCTGGCGCCAACTTGAATTAAAATGCGGTTGTTTCACACGATTCAAATCATTGTGAAAGACATTATCAAATATAAATATTATTTTACATATCATCAGTTGCTTGCATCGGAGTGTTATTTTGTCTTCCTTCAGTGAACTTCATTTCACCGTAAAGCTGCACTGCAAGAAAGTGCAGGACAAAAAACAAACCTATGGTTTCAAAAACATGATACACAAAATGGATATTGTCTTCTAGCAGGTTCAATCGTTGTTAGGAAACAATAGCGAATGGTAAAAGACACGATAAGCATTTTCTTTGTATTGTTTGTTAGAATCATCACCAATCTGAGAGTTTTAAATCGGAGAATAAAAACACGACACATTTATTTCTCGTTAAAGTTTTAATGTTGTGTCGTTACGTACGTCATGCAAATATTGTATAATGTTCTTTATTTTAGCTGCTTGTAAGATGTACATCTATTGGAGGAGTAAAGGAAGACGGATTACATAGAAGCATGTTATATTATTTGGGCCTAAACAACAACATCATGGACAAACAACATGGAACGGATCAACGGTAATGGAATGGTATAGTACTTGTCGTAGAAGTACCAAGGAAAAAGTGGGGTTTTCTCATACTTTGAGGATCTGTGCTAGCTACTCTTTTTTTAAACTAACAAAGGCAAAGTAAAATGTGAATTTCGCAAATCTTTTAGTCCTAAATGAAGCTTTTTTTCCTGAAAACAAATTTTATCACAGACAATCTTGGTTTTTAGAACAGAATGGGTCGTCATCTTAATAATTCACAAAAGTACTGGAAGTAGTTTTTTAATGTTGTGTTTCTAAATTGTATGTAGGTTTGTATGGGAAGAATGGTAAGCTTAACCGTTGTCTGTGCTTAAGGTAGGATTCACTTTCCTCAAACGAAATAAATAAATAAACGTTAAATATAAGCACCACTGTACCATACATAGGCAAACACGCCACACAGACATAATATTACAATAATTTTCAAACAATTGTACAGTTATTCCCCTTCCAAATATTAAAGAGCTGAAGAAATGTAGTAAATAAACCTTTACCTATATAGCTATAAATACGCATATAGCTATAAATAAATATAGGCCCAAATAAAGCATAAGATAAAATATATAAAAATATAAATAAATATAGCCGCACAGAGGAGTAATCAAAACAAAACCATGTGAAAGTTCATGGATATGTTTGTATAATCACTTGGATATAATATCGTGCATACTGCGTACCAGCGTACGATTTCTTCTTTTTCATTCATCATACCAAATCATCCCGATAACAGGTAGTTGAGCTAGGTGAACGTAGATCGCAGCACTCCACACTGCATCAGTTCACTTTCACACGTTCACCGATAGATAACGCCATGTACCGCTCGACCGCTCGCGCAAAGAGGCTCTTAACCGCGACAGTTACGCCATTTCATTGTGGCGCCATTTTGCTTCCAACAACAGAAGATGGGGGAACGGGAACGAACGCTTTGTCATTCATTGACCGACTGTAATCACTACAGGCCCTACACTTAATTTTGTTACTTGTAGCTTCTTACTTTTGCTAGTTTGTACACAATCTAATAATATTATATTCGCAATAACTTTGCGTTAATGGAATACGCAAAGCTACGAAACTGGGAGAGTGGAGGATACGCGAATATATGGTTTACAGCTGCCGTAACATGACCATGATCATGAAAGATGTGAATGTTGTGGTTGTTTTATTGTGTGTGGACTTACGTACGCCATGGCTACGATTTTTCGGCCACATTGGCATTAGGGTTCCCAATGCTGCAAAATAACATTCCGGGACAAATAGCACATGAAAAGGGAATGGTTCACGTGATACTGCCGAAGGCCCGCCGGAGGCCTATCGCCGAAGGCGACATTTTTTGGACCTTTTTTTCATGATTTACGTATTCAAAACATGTTTTTACTGCTTGACGAGAAAACAAGAATTCTCCTTTTGAACAAAAATCTTTCGCAGTCAATTAGGAATTAGGAGCTCACGTGCGCCTGTCTGAGATTGTTATTATATTAATTATTGTGTTGCTATAACAATAGTAATGGTAGGGGTAGGTATATATACTATATACTTATTGTTATTGAAACATAGTGCATTTGAAAGGTCAACTTTGGAAAATGCTCACATTAATTTATTATCCATTCTCACTGCTCGTTTCGCGAGCTCACGTTTCGGGCGGCGCGGGGTCGCGGCAGAAGCAAGACACTTTCATGTAATACCGGGACATTTTTGCCGTCCCGGAATCAGTTTAATTTCAACCAGGACAAGATCTTTAATTCCTGGTCCGTCCCGGCGAAACCGAGACGGTTGGGAACCCTAATTGGCATTGTGTACATTCTCTTTCATCTAGAATATAATTTTTGTGACATGCAACTAAAAACACTTTACTCTTATTGTAAGAAAAGTTAAATAGGCTAAGCAATTTTTAATGAAGACCAGAGAATTTGCTCCCATTCTTTTATATATTAAAAAAAAAAAAAACTTTTTTGAAAAATCTTCTACTAGAGCAAAAATATATATTGTTGTTATACACAGAACGAAATCAAAAATCTTAAGCTGCTAAAATCTCAATTTATATTCGCTTTCAATTATTAACAGAGTATAATGAAGTCATAAAAGTTCAGCGGCTGAAAACGAAGATTTCTATATAATATATAGTTAATTCTTCTACTTAGCATGTTCGTTCCCAGACTTGGAAATCTACAAACAAATCCTCTCTTTTCGATTAGTGACGATAATATTGGGAAACGAAGCGTTTGTTATCGCTCTTTCTAAGTAAGCACTTTCTATGGTAGGCTATGCTTTTAGTTTTACAGTTGGTTTTAGAGAAAACTTGCGGGCGCTACTATCTTACAGCCTGACGCAATATACCATTTTCAGAATGATCTAAACCCCTTAGATGTGTGTGTGTTTTAAACATAATCCTCTAAATTGTCAATGACTTGCGGCATTGACACATTGAGTAATCCTAAAGCCCGAATTCACCAAACTGTGTTGAACTCCAATTTCATAATCTCGGATTGGTTTCAACAAACATCACATACAAGATGCATAATATATTTTCTATCAGGCGTCTCGTTTGTTACGAAAAATGTGCCGATTTTGGCTAATCTCGGTATACTAAAATAAAAGTTTGCTGTGTTTGAATTCGAAATACAATACTCATCTACTTACAAAACCCATCTCACAAACGTAGGCATCTTTGGTGAAGAGTTCCTTACACTGGTACTCGGCTCCGTACATGACTCCGGGTAGGATGTTGACGATCTTGAAGTCGTGGTCGGACGGTTTATCCATCAGACACTTGGCAAAGCCGGCACTGCAACCAACAGACACTGGTTGTATCGTATTACTAGGGTCGTCATAAGATTTTAATGAAATCTCATATTGTATAATTAGGTGTGTATTCAATTTGTGTTTTTAAAAAAATTTGTTTTATGCTCTCCCTGATGGAGAAAATGCATTTTTTCGGGCATAAGTGCATATTTGTAACACATTTGTTTTAAGTGCATATTCTTCTATTTTTTAATGACATATTTGCATTTTTAATACATTTTTAAGCGAGCGAAGCGAGCGTCTCCACGAGACTCTTATGGCACTTCGTTCTGTTTTTTTTGTTTTTTTTTATGTCCGTTGATAGCGGTCGAGCAGAAAGTCCGATCAACTTGAAATTTGGACCATCCACAAGCCTCGATGTGGATTGAAGGTGTAAAGTTTTCAGGCAAAATCGTTCGAAAAGTTACAAAGTTACACCATAGTTACTGCAAAATATTTTTCTGAAACAAAATGGCGGCAAAATGTTAGATTACCATATTTTTTTAAAGCTTTTTCCGATCACGAATATGTTCATGTTATGGCGATCTGATAAATATTGGCAAATTTATACAAAAGTTACTCGAAAATATATTTCTGAAACACAGTAACAGCAAAATGTGCGGTGGCTTTTTTATAGTAAATTTTTGTCCGGTCACGAATATACTAATGTTAACGCGATTTGATACATATTAGAGGCAGAAATTACATTTCTATTGCTGTCAATAACTGTTAGTAGGCTAACGGTGGTGGACCGCGGCGAAAACATGACAGCGAAAATTCTTAGCAACGCACATTGCACTGCATTCAACAATGTCGGGAAGTATAATAGCTATGGAAATTAGAAAAATTTTTGCAATGGGCATTCTTGAATTGTTGTTAATTGTTGTTTGTATTAGCATTGAAATCTTTTCGCCATGGAAAGTTCGTAGATATTGACGCGCTCGCTTATCAACGCGTCAAACAGAGCGTTTTTCTAGTCTAAAAGCAACGACTATATATTTTGGTTGTTAATTTGGTATGACAATGAACATAACAATAAACATTGTCTTCAGTTGATAATGAAACCTTGTTTAATAACTTTTATTTTGCTTAAGTAATTTCAGAGTAATGTTTTAATTAGTTAAGTGCTTTCAATGCGGTATCACTATTAAATCATTAACATAAGCGTATGAATATTTTTAATCAACACATTTCATCAACATTTTTAACAACCGTTCTCTGGACCAAGCTATGCGACTTCCCCTCGAATTCTATTCCCCCACCACCGCGCCAGCCCGACCGCAACTCGAGGCTCGGTAGTCATTATCGAACTAATTGATCTCTATTGTGTGCATCAAAACAACAACTCACTAGAAGTGAAAAGTGCATTTTTTATCGGTGCTTCTTAACTACCCCAATTACACCAGATTCAGGAAAAGCTTGAATTTTTATGAAAGTGGTTTTTTGAATTTCGTTTCTAGGACAAAAACGAAGTGTTTCACAGAGTCACTGACGTAAACAACATTCATCGCATAGCCTGAGTAAAGTGAATAAAATATAAAAAAATTATGTTCATAATACTAAAGTTAACTCAATCGACAACAAACAAATAAACAAAGCTCGTTTCATCATTAAACAACAAAACAAACTGAAAGATGGATGTCAAATAAAGAAAAATAAACAATAATTAATTACCTGTACATTCAAGCACGCTCCGTGTTCTGCTGTTCTCCGTCATAATACATACAACATATTATTATCACGCACGGGCACTGTTCTCCGTCGTAATAAATACAACATACTATTATCACGCACGGGCACTGTTCTCCGTCGTAATAAATACAACATACTATTATCACGCACGGGCACTGTTCTCCGTCGTAATAAATACAACATACTTTACTTGTACTTATTTGTTGTTGTGTGCATACTTTGTTTGTTGTCGATTGAGTTAACTTTAGTATTATGAACATAATTTTTTTATATTTTATTCACTTTACTCAGGCTATGCGATGAATGTTGTTTACGTCAGTAACTCCGTGAAACACTTCGTTTTTGTCCTAGAAACGAAATTCAAAAAACCACTTTCATAAAAATTCAAGCTTTTCCTGAATCTGGTGTAATTGGGGTAGTTAAGAAGCACCGATAAAAAATGCACTTTTCACTTCTAGTGAGTTGTTGTTTTGATGCACACAATAGAGATCAATTAGTTCGATAATGACTACCGAGCCTCGAGTTGCGGTCGGGCTGGCGCGGTGGTGGGGGAATAGAATTCGAGGGGAAGTCGCATAGCTTGGTCCAGAGAACGGTTGTTACCGAGTTTAGACACTGTGTACGGATGTTTATGTATCTAGTTCGAAGAAAAATCACAACAAGTACGTACACTAGATATTTTTAATTTTTAAGTGTATTTTTAAAGGGCATACATAAGGTTTTTTTAAAACATGCTTGCATATTTGGAAGGTTTTTAGGGCATATTAATCCTTACCCAACGCATGACATTTTCATCTCATGAATGAAAGCTATACTCGAAATAGGAAATGTGTGTGTAGCATAGCGCACAGTGGTTTGAATGATAAAATATATCATATATTATCATTATAATAAATATTATTAAAATTTTAAACTTCGATTTAGAAAACTCGGTTTGGTGGTGGACGTGCTTTCAACAAACATTATATTCATAATACACTCGCCATGTTTGTCCGTATCGAACTTAGAGCGGAATATCGAATCTCTGATTACCACCTAATTAGAGTTTAAATGGTTAGTGAAACCGGCCTTTAGTTTATCAAATCTATAACTAATGATACAAATTCAATACAAATAACAACCATAGGCCTACTACTTATAATGTTATTGATACATTTAGCGTTCAGTCTGTAGGGCTTATACCAAAGTACCACAGAGCGCTACAGACTCAGATTTTCGATTTCGTGTAGCATTCTTGAGAAAATAATAAAAATAATAAAATAAATGTGTACGGTTTTTAGCGTGAGAGTATCCTTGAGAGTTAAGTCTATCTTGTGTAGAATTTAGTCTAATTTCTTACCAATGCTTATTTGCCCCCACGTTGGCACGTTTGCCTGTCGTAAAAGACGACAACGGGACCGACTTCTAATAATGTAACCACAGTTGGTTGTCTGTGATGTAACGGTTAAATGGATTGTAAAAAAAAGAAGAAAAAAAAATCATATTACTATTTATAATTAATTTTGTATTTATGGTACCTACTAAATCAACCTAAAAAATAAAATATTAAACCAGCCGGGGCAAAGGTGTGACTATGAGTTCTATGACCCACATTATTATCAGTAACAAAATAAAAGCGAAAAGCCTCCTCGCGTTCTTGTAGGGAAACTCGGCCCGCATCAATGAACGGCGAGTAAGAGTGAGACATGTTCGACCATGGCCCAACGCCACCGTTAGGTCCACCCGCACAACGGGGCCCGGGCTCGCGCGCACTTTCACGTCCTATGCATATAGTTTGAAGGACGGATGTAAAACCAAACATTTCCTAATGTATATTGGTCGTGTGAGCACAATGATCGTGGTATTCAAAGTGTGCGTGTGTTTCCTCGTTTGCCAACTGTACTTGTCAGCACACGGTAAGTTTATAAAAGATGAAGCAAGTTATTTATGTTAAAATAATATTTTGTTTGTGTAACGGACTCATATGTTTAATTAATTTATATGACTATGAGCAGTATTTTTATTTGTACAGTATAGTGTTAATGTGTAAACACAGTTAAAAGCATATTCAGGCTACAGTTCACAGTTTAATTTACTTTTTTCAGAATTTGTAATTTCGTACATTTTACTATTTCCCTAGGCCTCGTATTTGACTGCTTTGGCGTGAATATTAAACAAATCGTCGAAAACACTGCCTTGATAAAAGTATCGTAAGCGATCAATTTGAATTCGATTTTGTTTGTGACAGATAGGGTCGGATTAAACATTTGGAGCCATAAGATACATTTTTTTAATACACAAATAATAACCGAAATTGGTAGGCCTAAATGAACCATGTGTTATGTGTATGGACACAGTATACATAACTGACACTACACGACAGTTAAACAGCAAGTGTAAATACGAATCGAGACAAATGGCGTTCGATTGCTTGTACGGCTACCATCTTTTCCCCCAAAAACAACTCGATTCCATCACTCAAGACTAGGGTGGAATGCAGTCGAGTTAAGTATGTGATTTGTTTATGGTTGCTACGGAGTATGGAGTTTATTCTTATGGAAAATAGCATGTAATAAAACAATTCTATAGTAACAAATCCTGTACTCAACTTGACTCTGCGTACGGCCCATACTTCGAGTTAAAATTTCTGTTTTCAGTGGTCATTTCTCCAAAAAGTATAATAATAAAGGCAGTGTTATGAATAACAAGACTATTATACCGATTTCGCCAATAAATGATGCAATTCGTAGTACATGCAATGTTTAAGTAATGTTTAAGTAACAATGATAATATTATCCGTACGGGTGCGACATCTCTCCCCATTCACAACAATATAACAACCATAAAACCATAACTGAATCGACAAATACAGAGTACACTGGATATTAGCCAACAGTTAGTGACAACTTTTTGTTTATTGGGAACAAACTAGAAAAGTTCCCGCATGTGAAATAACTGCTACTCAGTTGACATTGACTTTCCAGTGGACAACTTGTTTTGTGTATAACGAACGATACCTGCGAGGGAGATTCCTTAGACCTGGTTTACATTACTGACGTGACGTATGACGCGGGTAGGTAATATTACGTGGGTAATTTCTGTGTGTGAACGCTTGAGGGCTTAAGGTCGCATCTTAACATTTAAAACAACTATGCACAACAATGTAGAGCACTAAAAATAGACTATAAAATAAACAATAGAAAAAAATTATAAAAATAATAGATAAATATAGTAGAATATAAAATAACTTCTAAGAGGAGTGGTTTAGATGTCAATTTTAATTGTTGTTTTATTGTAATTATTCATCAATGGCGCTGAATAGCGGTTGTTTAGCAGCCCTGTCTATGTTAGTTTTGTGTCCTCTATAATAGGTGCACCTGTGCGCACTGAGTGCAGCCGATTGGAAAAGGGCAGTACTTAGAATATTTAAATATAAGAACAATTAAGATTTTCTTAAATCCCATTGTTATGATTTTTGTATTGTATCAATGATAAACTGGCTAGGAGTATTTCCAAGCCAACTAGTACTAAATAATTGATTTTTACTTATTTTGTGCCCATTATAATATGAGATTGATATTGTAATGAACTGCTTTTTCCGTTTTCCTTCTAAATAGTCTATTATGAATTTTCTTGTTTCATCGTTTTACAATATAAGTTTTCATTGGAATACATTTTTATTATAATTGTTTTATTAAATAATCACTAAAGAAATTTAAAAAAAAAACTCTCCGTCATCATCCTCCATTATCTCTTACTTTATTAATATATGACAGCTTGAGAAGATAAGTTAACAATGTCAAAATGCATGCATACATTTGTAAAACCTTTCACGTTGCAATCGTGGGTAGCGCAAAGAGCGGCAATGGTTTTCAAAAAGATTTTGACCCACAAAATGAATCAGAACGGTATGTGTTCTCGATCATTCCTAGCCCGCGTAGACTGGTACAACGCAACGAAACGGTAAAACATGCAAAGTGCGAAATGTATCAAATATAGACACTGCTCACTCAACTCTTTCGTACAAAAAATAGTTTAATGTACTTTTTACGACCAATCACTTTCGTTTACATTTTCAAATTCTTGCAGGGCATATAATATTGATCCTAAAAAAGTCAAAGTTAATGAAAACAAAGTATCTAGTAGTTGTTTGGATCAAAATAGATATGTTGTTTTTACTATGTACATGTCAAGTGCTGCTAGCGTGTGTCCACATCTAGCACTTAAATAAAAAAATCGAAAGATATCACATTTCAAATAATGTGTTTAATTAGACAAAAAAATCAATTCGAGTCACCGTCAGTCAGAAACGGGGCAAAATAAACGGAAACCATCTTTGTAAAACCATCAATATGATTTATAATTTTCAATTTATTTCTCGAAGTAGAATCTTATAACGTTATGTATACATATAACAATTATCTGGTATTCATCTGACTGTAATCGAGCATTCTCACTAACGCAGTATCGAACTAATAATATAATATTACTGACTAAATACTAGAAAATCAGAAACAAAAACTGTACTAATAACTTATTATTTGTGGCTGATCTACAAAACGTTTTTTTATCATATAGTTTCCACCGCAACTACAAAATCATATTTACTAATAACTTATGCTTTCTCTTATCCATAGGTTCGGCGATACCGGTGGAAGAACTTCGACAAGCCAGAGCCAACAGCGGCGAAAACGACGAGAGCGAATATCAAGCGGGAAATGAAAACTCGCACGAGCGTCAACTTCAAGAATCACAACAATCTCAGAGTAAACAACAAGCTAAGAAACAGCTTGATAAGTCCCCACAAGAGCAATCCCAAGAACAACAAAGTAGACGAAATAAGGAATCAAATGAGCAGAGTGGATCGCAACAAGAAGAATCCCAAGAAACACTAGACCAAGAGGGGGATTCACAAGAAAGGAATCAAGTCCGGCGAGACAACTCGCAAGAAGAAGATGAAGAAGAAGAAGAGGAAGTAGAAGAAAAACGAGATCAGACACGGCGACAACCCCAACAACCGGAAACAGAAGAAGGAAGTGTCCCAATAGCTGATGATAAAGAAACGAAAGTGGAAGATGACGAGGTACAAGAAGAAGAGTATAAAACACAACCACATCAACATCAACAACAAAAACAACAACAACAGCAACAGAAACAGAAACAAACCCTGTCAGAATCAAGGCAGGACGAGCAAGAAAATGCAACGCAGGAACAAAATAGAGAACAACAAACTTCTACACAAGAAAAAGATGATCAACAAGAAAAACAACAACAACAGCATCAGCAACAGAAAGAACCCCTGCCAGAATCAAAGCAGGACGAGCAAGAAAATGTAACGCTGGAACAAAATACAGAACAACAAAATTCTACACAAGAAAAAGATGATCAACAACAGACAATTCAAACGGAGCTCCAAGGACCGTCAGAATCATTAAAAGAAAATGAAAGTAAACAAAAAAATGATGACCCCATATTAGATGACTTCCAAACAGAGAAACAAGAGCAACAACCGATATTACAAGATCACGAAGTAGATGAACTAAAACAAGAGAAAGAGGATCAAGAAACGCAAGAGAAACCGTCCGCACAAGAATTACAACAAAACACCACGGAACAACAGAGTGAACTTCAACGCGTGCAGCAAAATCGAACCCTTCAACAAACGCAAAACGATTTGCATGGCCAACCTTCGAAACAACAGCATCAATATCTACCTCAACCGGTAGACAGTCAGGACTTCCGTAGACAACCAGATGTAGAGGTCGAGACACAAATTCCACCGTCGAGAAACTCAGACCTCGAATCGAGCGAAACGAAAGGTCACGCCCAAAGTGCCGTGTTGCAGCCCGACAACAAGAGCGATACGGGTATCCAGCCAGAAGCCACCACAGACGATCAAAACGTCACCGAGCTCAACTTCATGATCACGAGGATGGTCCACCCGAACATCACGCGGCCGTACGCGATGCGCCGCGTCAACTTCTCGCGCAACGTCATCGGCACGAAGACCGAAGACGAGTCCAGGACTCTCCTCACGGCCGCCCTCGGACTTCTCACCGGACTGAACATGGGCGCGAACAATGTCGGCTACGACATGCCGAGCACCGGTAAGTTCACCGCCTCCAACACGATGAGTTTCCTAGGAAAGATTTTCAACACTGATTTTAGCATTTCTTACGGATCGCCGATGGCGTCGCACGTCCCGACGCTTTACCCGCACACGCAGGTGGTCTACAGTCCGCCATTGCCGGTGGATCACCGGTCACCAGTTTCTTACAGTCCACCGCTATCAATCGGTCACAGCCATTACTATGATCGACAAGAACCACACAAGCAAGATGAATATATTCCGTTTCCACCTTACGGGAAACCTCACCCCGACAATGCCAATTGGCCTAGAAAGCCAGAATTCGCAACGTCGACGATTCCACACCAAGAGTTTCAACAACTGGGAAAGCTACAAGAACAACAGTTCCAGATACAAAACCAATTACAACAACATCAGCTACAGCAGCAGCTACAAGATCAACCGTCATTGCAGTTGCAAGAGCCAACAACCCAAGTCTTCCAACAACACGAGCAACATCAACTCCAGCAACAGCTACATGGGCATGAACAGCAAACACAACAACAAGAACATTATCAATTGCAGCAACTGCACCTACAAGAACTAGAACGCCAAGAACAACATGTGCTACTACAACAACAACATGAACCACATGAACAACTACAACAACAACAACATGTGCTACTACATGAACAACATGAACCCCATGAACAGCTACAACAACAACACGAACAAAACCACCAGCATCCTGAATTCTTTACGTCCACGTTACCGTTACAAGATTACAGTCGCTACGAAACGACTGACGTCGATGACTTGAAGAACGTAGAGTCGTCTGGCCAACCGGAAGAAGGCACGACGGAAATGCCCTCCTACTCAAAGTCCGACGAGAAGACCGACTCGGACGTCAAACCGGAAGTACAAGACTCGTCCAAGGACGACGACGACGATAAATCGTTGCCGCACGACTCGGGCGAGGTATCGATCGACTCGTACGAGTATCTCGACGAGGGGTCCTTCAGCGAGGAGGATATCATCCGCAAGAAAAAGGAGAAGAAGAAGAGGCAGAGGCAGAGACAGAGGCAGAAGGAGCGCAACAAGTCGTCGCATCGGCACCGGCATAGGCATCACTCGAGGTCGGAGGCGGCGTCGAGTCGGTCGAGCGGCGACAGGTACGAGGTAAACTCGAACGAGAGCAACGTTGGCTCCGAGGATACGAGATATCGCTCCAGCGAGGAAAGCCGGGAGAGAAGAGACTAGACTGCTCGTTGACCCTCCGATCTCGCTGGTCGGCGTCAATGAACCAGAAGAGCTTAAAGCGAATCGTTTACAATGAACAAATCGCATTTTCGCATAGAAAGATCACGCGTGCGTGCGCAGGCTTCTAAAACAACTCAGTCCTGTAAGAAACATCTATTAGCATTGAACAATTCTTGCGTTGGTTCGATATGACATTGGACATATGTTTTAAGGTGTAGACTACATAGTCTATATGTATGTTATTGTCTTTTCTTATGAATGTGGCAAGATTTCAAGATCCAACCACCCAACAATTGGAAGAGTAAAAACGGAATCATCAAGAACAATTAGCTAAAACATTTCTGCAAGTATGCACAAAATACATAACCTGTAGGAAATCTTGAAATTTGTTTACATAAAATACATGCTACCATGAAAAAGCAAAAATGCATTTTCAATCAAATCTTATCATTGTTTCATATATAAAGTCTTTCATACATAGGTAAAATTCGTAATGTATAAGTTAAAAGTGATACACTCCTTTACGTCAGTATGCAAAGATATTATGCGATATAATTTATCCTGAGTTCTGGAAAACAACCGAGAGTCCTCTATCACAGTCCTCTATCTGCAATGACAACAATGCAAAACAGTGAAAAATGCACCTTAACGAAACTATCAACGACCCTTAGATAGAGCAAATCATGGCTTTCTAGATCAACCACCTATTGTGCATCGTGCTTTAAGATAACACAGGATCCCACTTCGTTCCCGTTCCCTTTCCCGTTATCGTTGCCGACAATTTAGCTGTTTAACTCGGCAAGTACTTTCTAACGACTTGTGACTGTGTGTCTTGTAGGGGTCATGGATTGTTTACACTGTACTGTTCATAAAAATAAACATAAAATTAAATTAAAACAATAATGATGTAATGCAACTTCACACCAAGCCAATCCAAGCCACACTACCAAGCCGGTGAACAATTTCCTAACTGTATTCTACAACAACAAACTCAGGGTATTACAAAAATAATAAACGAATTCCCATGTAGTAAAGCTATAGGAAAAACTTTTCCTTCCTATCATTTCTTATTTTTTAAATCTATGTGCTTATTTCTGTTCGGTTGCGTGGAAGAACAATTTTTAATCAAAGCTCGCCATTTCTGTTTTGTACTTTGTATTGTGTTCCAATTTAGAACAAAGTAAAGATATATTGTATTGTATTGTACCCTTACTAACATCTACCTATACCATACATTACATTGAGATCACTTAGCACTTAGTGTAAGGCGTCGTCGTCTGGGTATGTAGCCTACAAATACGGGTACTGATACTTATACGCGATTACAAAAAAAAAAAACAATCTGACACCAACCAGGACAAATACTTGTGATTATTAACTTTAAAGTAATTTCTTTTAATGGCAAAAAACACTTTAATTGGATTAAATGTATTTAACCAAATGTACGCGTATCAAAACTTGCACACATTGCTTACATTTCAACGAAAAGCATGCAACATTTCAGGTGTATCAAGATCCCGCTGTAAAACCTTATTTATATAAGTATATGTTGATATTGTGTACAAACCTAATGAACGCCTTAAAGTACGCCTGGCTGCACGTCGACCAATCCCCGGTGTACGATGTTATCGTATGCGTACATACCTAATGAACGCCTTGAAGTACGCCTGGCTGCACGTCGACCAATCCCCGGTGTACGATGTTATCGTATGTGTACATACCTAATGAACGCCTTGAAGTACGCCTGGCTGCATGTTGACCAATCCCCGGTGTACGATGTTATCGTATACATACCTAATGAACGCCTTGAAGTACGCCTGGCTGCACGTCGTCCAATCCCCGGTGTACGATGTTATCGTATACATACCTAATGAACGCCTTGAAGTACGCCTGGCTGCACGTCGACCAATCCCCGGTGTACGATGTTATCGTATGTGTGCATACCTAATGAACGCCTTGAAGTACGCCTGGCTGCACGTCGACCAATCCCCGGTGTACGATGTTATCGTATGTGTACATACCTAATGAACGCCTTGAAGTACGCCTGGCTGCACGTCGACCAATCCCCGGTGTACGATGTTATCGTAGGGTTCATCACCGTTTGCCACTTCTTGTCCGATCCCATGAAGCCGGAACACCCAGATATTTGCGGGGTGTCGTGGTCCATACCCAATCTGAAACAAAACATAGCTTACATTTCATTCATTGCCTCCCAGATCATACTAATTAACGAGAATGTTTAGAAAATGTGCTGTGATTTTTTTCCAGGGCAAACCATGCATCGTACAACAGATGAAGAGATGTTAGTCAAAACACTTCATATTGTAGGCCTACATGGGAAATAATCATAATAGAAATGCACCGACCCCAGCCCTCGGGCTTATGCGTTTTCACTTAAAATAAAATAAATAAATTCATATTTAGGGCCTACCCACTCAGTAACTGAACTGATTTGCAGTGGGGAGCGGGAGAGCGTTACAACAAGGTTCAATGCTGAACTATTGTATCTAGTTAGTAAGTAAGTAAGTAAGTATGCACCGAAAAATGCTTTCATTTATCTATTAGTTGTTTGGACATTATAACGACGTAGGCTACTCAACACACAAACCAACTGTATCACCACAATAGTTAACAAAACGAAAGTAGAGCTAAAAAGTAAACGAAAACTGGAGCAAAATGGTAAAACGTGGTATTACTAGTGGGTGAAAGAGGCAATGAGATGTATGTCTTTAGATCGTCTCGTACGACATGGAGAGTCAGCTGGACCTAATCTATTCCTGGCTTCGACGAGACAAACATCAATTTACAGAAAGGAGTTAGTTTTGGATTACATGTCCGAAAACCTGAGGCTAGAAGTCAAGATATAAAATATTGATTATTGATGTGTGTCAACCTTATAATGTAAAGCCCGAACCTTGTTCATATTGAAGAAATATATAATAGAATTCTAATTTTAGGTTGTTTTTTTTCAAGAAAACCTCGATGGTTGTCGAGTGTTTGCGGTGACGTCATCACCCACGACTTACGTGTGCCCCATCTCGTGGCCGACTGTGTAACCGAGTATCAAGCCGTTGTCCTCGTTGATGGCGCACGATATCTTCGGGTCGCAGGTCCCCGCTATCTTGGCCAGCCCCAGCAGGCCACACTCCGTGTTGTCGTAGCAGATGTCCACCCTGAAACCATCGAGACCGCAGCACGTGGTACATATGGTGCGTTCCCATGCTCTTCTGTCGACGCTAATGCTTAGTTCAGTACATGGACGTCGACAAGCGCCGAGCGCCGGAAGTAGATGATCCGAAGAAGTTGGAACCAACCAACTTCGGCGCTTGCGAGCGCCGCTTCGCCCTTCATCCAGATTCGTCGCTCGGCGCTCGTCGACTTCCATGTACCGAACTAAGGGTGTGTTCCAACTTGACGTTTTTCGTAGTGGACTAAGCTTAGTTATACTAATCGAAAGGAAGTGAAGTCACAAGTAGACGACCAATGCTCCTTTTTGGCTAGTGGTTAGTGGTTAGTGGGTAGTGGCCGAAAGTGGACACTACGACACCAACTTACCCACTTAAACAAGATGGTTGATACAAGCCATCACAGCTGATACTTTTAGGTTAGGAAAATACCCAACCAGTGAGTGGAAAAATGATTATCGTATTTATTTACATTAGATAATTAATAACAATAACCTTTGTATTAGCATACTAGGTGGCGTGCCCAAAGCTGTTAGCATTTAGTGTGTAGCAGGTAGTGGTTAGTGGCTAGTGGTTAGCAGGCGAAAATCAAGTTGGAACACACCCTAAGCATAACGTACGTTTACAGAAATCCCTGGCACCACCCCCTCGACGTTCGTCGAGAATTCTACGGGCTATGGTTGGCCAAGGTCCGACGCCCAACGTCCGACGTAAGGGCATGGGAACGCACCAATAGAGAAATCACTTGATGATCAGACCAAAGATCGATAGACCAAACGTGGAGTCTCACCGTGCAAGAAACGCGACATCCGCAGATTGATGAATTTTCGCCATTCCGGTCGCCATTGAAACCATTTTTGAATACACAGCCTTCTTCAATAGAATTCGTAATTTTAATCATTTTGACGGATTACGTTGATTGAGGCACAGCCTTCTTGAACGTCGGTTCAATCCGAGGTTCTATCGCGGATTGATCCACCGAGAAGGCTGTGCATTGAGGAAGTAGAACAATGTAGAATGGTCGTAATGGCGGACGCGCAAGATGGCGCCCACTAAACTGTGCGTAAGATTGCCTATAGCGAATACAATGGACGGTGTCATGTTTTGTTCTGTGGTGTTGGCTATTCCCCTTCACTCGCCACTGGGCTTTGCACGCGAGGCGTGACCAATCAGCACTTCGCTAGGCGGAGATCAAGTAGACCTTGACTCTGGACCCCTATTCGGTAACTTTCCCATTTCTGCCTGAAATGAAAGCAGCCGAAACGAATGCAGGCAGAAATTATTTGCCCGTTTCAGCCGTCGCCAAAGATGAACAAAATAGCGATTCTATAACAGCGCCTGAAATGTGTATGTACGCTTTGGGAGGACATCACAAGGCGACTGAGCCACCGAGGCTTTAAGCCAATCAGAAAAAGACAATATCATGATTTAGAGGGCCGTGATCACTGCAACCAAACTGCAACACGGCTCAAATCAAAACAAACATAACCCTACACAGTTACATGAACGCGTCTTTTACAACACAAGAAGCAATCTAGAATGCCATATTTCTCTATGTTCTAGAAAGCCTACAAGGTAATGCCTAGGCCTACGCCAATATCTAATTATGTCTTAAAACTGAATTTATATGTATCGGCCTAGTAGTAATACGGCAGTCCTAGTGATACAATAGGCCTAGGCTAGAGTTGTTTACGTAATATTTCTCTAATGGCGGGCGTCACTAGACCGCGGCGCCGGCTGAGATTTCGAATAATAAAGACTGCCTCAAATGAAAAGTAAAGACGTTGTTTATTGGTGTTTTTCACTCATTATAATGGAACATAATTATTAAATGCAGTTTGCAGTACAATATCACGCGTTAACAGTTATTATCCATGCTTAATATTACGGCTGATTTCGTTTCACCAGTAAAAAAGCTACTGAAACCATATCAGGACCACGGAAATGGATTCAGGCGGAAACGGGCACCAAAAAAGTTACAAAATCGCAATTATCCGATCAACGTCGAATTCAGGCAGAAACCATATCAGGACCTACGAAAAAAAGTTACAGAATACGGGTCCTGGGCTGGTAGTAGGCTAGCGCTGTAAATGCGCGAGTGGGAGAAAGTGGATCTGCCAAGCCCCATTACCAGAAGACTCCCCGACAGTGCTGACGTTTCATTCCTGCATGGTATGAACTGTTGTGTTCAACTTGAAGGCTCTCCAGGGCCGGAGTCTTGACTTTAGCGTAATGCCGCATCCAACGAATGAGAATTTCTGATGTTTCTGTTCGATAACTCGATTGAATCGACTCTAAATGACAGTATTTTAAATTCAGTGGATGTGACAATACCGAGATCTTGTTTCTAATCAATCGTGTTGGTGTCATGCGCTGAACTAATGTAAGAATCACCTCGTTAACAGTACGGCCACATCGTGGTGGTTCGGATGAGAATCGTCACCAGGGTTCATCTTCTTCTGCCAATCACAGAAGTTGGTGAGAGTCGTCATGGCGTCCTTGTTGACTTTCAGATTCATCTGCAACAAGACGCGGCCGTTTGGGTCGTTGTGTCGTGGTTCGTTAGTCGAGAATACTATACGAGTAACGGTTGGTTAAAGCCCGATTCACAATTGGAATAAGGTCCAGTCTTACAATGTCCCAATAACTACTTATTCGTCGAATATCTTGTTTTCTCCATGACAACCACCAATCAAAACCCTTGAAATCCTCCAAATAGCTTAATTGCTACAAATAACTTTCTTATTAGGAGATTGTAAGACCGGCCCTAAGAGTTGCAATAGTGAAATAGCAATTAGGTTTAATCGAATTGGAACATGCAATAACAATGCTGTGGTTCACAACAGCTGTCACAGTTGTTGGCAACTCACTGCACACTAGATTGTAATTGTAGGCGGAGCCAGACGAGTTGAACCGTGGGTGAGACTGCGTGGCCTAGGTGACGCGGTGACGCCAGTGTGAGAGTGGATTCGGAGAGCCACATGGCTCAATGCCTGACCAGTATGTAACCTGCCTGTTTAAGTTATATTAATAAACCTTACAATTCAATTCAGTGTCATAAGTCAACCCGAGTTTCCTGTAGAGGAGTGTGTTTAACATAATCAGAAGTGGAATAAACCCTGCACCCTGTAATGACGAAAACCTGAAACGTGATGTCTACGAACTAGTGGGACCTAGGCCTAGGCTTAACAACCTTCTGTGAAGCAGTAGACCGAGTAGGCCAAAACCTAGATCAAAACCAAACTGAAACTCCACCTGAAGACCTAAACATTCCGAACATAACCTCACAATCCGAACGCGACGAGGTGATGGCGACCTTGCTTCGAAGCATGTCGAGTCAAGCCACACCTGCAGCTTCAACCCCAACTCCGCAAGCCTGCGAGTCCTACCAAATTATGCCTGACCTGACGAAAACTATCAACACCTTCACAGGAGACGGTGATTCCGCTAAAGCCGCCGAATGGATTCGTTCCATCGATTCGATTGGTATGTTGCATCTTTGGCCTGATCATTTTAAACTGGAATCTGCTAGAACCCATTTGCATGGAGCGGCACAGCATTGGTACGCTGGGCGAAATGCCGAACTTGACACATGGGACAAATTTAAATATGCCTTCAACAAGTCATTTGTAGGAACAATAGGCCTTCCTGAAAAATGGAAGCGTTTACAAAACAGGACCCAACGTAAGGGAGAGAATACGCACCAGTTTTTTCATGAAAAATCCAGGTATTGTTTAGAATTAAATCTCTCGTTTCCTGACACCAAGCGTCAAATCCTAGTGGGACTGTGGTCGCATCAACTTTGCACACAACTTATGGGTAAACAACATTATGATTTGGACGATCTACTTGCTGACGTGCGCGAGTTCGAGGGAATCGAATCCGAGCGACGTGACCGATCTGTAAGCCACAACCCGACAAGTACTAACCGCAATCAACCTGAAATTAAAAAAGAAGATCAACGTGCATCCCAGGAACACGGACAAAACGTACCGAAAACACAAACTACCAGTACTGTTAACGCAAGAGACCTGCTAATCAGATCAAGCAACCATTCAGAGAGGTACTGCCACATAGAAACTCTAAGGGTGAGTCGCTATGTTTTAATTGCAACCGTTATGGGCACATGTCCCGTGACTGCCCCGAGCCCAAGCGTACATTCTACTGTTTAAAATGTAAGCAGACGGGCCATACACAAAAACATTGTGCGGCCAACCCGATAACCCAACCACCAAACAGTGCATCAAACGGTGTTCATCAAGTAGATTACAAAAATGGTAGTGACCCTACTAAGTATTTGAAATATGCCGTCATTGATAATCAACAATTGCCAGCTTTAATGGATCCAGGATCGTCCAGCTGTATCATACAAGCATCAGCTGCCTTGCAGTGTAATATGGTGTTAGAACAAACTTCGACCGAACTTTACGGTTTTGGAAATGTTGACCAATCAGTTCAACCAATTGGTAAAGTTACTCGAGACATAACGATTGATGGCATAACCGGAAAGAACATCACGTTACTCGTTGTACCCGACAATGCACTCTCTGTAAGCATGCTGGTGGGCCGCACTTGGCTTAACCTTCCCTACATAGCATATTCAAGGGTGGATAATGACTTTGTCATAACGTATCGTGGTAATACACTGTTTGACAAGTTTAATCTAGATAATATAGTTAATCGTGCATCATTTGTTACAGTCAATGATGAGGTAATAACACGTAACACCGTAAGTCTGGTTAACGTGCATTCTGACCAACTCGCAATCCGTTCAGCAATGTAATGCTGTCAACAATCACGATCAGCTATTTGAAATTAAGACTGGCCACACTGTGGTGCCGGTATTAAATGCCACCGACAAGGACTCTCATATAAAGAAGGGTACGTGCAGTGGCGTAACGCAAATCGCCCGGGCCCCCCCGCAAGAATCGTTTTGGGCCCCCTATATGGGGTTAATTAAGAGCCAAATCTAGTACACAACGAAATTATCTTTTATTTGAGCTCTAATACCTCCACACAATCATCTTAAAATGGAGGTCTCGGTGACGAGCATTCTTGTGACTGGCGAGCCAAGCTGTCAATTATGGCGTCCATGTTCAACTTTTTGGCCTGCTAACAGTTCACACTCTATGCTGAGAATACTGAGAGAGCTTTGAGACTGTCTTTAGGCATGCTGCAGTGCTGCTCCTCAAATATATATTTTTTAATTACAGTATTTTAAAATCTGAAAATGACTTTTTAGTAGGTTGCTAATGTGATCAGCATAGTAAGAAATAACATGAGGGCCAGTGGCGTATCGAGGAATTAACAGTGGAGGGGGAAAGGGAGGGGTTGAACATCCTAAGCATGTAGGGGGTCTGGGGCGTAAGTCCCAGCAGGGGGAGGTCAATTCGCCGAAGGCGATTTTTTTTTCATATAATATGACGTTATATATATCATATATACTCAGGATTCAATATAGTTGCCTACAGGCAGTGCCGATTGTAAGACGACAGAAAAGAGGAACCCCCTGACCTCATCCTCCTATGTCTTTTTAAATATATTCCTTCAAAATTGTCCCATTCCTCCAACTTCCTTCCCCGTATAGTCCCGGAGAAGAATACGTCCAAATTGATAATTTTTAAAATTATCAATTCGAAAGAATAAATTATCGCTCGAAAGAAGAATGTAAACGCATTCAAGGATATGAATTAATTGAAGGTAGATTGTACCGACAATTCGTACAAAATGACCAAATGCGGCGTCTATACGTAATACCTAATACAATGCGGAAAAGCATAATCGTAAAATCTCACGATTTAATGGGTCATTTCGGACTAGACCGCACTGTGGCCAAAGTGCTGGAACATTATTGGTTCCCAGCTGTACGGGGTTAAGTAAAACACCATATCGCCCACTGTTTCGAATGTTTAATGACAAAAGTACACGCTGGTAAACGACCGGGTTTGTTAAATCCAATCATACCGGGTAAGCGACCATACGAAGCAATAAATGTTGACCACTTGGGGCCGTTTATTAAAAGCACAAAAGGTAACATGTACCTGTTAGTTGCCATAGATAACCTAACCAAATATGTGCATCTGTTTCCTGTTCCTGATACATCAACAAAACATGTAATCAAGTGTTTGACAATGCTGATAATTGAAAGAGGCCTGCCCCTGCGTATAATAAGTGACCGTGGTTCCTGATTTACTGCTAATGCATTCCAAACCTTTTGTACTACGCAAGGCATACATCATGTACTAAACGCGACACGAAATCCCAGAACAAATGGTCAAGTCGAGCAAGTTAATCGAACCATCTTGCCAATAATCATGGTTAACATCAATGATCCCGCTCAACGTGATTGGGATAAACATATGCCATTAGTTCAACGAGACCTCAATAATTCGTTCAACAAGACAACCAATCGTACGGCGTGCGAAATGCTTTTTGGTTACCAGCCTCGCTTCAACGACGGTATTTACCGAGTTGTAACGGATGTACCAGACAATCCCGAGTGGCGTCCACCTGGAGAAATACGTGAGGAAGCAAGAGGGGATATAAGGAGGAGCCAAGACAAGATGAAGCGTTACTACGACCAGGAACGGTTTGCCGCTACCAAGTATGATGTAGGAGAAATGGTGGTGATGCGACGAGCTCCGACCCATACCGGTCAGCCAACTAAAACCCAAGAGAAATTTCGAGGGCCACTGGTCATTACCGCTCAACTTCCGGGAGACACTTATCGAGTAGCAGAAGTCTGTACAAGTAACACTGGTAGATGCTATGCCACTACAGCTAGCGTGGACCAGCTAAAATCATGGGGTACGAGATTCACAGTTGACGACGGTGACTGCACTGAAGATCCAAGTGACTCCGAGACTTCACCTCCAGTGATCGCGGAAACAGCAGCAGTGTACTCAGACAGTCCTTCCGATGCAACCGAGGACCCTGATCAATCAATTGCCAGAGGACCGGAGAGAAAAGGGCGATTGAAACGAAGACATTCGTATCTTAAGGACTTCATATAGCTATCAGAGCACATAATGAAATAGTTTACACTTCATTATAGTATTATATTCATCTAAAACTGTTATTATTATCGATTAGTATTTTTAGTATCAAATTGCTTCACCAATAATTACAGTAAGGTAACCATGTAACTTAAGATTAATTAAGCATGTTGATTCATCTGATCAATATATAATTGAGGGCAATTCTGAATCAGGATGCCCGAGTGTTGGCAACTCACTGCACACTAGATTGTAATTGTAGGCGGAGCCAGACGAGTTGAACCGTGGGTGAGACTGCGTGGCCTAGGTGACGCGGTGACGCCTGTGTCTGTGTGAGAGTGGTAAGCATGTTGATTCATCTGATCAAGATATAATTGAGGGCAATTCTGAATCAGGATGCCCGAGTGTTGGCAACTCACTGCACACTAGATTGTAATTGTAGGCGGAGCCAGACGAGTTGAACCGTGGGTGAGACTGCGTGGCCTAGGTGACGCGGTGACGCCAGTGTGAGAGTGGTAAGCATGTTGATTCATCTGATCAAGATATAATTGAGGGCAATTCTGAATCAGGATGCCCGAGTGTTTGCAACTCACTGCACACTAGATTGTAATTGTAGGCGGAGCCAGACGAGTTGAACCGTGGGTGAGACTGCGTGGCCTAGGTGACGCGGTGACGCCAGTGTGAGAGTGGATTCGGAGAGCCACATGGCTCAATGCCTGACCAGTCTGTAACCTGCCTGTTTAAGTTATATTAATAAACCTTACAATTCAATTCAGTGTCATAAGTCAACCCGAGTTTCCTGTAGAGGAGTGTGTTTAACACAGTGGATTGAATTAGTCATGAGAAATGAATCAATTCCATTTCTTATTTCAACTTCCCATGATGCACCTTATGACGAACCAATCAGAACGCAGCAGAGCCATATGAGATGGTCAACTACGGAAATCAAAACAAAAACAGTGGTACCGGATACTTTGCTGCTGTTGTAGTCAATGATAGTAAGTACACAATTAAGGCGCTGCATTGACTACTGAAATAAGCAACTAGTCGTCGGTTGTGAACCAGTTGCTTGTTATTTCACTGTTTCTTATTGCAAGTCTTATTTCAAGTGTGAATCGGGCTTAACGTCCGACGTAAAAGCATGGGAACCGATGCATTATACCTTGAACCATCATCTATGCGAATAATTATGTTGGGGCAAGCCCTTGAAATAATAGCAAGTCGTTTCACAGCAACCAATTGTGGCTGATGACGTCATAGATGAGTGAGACATTGGCTAACAAATTTCAATATTTGAAAAAGCCACCCGCGCTGATTGATTTCGACTCACTCATCTATGACATCAGCATGACCATTGGACGCATAATTTCTACTTTTGTGATACTCGTGATTACTCTTAATACTCACGATCAACACAAAAAGATGCGATTATTATTTGTTTTGTATTAAGGACGTAAACTCAAAAACCAGGCCATAATACGTCGCACTCGCAGGAGGATAGGGACAAGTTTTTATACTAGAAGGAAAAATGGTTTTGAAATGTGTTAATGGGTGGAAAGGGAAACTGGAAGAGCCAATTCGTTTGCCTCAGGGTAGTCTCACTATAAAACTCGTACGAAATTACAGTTTTGTTGTTGTTGTAATTTGAATTTATTGGGTTTAAGGGCGCTTCAACCAGTTAGGTCATTTTGCGCCACCAAGATGGTGTTTTGCAAGCTAAGTAATTAAGTTACTAGGAAAGTAGTAATTATGTTTTAATTTTATATTAATTTAATTTATATTATTTTATATTTTTAAGTGGTTGTAATGTATTTTTTTTAATTGTTGGAAAAACTGTGTGCGGACGTTGTTGTTGTAATAGTTTGAGAACTCCACGAAATATTAATAAAGTAATAAATGCCCGAAATGCAGTTTCGTAAAAATTAACTGGATTCGCACAGTTTAAAATATTTTTATCTTTAGCGGGTTATTAACTAATAATTAATTGTAATTATGTTACATTATCAATCTTAATGTTTCGAATATTTGTAATTTTTGTAATCTAGTTATTAGTTCACAGAACGATTATTCGGGATTTATCACTTTTTTGATATTGTGTAGCGTTCTCAACATATCACTAGCACAATCGTTCATTTCCTCCGGTTTTTATAATGAGACCACCATGCAGGCACCACCGAGTCACCGGAGTGGGGGTACGTGTGAATCACCTCATCCTTCTCCTTCTCCAGCCTGATGATGCGGACGACGGCGACGTCAAGCTGAGCGCTTAGACTCGCGTCCTCGTACATGTTGTAGACCATGTTCATCACGGTCAACGCGTAGTTCTCCACGTCGTACTTCTTGTGGTAGTCGAGGAACGGTTTGTCCAGCACGACCAGCGTCTCCACGTACATGTTGACGTTGACGTCCTTGGCCGAGGTCGCTGCGGTCTGTAGGGGGGTGCGTTTACCCTCCCTCAGGGCTCGCTCGGCCATAGCGTGCACCATCCCGCCTGTACAAGTACATGTTAGTACACGTACATGTTAGTACACTCGGCCATAGCGTGCACCATCCCGCCTGTACAAGTACATGTTAGTACACCTACATGTTAGTACACGAACATGTTAGTATACTCGGCCATCGCGTGCACCATCCCGCCTGTACACGCATGTTAGTACACGTACATGTTAGTACACGTACATGTTGACGTTGACGTCCTTGGCCGAGGTCGCTGCGGTCTGTAGGGGGGTGCGTTTACCCTCCCTCAGGGCGCGCTCGGCCATAGCGTGCACCATCCCGCCTGTACAAGTACATGTTAGTACACTCGGCCATCGCGTGCACCATCCCGCCTGTACACGTACATGTTAGTACACGTACATGTTAGTACACGTACTTGTTAGTACACGTTCATGTTAGTACACGTACATCCTAGTATACTCGGCCATCGCGCGTGCACCATCCCGCCTGTACAAGTAATGGTGCGCGCGTACATGTTAGTACACGTACATGTTAGTACACGTACATGTTAGTACACGTACATGTTAGAACACGTACATGTTAGTACACGTACATGTTAGTACACGTACATGTTAGTACACGTACATGTTAGTACACGTACATGTTAGTACACGTACATGTTAGTATACTCGGCCATCGCGTGCACCATCCCGCCTGTACAAGTAATGGTGCGCGCGTACATGTTAGTACACGTACATGTTAGTACACGTACATGTTAGAACACGTTCATGTTAGTACACGTACATGTTAGTACACGTTCATGTTAGTACACGTACATGTTAGTACACGTACATGTTAGTACACGTACTTGTTAGTACACGTTCATGTTAGTATACTCGGCCATCGCGTGCACCATCCCGCCTGTACACGTACATGTTAGTACACGTACATGTTAGTACACGTACATGTTAGTACACGTACATGTTAGTACACGTACATGTTAGTATACTCGGCCATCGCGTGCACCATCCCGCCTGTACACGTACATGTTAGTACACGTACATGTTAGTACACGTACATGTTAGTACACGTACATGTTAGTACACGTACATGTTAGTACACGTACATGTTAGTATACTCGGCCATCGCGTGCACCATCCCGCCTGTACACGTACATGTTAGTACACGTACATGTTAGTACACGTACATGTTAGTACACGTACATGTTAGTACACGTACATGTTAGTATACTCGGCCATCGCGTGCACCATCCCGCCTGTACACGTACATGTTAGTACACGTACATGTTAGTACACGTACTACATGTTAGTACACTCGGCCATCGCGTGCACCATCCCGCCTGTACAAGTAATGGTGCAACACAAAACTATTTAGGCCCGGTATTTCAATTCCTGACTGAAGATTTTTCCAAGGTTTTCCTCAGTCGTAAAGGCGAATGCTGGGATTGAGTCCTACTAATAGCCCTCGGACATTCCTTCCCAGCTATCCAAACACCTTTATAACCTAGTTAGTCACATGAAGCGGGGCACATCAGGTAAAGCTTGTGTGCACCCTATAACGGGTGTTCCTACGAAAAGTTATTTATGTTTAATGTCCAGTTAAAGTGCCAGGTAAGCCCACTTTTGTTTATTTCTATTGGTCGATGTAATGGAATTGGACATTGAAAAAGCGGCCGTAAGATATGTACAACAAGAATATTTAAATAATGTATTTGGTGTTTGAGAAGATAAGAACTAAGTGAAGATTCGCAGGTTATGAACCTGAAAACAAATGCTGGTGATTGGAGGATCGCCAAAGTGTGCCTTGATAAACAAAAAACGATTCTTCGTTACTGTCATCTTTGCCGCTTGCGGAGAACCATTTGTTAGCAACAAGTTTTACTGCTAATTTAGAAAAGTGTAAGGTATGTAGATTTCCTGTGGACAAATAACGTCTTCAAGAAGATGTTTAGTAAGGTTTTTAAAATAGAAGGTTTTTAAAATAAAAATCCTAACTTTTATCTTTTTTTATTCATTTTCTCCCTGTCCACAATAATTATAAGGGAAAGGGAATCTACAGATCTACAGCGTCGCCTCACGTGTTGCATAAAGCGCGAAGCTCTTCGATGACGTTGATCTGCTTTGCGATAAAGCCGCGGCCAATAAAAGCGACCGGCAAAGCCCGTATTATTATATTATGACGTCACGAACTCGTGCGGTCTGACGAGGATTGAGCAATCATAAAAATAATTGCCATCGATCGGGAAAAATCCGATGCCTAATAAAGCCATTATAACACTTAATAAGAAATACCAGTTGCCATTTAATTTGCATTTAGCGAAATAATCTCTCTAGTTTCATCGCGATCAAAATAAAAACAACGTCGGATAGTCTGTTATCGAGATCCAACAATAAATAACTATGTGGTAATGACTCGTGACGAACTCACACTCACACGGACAATATAAACGACTTTCTAAAACGGCGCGGCGCTAAAAATAGGTTCGATCTTCGGTTTTGTAACAAAGGTAGCCGTTAAAAGTAAAACATGAGTGTGCTCAATTCGTTAATTAATTAAATTGTTCGTGTGTGTTGGCCACCCACTCAGCAACTCAACAAGTGATTTCAAGTGGGTGACGTTTTTTTATGTTGTCAATCTGTGGATTAGTCTATTTTCTGGTAGTAATTGTATTACTACATCCATTACTAGGCCTATTTTTGTTTTCAAGCTATGAGCCATACAATGACTTCAAGGCCTATACGACCTTATGATGTAATATTGAACTCATCTTGACAGTGTACATACAATCTTGTATTGTGGTTATACAGCTAAGAAATGAAATGAAATGAATCATGGATAACATTCTTTAGTATTTAGTTTTATTTAAAAATAAATTTAAAAAGCGGACCGCTCTTTGTAACTTTTTTTGTTTTCTCTGTAAAGTAGTAGGCATATTTTGCTCGTTTTGTGTCACTCTATTCAAGAAATATTCAACATTATAGATTTTATCATTGATTTACTCGTGCGTTATTTAGCTCGTTCGTCACTACAGTTCCAAAGTCAATTTCAAACTAATGTAGAATGAAACGAAACTCAGAACTTTCTACATTGGAGAACGTTAATTGATTCGTTATGTCACTATACTAAATGTGTATGGCTGCAGATGAAGATGAACCGTAAAATCTACCCGAAGCGTCAGTAGGCCTATTTTAAATCCAGTGGATAACAGAAAAGTACAATGGTTATATTCAAGATTACAACAACGAAAGTATACAGTCATTTGTATCTATAGAATCTACTTTCAAAATTAAAAATTATTTTTAGCTGAATACAGCATTGTTTTACGTTAGTAGAAATAAGTCAATGTAGCAAAACATGATGCAGTATTAAAAGAACATCTTGAATGTAAAGCCAAGATGCAAGATCGAGTATGCTAAGCTTTATATCACTATGAAGTGAACTCACATCGCTATGCAAACACAAGACACATACACATGAGATACGAAGTGAAGCAATAGACAAACAGCTTCTTGATCTAATGAATCATTTCAACTCGTTATATTTATGATCAACTTTATATTAACTGTGTTTGTTTGCTATTACTTCCTCATAAATGTAAACATTAACTATTATTTTTATATGTCAAATCCTGGTTTAATATACGGCGAACAAAAGTTGTCAAGATTTGTAAAAATAATGTACCTAATAACCATTCTTGGAACTGAAAACAAACATCTCATCTTCACATAAATATTATGTGAGTCACGAATAATGCATGATGTCAAACAGATTACAAAGATAAGAGAAGATTAGTGACATAATTGATAATATTTCATGGTGATATTTCCTGGGTTACCTAAAGTAAAGAGAGCCAAGGATAATTACTTGGTGCTGACATTGTGCGTAGATCTACTTTAACAAAAAGCTTCGTTCACCAAAAAACCCATTCAAGTAGTAGAGGGAAATCTATTCGAGACGAACGTTCACAATAAAATTATTTATTTATTTTCTTTGGTGCTATTAAGAATTCTATTTTGCTTACATTTTTTTGTTTAAACTTACAATAACTTATGAATCTTGGACAAGGGTGTTTTAAGGTCTATCAAAGAGTGCTAAGGGAAGGAGGGTAAAACAGTAGCACATTATTATTATTGTCAGAGTTGCGTAAGTTACTTTTAAAAAGGAACTTTTAAAAAGTTAAGTTACTTGCCTTTAAAAGTAACTTTTAAACGTTAAAAGTTCCTTGTTGGAAAAAGTAACTAAAAGTTACTTTGAAAATTAAAAGTTACTTTAAAAGTTACTTTAAAAGTTACTTTTAGGAAATTTTGATGGGAAGTGGCAGTTTAAAAAAATTACAAAATACTACTTCTTACCTGAAAAGATTTATTGAAACATCCTACGACGGTCGCTCACTGCAAGAGTGTATGCCAACTCTTTCATACAACTTCAACAAAGCACTAATATTGCTTTCAAGTTTCATTCAACCCGCTAATCCTTGCTGGCGGGCGCCGGGCGGAGTATGCCGGAAATCATTAGAACAGCAGCCTGAGTTTTGTAAAGACTAACAGTGAATAGGAAGTCAAAATTGGACATGTCAACAAAAGAGCCGAAGGTATGGATGGACCTCCTAAGCGCGTTAAAGTTTTCACGGCCATCGAACATTCAGCATGCTACGTTTATTACAATAATACATCCACTAATCCATTTCCCAAATACTACTACGAACTATAACGTCTGCCGGCCACCTTCGATAATAGTGTGAGGTCCTAGCAAAGCAGTGTTGCTCACACAAAGAAATAACATTCGAAGATTTTTGACCTGAAACAGCCGCAATACGAGTGTTTTGCTGTTGGTACATTTAAAAAACCATAGGCTGTTTCAAAAGTAACTTTTCATTTTTTTTAAAAAGTTCCTTATCAGTAGTAACTTTCAACGTTAAAAGTTACTGTCGAGGAAAAAGTAACTAATTAGCCTAAAAGTTACCGAAAAAGTAACGCGTTACAAGTAACGCGTTACTTTCAAAAAGTTACTACTCAACTCTGATTATTGTGAGCAACAAACAATAATTAGGGCATAGTTTACTTGTAACCATCACCGCAAAATGGGTTTTACTCGCTCATTTCATGCCATATATATATATTACCTTTGGTGCGGCAGTTGGGTTCTAGGATTTCATCCGGATCCAGTTTGTAGAGGACGTGGGCATGTTCCTTGCCGGTCGTGTGGTCGTGGTCCCTTATCGGCTCGATGATGTAGTAGCCGCGCTTGGTTCGGACGAACCCGGCCTGCAAGAACACAACTAGCCCTTTATATCATCTTAGTCATATGACGCCGGGGGTTGAGAACGAGTCTAGGAAGGGGATAAGTAACTGATATGTATAAGAGCGATAGTAAACGCTTATATTGAAAATGGTTAAGGGGAGGAAAGGGAAGGACCTCACTCAGTCGAGGATGTGCTTGACGTGGCGCGGCGCGGATGAAGATTGCACAGCCAATCAGCGTGCTCTATTTCATAGCCGAGAAAAGCCGCGGATTACTATCCGTAGATTTAAAATATTCAATATTTCAGCAGGCGAACTCCACGCTCGGTATGACGTCAATTTGAATGAGCAATAGAAAATCGGGATTACGACAACAAACAAGTGACTGCAAAACGTACATTTAAAACTAAAAATGTCTGAAGACTTTGCCGAAAGATTAGTGTTGGCTGTCGAAAAGTAAGAAACCTTGTATAAAGTAATGTTTTGCGTGTTCAAGCGTGGAAGGACGTGGCGCAAGATTGTAACAACACAGGTGAGCAAGTAGACCTAGGGCCCTCCTAGGCCTAGGCCACAGAGAGCGCATCGTGCAATCAGCAATCTGTAAGTGAAATGGCTAGCGAGGAGTGTCCGCGCCACCGCTCGACTGAAATCACAGCTTAGAGATAGGCAGAATCACCCTGGGTCAAATAAGAGGGATATTTTTAAGCTAAACCAGACCATTTCCTAAAAGTACCAGACCGTGCTGATACAGAAAACACTATTTTAGAGTCTATGCTAAATTTGAACTACGCAACATAGGCGCTATTATATTAAATAATTAAACTTCAAATTTAAAAAGACGAATTAACTCCATTTAACTAAATTATTTTTGTTTGTAATAAGACTATTTCATTGAAACATGTTATTTTGCAATAAATAATTCAGCATTTTAACCAATATAGGTGACCCGCGTATTTTCAGTCGAATTTTGCTTTCACTCAGCGGTAGCAGGAGAAAACAGCCGTGCTGTGGGCATTGTGACCGCGCACCGTGCCGCGGTAGTGACACTAAGGTTGGAATTCATAGTCGGCCCCTACACCTAGGGGCACCCATTGTTGCTATGGATTTGTTTTGTTTATGGGAAATAACATGCAAACAATTGTTACCTTGGTAACAATGGGCGCCCCTAGGTGTAGGGGCCGACTATGAATTCCAACCTGAGTGTCCTTGCCCCGGCGTATCTGCACGTCGTCGCCCTATCTACCGTGTCAACTGCTATGTAAGGAGCGTGTAGTGACTCACCAGACCGTAGCAGGTGGACACCGCCGTGCTGGAGGCATTGTGACCGCGCACCGTGCCGCGGTAGTGACACTGAGTGTCCTTGCCCCGGCGTAACTGCACGTCGTCGCCCTATCTACCGTGTCAACTGCTATGTAAGGAGCGTGTAGTGACTCACCAGACCGTAGCAGGTGGACACCGCCGTGCTGGAGGCATTGTGACCGCGCACCGTGCCGTGGTAGTGACACTGAGTGTCCCTGCCCCGGCGTATCTGCACGTCGTCGCCCTATCTACCGTGTCAACTGCTATGTAAGGAGCGTGTAGTGACTCACCTGACCGTAGCAGGTGGACACCGCCGTGCTGGAGGCATTGTGACCGCGCACCGTGCCGCGGTAGTGACACTGAGTGTCCTTGCCCCGGCGTATCTGCACGTCGTCGCCCTATCTACCGTGTCAACTGCTATGTAAGGAGCGTGTAGTGACTCACCAGACCGTAGCAGGTGGACACCGCCGTGCTGGAGGCATTGTGACCGCGCACCGTGCCGCGGTAGTGACACTGAGTGTCCTTGCCCCGGCGTATCTGCACGTCGTCGCCCTATCTACCGTGTCAACTGCTATGTAAGGAGCGTGTAGTGATCACCAGACCGTAGCAGGTGGACACCGCCGTGCTGGAGGCATTGTGACCGCGCACCGTGCCGCGGTAGTGACACTGAGTGTCCTTGCCCCGGCGTATCTGCACGTCGTCGCCCTATCTACCGTGTCAACTGCTATGTAAGGAGCGTGCAGGGAGTGACTCACCAGACTGTAGCAGGTGGACTCCGCCGTGCTGGAGGCATTGTGACCGCGCACCGTGCCGCGGTAGTGACACTGAGTGTCCTTGCCCCGGCGTATCTGCACGTCGTCGCCCTATCTACCGTGTCAACTGCTATGTAAGGAGCGTGCATGGAGTGACTCACCAGACCGTAGCAGGTGGACACCGCCGTGCTGGAGGCATTGTGACCGCGCACCGTGCCGCGGTAGTGACACTGAGTGTCCTTGCCCCGGCGTATCTGCACGTCGTCGCCCTATCTACCGTGTCAACTGCTATGTAAGGAGCGTGTAGTGACTCACCAGACCGTAGCAGGTGGACACCGCCGTGCTGGAGGCATTGTGACCGCGCACCGTGCCGCGGTAGTGACACTGAGTGTCCTTGCCCCGGCGTATCTGCACGTCGTCGCCCTATCTACCGTGTCAACTGCTATGTAAGGAGCGTGCAGGGAGTGACTCACCAGACTGTAGCAGGTGGACACCGCCGTGCTGGAGGCATTGTGACCGCGCACCGTGCCGCGGTAGTGACACTGAGTGTCCTTGCCCCGGCGTATCTGCACGTCGTCGCCCTATCTACCGTGTCAACTGCTATGTAAGGAGCGTGCATGGAGTGACTCACCAGACCGTAGCAGGTGGACACCGCCGTGCTGGAGGCATTGTGACCGCGCACCGTGCCGCGGTAGTGACACTGAGTGTCCTTGCCCCGGCGTATCTGCACGTCGTCGCCCTATCTACCGTGTCAACTGCTATGTAAGGAGCGTGTAGTGACTCACCAGACCGTAGCAGGTGGACACCGCCGTGCTGGAGGCATTGTGACCGCGCACCGTGCCGCGGTAGTGACACTGAGTGTCCTTGCCCCGGCGTATCTGCACGTCGTCGCCCTATCTACCATGTCAACTGCTATGTAAGGAGCGTGTAGTGACTCACCAGACCGTAGCAGGTGGACACCGCCGTGCTGGAGGCATTGTGACCGCGCACCGTGCCGCGGTAGTGACACTGAGTGTCCTTGCCCCGGCGTATCTGCACGTCGTCGCCCTATCTACCGTGTCAACTGCTATGTAAGGAGCGTGTAGTGACTCACCAGACCGTAGCAGGTGGACACCGCCGTGCTGGAGGCATTGTGACCGCGCACCGTGCCGCGGTAGTGACACTGAGTGTCCTTGCCCCGGCGTATCTGCACGTCGTCGCCCTATCTACCGTGTCAACTGCTATGTAAGGAGCGTGTAGTGACTCACCAGACCGTAGCAGGTGGACACCGCCGTGCTGGAGGCATTGTGACCGCGCACCGTGCCGCGGTAGTGACACTGAGTGTCCTTGCCCCGGCGTATCTGCACGTCGTCGCCCTATCTACCGTGTCAACTGCTATGTAAGGAGCGTGTAGTGATCACCAGACCGTAGCAGGTGGACACCGCCGTGCTGGAGGCATTGTGACCGCGCACCGTGCCGCGGTAGTGACACTGAGTGTCCTTGCCCCGGCGTATCTGCACGTCGTCGCCCTATCTACCGTGTCAACTGCTATGTAAGGAGCGTGCAGGGAGTGACTCACCAGACTGTAGCAGGTGGACTCCGCCGTGCTGGAGGCATTGTGACCGCGCACCGTGCCGCGGTAGTGACACTGAGTGTCCTTGCCCCGGCGTATCTGCACGTCGTCGCCCTATCTACCGTGTCAACTGCTATGTAAGGAGCGTGCATGGAGTGACTCACCAGACCGTAGCAGGTGGACACCGCCGTGCTGGAGGCATTGTGACCGCGCACCGTGCCGCGGTAGTGACACTGAGTGTCCTTGCCCCGGCGTATCTGCACGTCGTCGCCCTATCTACCGTGTCAACTGCTATGTAAGGAGCGTGTAGTGACTCACCAGACCGTAGCAGGTGGACACCGCCGTGCTGGAGGCATTGTGACCGCGCACCGTGCCGCGGTAGTGACACTGAGTGTCCTTGCCCCGGCGTATCTGCACGTCGTCGCCCTATCTACCGTGTCAACTGCTATGTAAGGAGCGTGCAGGGAGTGACTCACCAGACTGTAGCAGGTGGACACCGCCGTGCTGGAGGCATTGTGACCGCGCACCGTGCCGCGGTAGTGACACTGAGTGTCCTTGCCCCGGCGTATCTGCACGTCGTCGCCCTATCTACCGTGTCAACTGCTATGTAAGGAGCGTGCATGGAGTGACTCACCAGACCGTAGCAGGTGGACACCGCCGTGCTGGAGGCATTGTGACCGCGCACCGTGCCGCGGTAGTGACACTGAGTGTCCTTGCCCCGGCGTATCTGCACGTCGTCGCCCTATCTACCGTGTCAACTGCTATGTAAGGAGCGTGTAGTGACTCACCAGACCGTAGCAGGTGGACACCGCCGTGCTGGAGGCATTGTGACCGCGCACCGTGCCGCGGTAGTGACACTGAGTGTCCTTGCCCCGGCGTATCTGCACGTCGTCGCCCTATCTACCATGTCAACTGCTATGTAAGGAGCGTGTAGTGACTCACCAGACCGTAGCAGGTGGACACCGCCGTGCTGGAGGCATTGTGACCGCGCACCGTGCCGCGGTAGTGACACTGAGTGTCCTTGCCCCGGCGTATCTGCACGTTGTCTCCTCGTGTCTCCACCACCATACCCGGCGACATCAGACCGTGGTTGGGCTGCAACTCCAGATGGTGATCCTCTCCGTCGATGGGGATGCGGTAGTGAACGTGGTCCTCGGGCCCGAAGCTGTCCTCCTTGGCGTAGTAGTATGACCGCTTGTAGTGGTGCGGTATCAGGTGCGAGACGAACTCGCCGGTGTGATCCACTTTGCGAGGGTAGATTAGGTTCGACTTTGACTTCGGTATGTCGCGGGTGAACCTCCCTGATTCGTTCAAGATACAAATTTAAAACATCTTTAATGGTTCGTCTGATAACGTTTCGTATCGTGAACCAGCTAGTTTGTAAGCATGGGACTATACTCATGTGAGGGCATCTTTATGTGCAATTTATATAGACTGCTTAAAGCCTATAGGCCTACAATATAACCTTTGGACCCATAATGGTAAAGATGTACATCTATAACGTCGATTATTTACCCCCAATTGAAACTAACTCCAGTAAGCCTACGCGGTATTTAACACTTTTTAGCTCAGTTTTTTCAAGAATTGCATAGAAGTAATTTTTTATGTTGAATCATTAAGTTATATATTATTTATGAATAATTTTAACTTTTTTAGACTTGGGAACTAAGTGTGTATTTTATTAATTTGGCCGTTGAAATTTCTCCAAACATATCGCCGCACACACAGTCATCTTAAATGGACTGGGACGCAAACTTCAAAAAAATGAATTTTATCCATAGTAATAATATAATTTGAAGGTGTCATTCATTTTTAGTTTTATATGTAACCATACAACCCAAACATCCAAACAAAAAAAAGTTCGAACTTTACATTTAATGTAAAGTTCGAACTTCAAGGTGTAACAGTACACGCCATAAATTAAATAGGCCTAAACTGAGCGGATGATTCGTGGGAATGTCTGGAGCTCTGCTCCAGATGTAAACTTGTAAAATAGAATGGAATTCTCAGCGTGCCTTCCAAACATGCATCGCGTACGCCTACGTCTACAACTAATGCTTGGTTCATGACATGGACGCCGAACCACAAGTCGATTCGGTCTAACTGTGGCGCTACTAAGTTCTGATTGGTCAGTTAAGAGACGGACGTCCACCCAGCACTCATCGACATCCATAGCGTAAACCCAGCATAAAACAATTATAGACATACCTTATGTTCAGGTACAACCTAGGTGTAAGAACTACTAGGTAAATTTACATAGTCCCACAGATTCATAAGCCCTGATGCTCATTGGATGAAATTAAATGAAGCAACCTACTTGACAACTAGATGTCATATGATGTGACTGTCGGGGGTGGGTTTGGGGGGGGGGAGGGTGTGAATGAAGGAAAGCGAGAAGTAGAAGTACTGGTAAAGCTTGCGTAGGCCTACATTTAAAGAGTCAAGGGGGTGAAAAGGGAAATGAGAGGACCTCATTTCGTCGCCTCTTACGACTGGCAGAGTTACCCTAGGCCAAATTGTACCCCGACCCCCGGAATACACAAACAAAGAATAAGATGTTATTTACTGTTTAATGATGCATTTAACTCTCGACAACAAGGTCATATGTCATCAGTTCATTTAGTCACCTCGTACGACAGACAGAATCAATGTACCCCCAAAAGCCTATTATGCCCCGAGCCCAAACGGGACTAGGCCTAAATCCTACAGCAGCTGCGTTCATGTCAGCCGAGTGACACTTTAATTTAAAATTGTAAATATAGCTGTTGTTGAATAATGTGGCCAGGTTAGCTCTTAGCCTAGCTGTCAGTTTGAAGGCATAACAAACGATAAGCTGATATTAAGGCCTAAGTAGCAACATTTTATTTATAAAACCAATGTGAATATTATTGAACTGAAAGTATAGAACTTTTTGGCGGTTGAAATGTTTTTAACCATAATCAATCTATCAATGGTCAAGTAGTTCTACAAATAAATAGCCAGGCCAAAAGCAACAACACTCTCAAAGAAAATACTATCAAAACACACTGTTTAACAACAAACCTTGATGGTATTCTTCTTTACTTTCGTCCTTGGACACAGCGACTGCATCGTGCAGTAAATAAATCACAAAACATAACAATAAGCGATCCATTTGGGGACGCTTCTTATCGATTATAAAATCTCCCTATAAAATCATACGAAATCAACATGATAAATGTGCACAACTTATAAAATCTCCATTAAAATAGCAATCATATTGAAACAAGAAAAGAGAAACATAATATCTCTCATTGTTATTTCCATAGAGAAATAAAACACGTCATATTTACTCACAGCCTTCCTGCGGTGGCAGCGATCCGTGACAAGGTCATTAGCACAAGACTCAATTGAGGTGGTTGTGACATCACAGGCGGACAAACATTGTGTTGCTAGGCAACTCCATACAATGTTTGTCCGAAATAAAACACGGCCACATGGCTATTTTTGGAATTAAATCTTGTGCTTTTCAAAAGTGGTACTGGTTGTGAGGCAGTGAGGTTATTCCAACCATAGATACGTATATACATGTCTATGTTCCAACGACACCATAGATAGGAAAGCGGTAGCCATATTTGATATCAAAAATATTATAATATGACAAACATACCGAAATCTCATCGTATTGAGCATGTACGGAAAAATTAGAACTCTAACTGACCGGTGGTCAGACTGTTCAAGCGCTACAAGTGGTGTCATCGCTATTTATTTTACTATAATTATTCTAGCTCCTCAGGTTGTTCCCTTGCATGTTTTACCTCGATTCTCGTGTAGCAGAGTATTAACACACTATAAAGGTAGCTAACGCTTATCATCGTCCTGTGGTATAAAGAACAAAGATGGGTGTAGCTCATAATGGAGCGGATAGGACGGAGAAAATATGAAGTACAATTTCTTGGGCATCTATGCAGAGAATGGCATAACTTACAACTCGAGATGTTTGAAAGAAAATAAGAAGAAGGAGATGCATGTTATGACATATAAACATATACACACATATATCACAAGAATCATGTAAAAAATATATTCTTTATTAGTTGGAAAACAATATAATGGATTTCGTTGCTTCAGGATCCACATGACGAAGAGGTCGTCTCCTGCCCCTGATCCTGCGCCCCCTGCGCCTGGTTCTCAATCTCCTTGATCTTGTTGATGGCCTCCTTCCCTCGATAAACCTTCTCGTGGTTCGTGTCCAACATCACCGACTCTGGATCTCCCATCTCCTCCTCGGCCTCTTCCGACAACACATTCGTACCGTTACACCCGCTCGTCTTGTTCGGCTCTAAGGTCGGCACCTCCAGCAACACGACCGCCTCGGCCGGTCTGCGATCCTCCACCTCCTCGTTCTGTTGCAGCTTGTGGTCCTTCTTCTTCTGGCTGCACCCCGGCGTCGTCATGTCCAGATCCTCCTCGTTGTCGTTCTCGTCGTCGTCCTCGCTCGGCCCGCAGTGTGGCGTCACGTGGCGATCCAGCCGGGCGTGCTTCTTGTGGTGGTGATGGTGATGGTGATGGTGCTTCTTCTTACGGTTGTGTAGCGTCCTATGGTGATAGAGTTTCGAGTTGCCGTGCACTTTGCTACCGTGATGATGATGTCTTGAATATGTTCCTTTACTTTTCCTTTTTCCACCTTTTTCAGAATGCTTGTGCTTATGATGACTCGACAACTTCCTTGTATATTTCTTGTTTTTAAAGTCAGTACCCCGATTTTCGTCATCAATGTCCACCATCGTTTGTGGGGTGCCTTCATTTTCTCCACTTGGTCCTGAAAGCTCTTGGGGAACTAACTTTTCTTTTGAATCGCTAGGAGATTGACCCTTGAGCCATTGTTCCCATTCGAAATCTTTTGAGTCATCTTTAAAATCCATAGGATGTTTACCCCCTCCTGTTGACGAATGCAGACTATCCTCATCATATTTAAAATAAAGAGGATGTTTTTCTCCTGCAACTAAGGAGTGCAGATTATCTTTATCACCTTTCAAATTCATAGGATGTTTTTCTCCTGCAACTAACGATTGCAGATCATCCTTATCATTTTTCAAACCCACTGGATGTTTTTCACCTGCAACTAACGAATTTAGACTATCCTTATCATCTTTCAAACCCATAACGTGTTTTCCTTCTGTTACTAACGAGTTCAGACTATCCTTATCATTTTTCAAACCCATAGGGTGTTTTTCTCCTGCAACAAACGAATTCAGACTATCCTTATCATCTTTCAACTCCATAGGGTGTTTTCCTTCTGTAACTAACGAATTCAGACTATCCTTTTCATTTTTCAAACCAATAGGTTGTTTTTCACCCGCAACTAACGAATTCAGACTATCATTATCATTTTTCAAACCTATAGAGTGCTTTTCTCCTTCAACTAACGATTTCAGACTATCCTTATCATTTTTCAAACCCATAGAATGTTTTCCTCCGGCAACTAGCGAGTTTAGCTTATCCTTATCATCTTCCAACTCCGTAGAGTGTTTTTCATGTGCAATCAGGCTATCCTTATCATTTTTCAGACCCATAGAGTGCTTTCGTCCTGCATCTAACGAATTTACGCTATCCGTATCATCTTTCAAAGCCATATTATGTTTTTCTCCTGCAACTAACGAATGTAGATTATCGCTTTCGTCTTTCGAGAGCATGTGATGTTTTTCTTTTGCAACTAACGAATGCATAACATTTTCCTTATCATCCTGCAAATCCGTAGGATGTTTTTCTCCTGAAGCTAACGAATGCATTTTAATCTTATGGCCTTTCAAATGGGTATGATGTTTCCCTTTTGCTTTCAACGAACGAGTATTGTTATGATTTTCTTCTAAACCCACGGAATGTGTTATTTCTGATGTAAACGATTTCAGGTTATCCTTATCATTTCTCAAATCTATAGATTGTTTTTCTCTAGCTACTATTGAGTGTGGAATATTATCCGTATCATCTTTCAACCACTGCAGATTGTGTTTTTCTTCTTTTAACTCCGCAGGAAAACTGTCATCTTCTATTGACAACTGTTGGGTAATATCTTGCTCTTTATCGGAACCTAGAAGTGGGTTCTCTCCTTTCATTGTCTCACTTTCAAAATCTTTTATTTCCTTGATGTTTGCAGGTTGCTCTTCTACTTCCCAAAATGGGTTTTCTTTTTCTTCCTTGAGAGCTATATCATCTTTTTCGTCTCTTACTATCGAATTCACATTCTTCTTTTCTTTCAAATTTGTGGGTTCTCCGTCTTCTTCATTTAGAATCCCTTCTAGACCGATCGTGTCATCTTGCGAATCTGAAGGGTGCTTTTCTTCTTCTTCTAACGAATGTAGGCCATTATTTTCATCTTTCGAATCCGTGGGTTGTAAATCCAGTCCATACAACGCTAAAAGCTTATTCCTTTCTTCTTCTTCTTCTTTTTTTTGTAAATCCATAGGAATACCTTTGTCTTCTATTGAAAACAGTTGTTGAGACTCTTTCGCATCTTTCAAATTTCCAAATGTAGGTTCATCTCCTTTTCTCAAAGCTTCCATATCATTGTGTTCGTTTAGATCCATTGGATGTTTTTCATATACATTCGACGCTAGCTCTTGGCTAAATTTATCTTTAAAATCATTCGACGGTCTTCCACTCGCAGCTGAAACCTGTTGTCTATACTTCCCTTTCAATTCCGACAGTGGTTTTTCACCGATGTTTGACAACTGGTCAATGACGTCCATAACCTGGGATCTAATCGCGTCTAACGATTTCGGACATGGCGTCATTACTGAAAATGGCATCGTAAATGAACATGGCGTCGTTTCTGAAGATGGCGTCGTTAAGGAACATGGCGTCGTTTCTGAAGATGGCGTCGTTAAGGAAAATGGCGTCGTAATGGGTTTCGAATGCTTGTGCGAGTGCTCAGTGCATGTTCCGTTACTCTCGGGCTTTGTTCCGTGACAGTGATCGTCGGATACCTATAACAGTTGACAATTCAATTAAGTTAAGTTTCTTCCTTAGTATGTTACAATTATTTTAATAGCTTATCTTTAGAGCCCCGTGAAATTTCCATTAACTATAAAAGCGAATAAAGTGAATAAGGTAATTTTGTTTACTAAATTTCTCAAACTTTGGTAGGGTTATGTTCGAGTTCAAGCTTTCTGCCCCCCCCCCCCCCCCCCCACCCCTCCCAGACATCAGTCTTGTTATTGAGTGGGTAAATAGACACCAAATGTGAATTTATTCATTTTTATTCATTTATTTACAAGAAGAATTGAAAAAAATGTACATGAAAGCCTGTTTTTGTACGATTCCGACAGTATCTTATAAGAAAGCAAGTGAGAGATAGAGAAATTACCTCTATGTCGTCGTCGGACACATGTGGCGCCTCCATCATACACTTGATCTCCCGGGTCCGTCGGCCCGACTTGCACTTGGACCACTTTCCAGCCACCCACCTGCACACGAGAACACACACTCATTATGCGACATTTCTCTCATTGTCCTACTCACATGGAAAATCTTGTCGAATATCACGTTCTTGCAAGATGATAACAGGACTTGTAGACATCTCTTACGTAGCATTGGTAGCTTGACTTTGAGTCTACCAGACAAACAAGCACGTCTGTAACACGTGTTACGTAGTCCACAACATACTTACAGCCTTAGCTTAGGCTACCGCACGTACTTAAGATACACAAATTTAAGTACGAGATACTTAAGTGCATATTGTAGGAATAGTATTAGGTACCTCACACATCGACTTCACGTATACTTCTTATTCCAAGTATATTTTCTAAGTGTGACCTAGGTATATGTATAAGCACGGAATAATAACTTGCGGGTATGGAACACACCAGGGATTGGCTGATTGATATTTGGGACGGAAAGGGAAACTTCTACAGTGTTTTCCAAGCTGGCGTCTAGGTGGCGGTTCAAACATTGAAAGATGAATGGCATAGGAATGTTTATACGTTTGATAAGAGGTGACGGCATATTTGGTATAATGTCCCTACTCCAATTCTGACTGAGACGAATGTTTATAATATTTAAATTAGAAGTTATCTAGCAGCTGTCACCTGTCAAACTGCAATGTTTGTACCGTCCCCCGTGCTGCGATCTTCGTGAGTAAAAGCGGAACTAAACTTGATGACGTAAGTAGGAACAAGCCCTATACCGCTCAACAAGTTGTGTATATGTGTGTGCGTGAGTGAGTGTGGTTGCGCATCTAAAGTGGCCGTCAACTAAAGCGTTCACCCGAGTTATGCGGCATGTCGTCCCCTCTTACCCCCACCAGCCTCCGCGCACCGGCGAAGACAGGCAGTGCAAGGTGTGTGATGGAGATTAGATCTTTCACTGCCTCCCTGCGCCGATGCGCGGACGCTGGTGGGGGTAAGAGGGAAGACATGCCGCATAACTCGGGTGAACGCTTTAGGTGACGGCTACTGTAGGTAGGCCTATATGCGCCCAGATAGACGGAGGACTTACCTCGAAGGACACGGGTCCTGATTGCACACCCGACTGATTGCTTCAGGCTTCTGAAGTTCCTGACAGAACGTGTTGCTCACTTTTCCGCCGTTGTTTTCCACGCAACAAGGCAAAGCGATCTGAAAAACGATGAGATTACACAAAGAGAGAAGCATAGATGAGCAAGATAGAATGGAACTGAGGAGTATGACTTGACTGGATGATGTGAACAGAATTTAAATGAATTATATAACTATCTGTTTAAGCCAAGTTTGCCAACTCACCACACAAGCAGAGATACGTGGCTGTTTTTGTGACTGGCCAGATGTACATTCAAGTTTAGTTAAAGATTTGTTAATGGTTACTGTGGATTTTGTTTTTCTTACGGAAAGGGAAAATAGAGTTTAATAAAACAATTCCATAGCAACAAATCCTATACTTAACTGATGACTGTGCATCTGAATACCAGAAGTAATGCGACACGATAATTTTAGGGAAGGAAACGACTCCATTCACCAATGAGCTGGATCCACAATGTAATTGTGGGCTTACAGCAGTTAAGCGTTGGGAGCGAAGCGAGGGCGCGAGCTCCAATCAGCGGCCGTGTTTTACGCGAACTCGGCCGCTGATTGGAGCTCGCGCCTTCGCTTCTTAGCTGTAAACCCACCATGTATACCACAATATGAACATTCTCCTCAGCACATGAACGTGTTTACTATCGGGCGTTCTTATTTATGTCGTACGATTTCATCGGTTCTGTAACTCCACTGAAGTAGTTTGCAACCTTTGGAAACGACCGGTAACGTTTTAAGATAGTTGTAGTCAGCAAAAGGTCTCGAAATACCAACATTCGTCAACGAACAAATGCGCAAATTAGCAGACTAGCGACGAATGACATCTCATGTCGGATAACGAATGAACGGCCAGACTCAGTACGTATAGGATTGTTTGTCAGACTCTACCTCAGAACCACCCCCGCACCGCACAGAGCACTCTCCCCACTCCACAAACTCCCAGTTGTACTTGGGTGGGGCTGAGGCCTGTCGACGCGTCTTCTTCGTGTACCAGTCGTAGTGAAGGCCCGGATATTTCTCCCTCTTGTAGAACGCCACCTGTAGAGATAGAACAAGTGTTAATTCTCATCATATCTTCATTATTATGGTACTGTTGGTGGTACAACTATGAGCATTCATTAACAGTGTTGGCAATTCTAATTACATTTCTCCCTTACTCCATGGCATCGTATTACTTCTATATTTATTTGAAGTTTATCCTTATAAGTTATAAAATGGGATTGCAAAGTACCAAATTATCAAATCAAATCACTTTGTATAACCTACAAATAATTATTTATTCATCTAATGTGTATTTAGTGTATTGACATAACTTATTTAACGGTTACATTGGTTATTCAAGCTAACTTTCAAATCATGAAACATAATAATTATCGTGTACATTACATTATTATTGTTGTTGTTGTTGTTGAAGTACCTGCTATATGCACTATATCAATATAAAACAATGTGCTCTGTAGATTTCTTGGACAAAACTGAAGAACAAAATACAACTGTATATACTGACTGACACCCTTGAAATAACACATTTTATTTCTCAATTCTATTTTTATGATATCGTTTAATCTTTTGTCTGAATTTAAAGTAAACCCCTAGTCGTCATGTTAAATTAGTCGAATGGCAATTTATTAACTCTAAATATATCCCCAACCTGCTCATCATGAAGTATAAAACTGCTTACGTAAAGAATCAACTCTTCCTCCGTCGGGCCAAATATGACGAGTTCCTCCCTGTCCTTTTCGGGGTGACTGTACACGCCCAGGGTGGATTTCCCAAACATGTACTGTCCGTCGAGTTGTTCTGTACTGGAATAGGGTAACAATGAAACTACACGTTCTATTAATACAAACATCTTGAAGCCATTTTGAAGCCAATAGCGTTGACAGTTCCGCCGTGGCCACACAGAATGCGCTACACTTTGTGTGGCCCGCCTACGTCTAGCGCTACCTTTCGCGTACCTCTGGAACTGCCAACGCTATTGACTTGAATGCAGCAATGAGCTGAAAAATGGTACTGGTGTACAGTAATGGTCGGTGCACAATAGCCCGGGAAGGAGCTTCCCGTTACCGTTAACGTTACCGGGCAATGTTAAATTACAGCGAACTTTTCCGTTACCGTTACCGGAGCTCCTTCCCGGGCTATTGTGCACCGACTATATTTGACGGAGTGTCACAAGTGAAGCTACATAGGTCCCAATTCGCCAACTTTGTTAAGCTCCGATTTAGTAAGCTCGCTTTGGTAACCATATGGTTTCAACAAACACCACCTTCAGAATGCATGGCAGGCGCCATGTTTGTAATATGTTTGTGGAAAATCTCCGATTACCGTATAATCGGAGTTTATAAAGTTGACCCGGATAGTGTCGTTCAAAATGTACACATTTAAAACGTTATAATGGTTAGGCTAAGGGGTAGGAAAACAAGACTATAGCAAGTAATAGGTAATAATTTTGCAGGAAAAGGTAACCCTTACTTTTTTCCGTTAAGGTAGAACTTGCTCCCCTTGCTGTCGGACACAGCTATCGTATCCCCGATGGCTTTCAGTTCCCTGATGTTCACGTTGTGAGCACCTTTAGGGATCGTCACCACTTTCACGTAACCTGTGCACAATATGACAAAAACATATGGGTTGCAATGTCAAACTGCGTTCATTAGAAATGTTCTGATTCAAATTGAACTATTCTACGTGCGTTTTACGTGAAAATTATGTGGCCAGCAAGCAAAGCCTGATGATTTTAACTGTAAAATCTGGAGGCAAAACGGAATTTGTAGGTTCAGATTTGAAAAAATTATTTTTTTACTATTGATAAACACAGATAAATTAATAGGTTTAAAAAATCTGTAGTAGACAATCATGTCCACAATTTTGTTTTGTACACGCTGCCATGTATTTTTCCTTTTTTGCGTTAGTTAAAATGCATTGAAAAGCAATTAATTTATCATTGCCACACTTCGAAGTGCACGTTTAAAGATGTCGCGACTACCATATAATATTCGAACGCCTACCGTTGCCGTTTTTCCAGTACTTCCCCTCGATATGGTCACACTGAGTCCCGTCTCCCTTGCAGATGCCGCACTGGTCAAACTCGTTGCCCGACTCCAGCTGCCAGTCGCAACCCACGTGCTGGAACATTGGCCCGAAAACATCTCACGTGTCCATTGGACTCTAAGCGTTGTCTATGCATTTCAACGGTTGATCTAAGTGTCTTCTTCTTCTTATTCTCAAATGCCCACATTTGGCTATTATGCCATCATGCTGGATCTGGTCAACCAGTAGAGACACGCTTCTTTCTCCACCCTCTTCATGCCGTTATACTAATTCTCTAATTGAGCATGAACTATGAGGAGAAAGAGTCCTGCCGCTACTGGAAAACCAGCAAATGCATGATGGCCCAATAAGCCAACACTGTGGGCATATAAAAAGAAGAATGGTGAAAATTGAAATACGTTCTTCCATATTTTGTAAACACCAATATTTATGCTACTAATAAAATGTGTTCAATGATACATATTTCTCCTGACAACACTCCCAGAAAAGGTGTCAGCAGTTTTTGTGTATTCAACATTTAAAATGTCTTTAAAAAATATATTTTGATTAATAAATTGGATGCAATAGTTTATTGCCCAGACAACCTCAAACGACAATTAGTACCAGCTAGTTGTATTTATCACAGACACGGTAGCCGTAGCGTGGCGGTAACGTACCTTGCAGACTCCGCCGCAGCAAATGTCCTTTGTGCCGGGCTTGCACGGAGTCCCGTCCTTGACTCTTGGGTCTAGGACCGCGTACACGTGTTGCTCGTTGATGCACGTGAGGGCGCACGGGTTGCCGCCTAGGGGAGAACCGCAAGAGTTCAGTGCAACCAACCCCACAAACATGTGTCCCAAAGAAACCCCTAGACACCAACCCTACCAGTATGTGTCTAAACCATACCCCCTATACACCATCCCCACAAACATGTGTCTAAACCATACCCCCTATACACCATTCCCACAAACATGTGTCTAAACCATACCCCCTATACACCATCTCCACAAACGTGTGTCTAAACCATACCCTCTATACACCATCCCCACAAACGTGTGTCTAAACCATACCCCCTATATACCATCCCCACAAACATGTCTAAAATATACCCCCTATACACCATCCCCACAAACATGTGTCTAAACCATACCCCCTATACACCATCCCCACAAACGTGTGTCTAATACCCCCTATAGACCATCCCCACAAGCATGTGTCTAAAACATGCCCCCTATACACCATCCCCACAAGCATGTGCCTAAACCATACCCCCTATACACCATCCCCACAAACGTGTGTCTAATACCCCCTATAGACCATCCCCACAAGCATGTGTCTAAAACATGCCCCCTATAGACCATCCCCACAAGCATGTGTCTAAACCATACCCCCTATACACCATCCCCACAAACGTGTGTCTAATACCCCCTATAGACCATCCCCACAAGCATGTGTCTAAAACATGCCCCCTATAGACCATCCCCACAAGCATGTGTCTAAACCATACCCCCTATACACCATCCCCACAAACGTGTGTCTAATACCCCCTATAGACCATCCCCACAAGCATGTGTCTAAAACATGCCCCCTATACACCATCCCCACAAGCATGTGTCTAAACCATACCCCCTATACACCATCCCCACAAACGTGTGTCTAATACCCCCTATAGACCATCCCCACAAGCATATGTCTAAAACATGCCCCCTATACACCATCCCCACAAGCAGGTGTATAAAACATACCCCCTATACACCATCCCCACAAGCATGTGTATAAAACATACCCCCTATATAGCTACACGTTTCATGTTCACATATAGGCCTAACACGATCCGTCAACTAAAGACCAATTTAGTTGAATAATGATATTATTTGTAATTAAATTATGGAAGATATCGTAAAAGACTATGAAAAACAAGTGCACGCATACCCTTAAATTCTCAAATGTGTAACGATAATAAGGATATAAATTAAGTGGCCTCAACACAACCAAACTCGTGCTATAGTAAGTACTAAGTTCAATTTCTACTTCTCTCTAAAGTGGCCGTCATCTAAGAGTTCATTCAAGTTCTGCGAATGCCTTCCCCTCTTACCCCCACCAGTGCCCGCGCACGGACGAAGAGAGGCAGTGAAAGATCTAATCTCTATAACAGACCGTCGAGCTGTCAACCAAAGCTGTCAACGATCTTTCAATTAAATAAGCCATCTTTCAATACAGATGAATTCCTTTATTCTAATTTACTTGTAATTCTATCATAATTGATTTTAGGTAGATCTTTCACTGCCTCTCTTCGTCCGTGCGCGGGCACTGGTGGGGGTAAGAGGGGAAGGCATTTCGCAGAACTCGGATGAACTCTTTAGGTGACGGCCCCTTTAGTTCCCACCATTTACTTGAAACAGGTTAATTTGGGGTAGCCAAGACCTTGTGTTGGAAACTTCGAAATTCCTAACATGGCGGTCGATAATCTGTTGGTGTTCGTTGAAACAGCGAGGATGAGAGTGGCAGTAGATAAGATAAGGTTCATTATACCAGCTACGAAGAGAGATGGGCGAGCCATCATGTTTACCTTCTTTGGCGTACGGCTTCCACTTGTAAAGTTTCCCGTTGAACGGTTTCGCGTTCCTCTCTGTGCACTGGACCTCGCGGAAACCAGGGGCGGTCAGCGAGCACGGCTGTAACACATACAAACGTACTGGATCTGTCCTCCATCCATACATCCTTCCATCCATCCATACATCCATCCATCCATCCATCCATCCATCCATCCATCCATCCATCCATCCATACATACATACATCCATCCATCCATCCATCCATCCATACATCCATACATCCATCCATCCATCCATCCATTCATCCATCCATCCATCCATCCATCCATCCATCCATACATCCATCCATCCATCCATCCATCCATTCATCCATCCATCCATCCATCCATCCATCCATCCATCCATCCATCCAGCCATCCATACATCCATACATACATCCATCCATCCATCCATCCATCCATCCATCCATCCATCCATCCATCCATCCATCCATCCATCCATCCATCCATCCATACATACATCCATACATCCATCCATCCATCCATCCATCCATACATACATACATCCATCCATCCAATATTGACACTATCGCTGTATTCTAAAACGAAGAGAGTGAACAAATTTGTATTTTATGTATTTATTGTGAAGGGGTAAAATATTTTCAACCGTCTTATGAACACAGTATGAGGAATGTATCTAGGGGCGAAACAGGCGCATTGGTCAGCTTCTACACGCTAGTGTACATACATTGTAAGATCTATCTTTAAAAAAAAAAAAAAAAAAAAGTACTTCAAGTTGTAGTAGTGCTATTTTACCGACTCCACCTACCACTGAAGTAGATTTGGCTCCCACCTAAGAAGCACCCTGCCAATCACTAACCTCAAATGGAGGCGATGGTATGGTAGCGATCATAAATGTCAATCATCCCCATTATTCACCAAAGCACTCACCTTCTCAGCCGGTACCTACAGCTCAACGTGAAGAATTTTGCCTCGACTCGACTACGGACGGTTTAGCTCCCATCAGTATGTAGGGGAAGGTCCCTTTTTTGTAACTGTGCACATTTAAAACTGTCAACAAAGGAGGCGACGGCTAAGTCGCCCTTGTGTGTAGTGATTGGCAGGGTGCATCTTAGGTTGGCACGCAGAGCGTAGGCCACAGCTTTTGGGCATAGAGGCTGCACACGCGCTCAGCAGTTACCCCTCGTTGCTAATACACAAAGGACAAGTGCGACGGGCAACTCACCATTGTGTTACACGTGCGGTATTGCTTACGCTTGCCGACACAATACCGGCCGAGGTGCTTCGGTGCTGGATTGTCGCACTGCCGCTCCTTGGACGCCACCCCACCACCGCAGGTCCTGGAGCAACTACCCCACGCGCTCCACGACCCCCAGCCCCCGTTGACGGCGCCGGGGCGCTTGCCCATGGGCACGCACTCCAGGTTGTAGCACCACTGAAACCGCACCGAGGAACACGTCGCCATTAGATAGCTTTTCATTCTTTTCACCGTATTCAGGTTTCTAAAATATGCGTGACATAGACTAGTTTAACTATGAGCTTGAAACACTGACCCTTAACAATACCGGTACCACAGTTATTTTTTCCTTAATTGTTCAGCCACTGGTACCGGCAATATTGCTACTTTAATCCACTTTATGTTGCACTAAGTTTTGTAAAAAATAATGAATGTAATCAACAATGTTTACTGTGGCTCAAGAACGTACTTTGGTCTACAACCTAAACTATATTTAGTTGCATTATCTTTATTGGTCTTTTGTTAATCATTTTTTAAATCTACCGGTACAAAAACGCTCGCCGTACCGGTAGATTTAAACAATGATAAACAAAAAACCAATAAAGATAATGCAACTAAATATAGCTAAGGCTGTAGTTGTAGACCAAAGTTCGTTCTTAAACCGCAGTAAACATTGTTGATCTCAATTACTTTTAGTGCAACATAAAGTGAATTAAAGTAGCAATATTGCCGGTACCGGTGGCTGAAAAATTAAGAAAAAAATAATTTTGGCACTTTCAGAGGTTAGTGTTTCCATTTCAAAGTTAAACTTTTGTATGTAATGCATATTTTAGAAAACTGAAAACGGAGACACATTCCCCTTAAACAGTTCATTTTAAACATATCGTTTTCGACACATTTTACAATATTTCATAACCACTGTAAATTTAGTTTGTATATTGTATATATTTCATTACTACATGGTCTCATTATAACTGTTTTATTTTATATGTTTTTATAATATTTCACCTCTAGTATATTGTTATGGTCTCCTATACGTTTACAAAATACAAACAGTTTTCCAGTTAAGTTTATTGTGGGTTACAATTACTTCTTGATATTTCGAGCTGTGCTCGTTTCTGCAAAACCGCTTTGAATGTGCCACTTTTTATCATGTAATAATAATGATACATAATATGTTATCACAATATACCAACACAACCAAAACGACCACACAACCAACACAACCAACACAACCAACACGACCACACAACCAACACAACCAACACAACCAACCAAACCAACACGACCAACACGACCAACACAACAATTTCAATTTCAAAATGGTAAAAAGGAATGCATAGGTCTACTTGTGTTTTAATATAAAGAAAACGATCTGGGTACACCATCACAGTAGATATGCGTTTGTGTATATTTGATATTTTAAAGATGAATAGATTTAAATTCAATTTAGAGATAGAGAGAGAGAGAGAGAGAGAGAGAGAGAGAGAGAGAGAGAGAGAGAGAGAGGAGACTTTGGTGGAGGTGCCGGGTTCAAGGACTGACCTTGTTGCCACGTATATAAGGTTTCATACACTATATAGACTAGGCTGTAGTACTAAGTTACTAATGTAGGCCTATTAATGTACGCCTAGGCTTATTGTAGCCTAGTAATGGCCTAGACTAAAAGAGTTGGGCCTAGACCTAAGCTCGGGAAATGTATTGGTGGAGAGCCGCCAATGGCCGCTGGGTCTCTACCCTACAGTAACAAACTCAATGGCAGTAGGGCTATGGACAACTGCTGTAAGACTAATAACGCCTTGTTCACCTCATTGGGGTATATATAGTAGGATAGTTTGGAATCAAGAAATTACCTGAAGAGCTGTTTAAAGGTTCAATCCTTATTAATGATGAAAACATAAACTACCTGAAGAGGAGCATGTTTCTACTACCAATGACCACGATAGTAACTTATACGGCTCAGACAGGAAACGCCCCGTTTTTATTGGTGACACATTTTTGGCGGCGATCCTAGCGGTGAGGCTCTTAACTAAGTCCGAGTTAGCCCTAAAATTGTGGCAATGACCGCTTTACACTGTGGAATTTGTTCTGGCCTAGTTCTGGCCACCCAACCATAGTGATTTATCTCTAGTTTGTAATCTTTGTCCAGGGTACATATTAGTATCTTTGTCCACCAGACTGTGAATCAAGTTTAACTAGAGCCTCTCCACTTGGCAGCGCTGTTTACGTATCACCTCATTTGTCACAGTTGCCTGTCTTGACCGTAAGTTACTTGTAAGTTTTTGCTACTACAGTTCATTTAAACTCGAGTTGGGAACGTCGATCTTTCAAGTCACGAAAATATGCTCGTTTTACCCATCCGTTATTCTTTACTTTGTTTCGCCAAACATTCCTTACCACACTCTCTCGCCGTTAGGAACGTCAACAGGCGAGGCGAGGCATGCTAATACCTCGTAGTCGTAAGTCCCGTTGTCGTCATCGTAGAAAAATAAATTTTAACCCGATATCTGTAAAATTGTGAGCTCTTTTACCGAGTGTAAAAATATGCATATAATTCCGGAAAAAGTGTTGTATTTATAAGATGGAATTTCTTTTGGCGGGTCATCACGATTAACAGGCGAGATAAAGTTTCGCTCGACGATTGAAGCTGCTGGCGGTCAGAGTTCATCCAAACCCTTTTAAACGGCTACGTTTGGACGTTTGGATGGTGGCAATAACTTCAATAAGGAACAGTTTCCTTTTGCTTGACAATCTCGACCGGACAGTGTCTTTAAGAGAGGTATGATAAGAATACAGATGTGATGGATGTGTTGCTGAAGGCAGAACGTTTGGAGAAAGAATGAAAAGGCCCGAAGGCAGAAAGAATTTAGAGTGATATTAGTATGAAATTAATAGAAGAGGTTGGGTTTACAACTACTAGGAATAAAAAAAGGTAAGTTCAGGAAGGGTCCTGGGAATGAATAGAGGTACTACCTCACCCGTCTTTTCTTGGCAAAGAGGGGAAGGCGAATGTTGCGGTGGCGTCCACATGCCTGTGGGTTGGGAGGCCTGAATTCATGGGTGTTTATGCTCGCGACTGGACGGAGAAATCTATCATGAGGGTTGGGCATAAAGTCCAACTGTGACCTCACGAGAGTGTTTGGGTGCTGTTTTAATGATGTGAAAATTTTAAGGGATCGATCCTGGACCAACGTATCTACCAGAGGTAGATCCAGAGAAGTGTGGAGCGGAACGATGGGGGTGTATTTGGGCAGGTGCATCACCACGTGGAGGACAGTATTTTGAAGGCGCTGCAATTTGAGAAAATTGGAATGTGTTGTGGTGCCCCATATGGGAGCGGCATATAAAAATGTGGGTCGGATAACGGTCGTGTAGATCCGAAGACGGTCTTTCTCAGCAATAGCTGGAGACTTCAGTAGTGACCGAAGAGCAAACATTTTGTTTCTACTCTTTTGAGTCACTTTGGCTACATGAGGGCTCCAACTAAGATGGCGGTCTAGAAGTGCACCAAGGTACAGATTTGTTTTAGACCATTCGATCGGGACACCGCCCAGAAAAAGGGGAAATTGTTTGAGGGCACGACCAGTGGTAAACATGGTAGCTGAAGTTTTGCCAACGTTGAGTTTGAAGCGCCATTTGGCATACCATGGGGACATTAAATCCAGACCAGCTTGGAGGTGTTGGACAGCAAGCTCCGCGGAGCGGGAGGTGGTAGCAATTGCATCGTCATCTGCAAAGAGATGCACATCCACACCCTTGGGCATTTCTGGCATGTCTGAGGTATAAATGTTGAAAAGGGTTGGACTGAGAACGGATCCCTGAGGTACTCCTGCCCGAATTTTGCGTGGTGAAGACAGTGACTCCATCCAGCAGGCTCGAAAACTTCTTTTGTGGAGGAATGATTGGAGAAAGTGGATGAGATGCAGGGGGAATTTGTACCAGGCCAGCTTCAATAACAATCCAGCATGCCAGACTGAGTCGAAAGCTTTGGCAATGTCGAGGAAAGCAACGGCCGTGACTTTCTTGTTATTGAAACCATGAGTGATGCGATTAGTGAGACGTAAAAGTTGATGTTCCGTAGAGGTGTTTGCTACGAAACAAAATTGATACTGGGGAATAATGGGGTTATCGGCTAAATGCCGCTTGATGCGAGTTAGGACTAGTGACTCAAGCATTTTGGCCATGACATTGAGAAGGCTGATTGGTCTGTAGCTGGACGGCTCTGACGGCGGTTTATCGGGTTTAAGTATTGAGATAATTTTGGCCATTTTCCAATTTTTTGGAAAATATGACGTAGTGAGGCACCGTTCATAAATGTGGAAGAGTACTGCCACAGCTGACCCGGGAAGTTGTCGAATGAGGACTGCTCCTATTCCATCGGGACCAGGGGCTTTACGGGGGTTTAAATTGGAAAAGATGGTACGTAGTTCAAAGGGATGTAAGTTGTACTCTGGTGGGGGTTCCGGGCACACAGTTTTTGAAAAGTAGATTTTCATCAACCTATCCAGATCTGGTTCGCTAGGAACTGGTGGATTAGGGATGAAGGCCATCTCCAGACTGCGCGAGATTGCCTCGGCTTTGTCCGGGCTACTTAGTGCCCAGCCTGCAGGTGTGAGGATCGGAGGATTGGGTGATTTCGACTTCTGTAGCGTCTTGGCCATCCGCCAGATGGAGTTGTCGTGGTATGAGAGGGTTGAGAGTTTTGCCTCCCACTGCGATGAAAAATGATCAGCAATATCGCGGTCAAGTGCACGTTGCAGTCTGTCGTATTCGGCCTTGCAGTCTGGCGTTCGGAACGCTTGCCAGCGCCGACGGGCTCGTTTTTTCTGTCGCACACATGCACGAAGGGCAGGTGGTAAAGACAGATGTGTTGAGGGCGACGGTGTGTATTTGGGGATTGCAACAGTAGCTGCCTGACGGATAAGTGCCGATAGGAAAGAGATCGACGTATCGATAGCTGAAGATGAGTCAAGAAGTGAAAGTGGGAGGGCAGTGAGGCGGTTGTGAATGTGCTTTGGAGCTTTGGATGGTGGCAATAAGGTACAATTTCCTTTTGCTTGACAATCTCGACCGGACAGTGTCCTTAAGAGAAAAATGATTAGAATACAGATGTGATGGTTTTGTTGCTGAAGGCAGAACGTTAGGAAAAAGAATGTAATGGCCCGAAGGCAGAAAGAATTTAGAGTGATATAAGTATGAAATTAATAGAAGAGGTTGGGTTTACAACGACTAGGAATAAATAGGTAAGTTCAGGAAGGGTCCTGATGGGAATGAATAGAGGTACTACCTCACCCGTCTTTTCTTGGCAAAGAGGGGAAGGCGAATGTTGCGGTGGCGTCCACATGCCCGTGGGTTGGGAGGTCTGAATTCAAGGGTGTTTATGCTTGCGACTGGACGGAGATATCTATCATGAGGGTTGGGCATAAAGTCCAACTGTGACCTCACGAGAGGGTTTGGGTGCCGTGATAAAGAGTTAAAGAATTTAAGGGATCGATCCTGAACCAACTTGTCTACCAAAGGTAGATCCAGAGAAGTGTGGAGCGGAACGATTGGGGTGTATTTAGGGAGGTGCATCACCACTCGGAGGACAGTATTTTGGAGGCGCTGTAATTTTAGAAAATTAGTATATGATGTGGTGCCCCATATGGGAGCGGCATAGAGAAATGTGGGACGGATAACGGTCGTGTAGATCCGAAGACGGTCTTTCTCTGCAATAACTGGAGACCTCAGTATTGACTGAAGAGCAAACATTTTGTGACGACTCTTTTGCATCACTTTGGTAACATGATGGTTCCAGCTAAGATGGCGGTCTAGAAGTGCACCAAGGTACAGATTGGTCTTGGACCATTCGATCGGGACACCGTCCAGAAAGAGGGGAAATTGTTTGAGGGCACGACCAGTGGTAAACATGGTAGCTGAAGTTTTGCCAACGTTGAGTTTAAAACGCCATTTGGCATACCATGGAGATATTAAGTCGAGACCAGCTTGGAGGTGTTTTACAGCAAGCTCCGCGGAGCGGGAGGTGGCAGCAATGGCGTCATCATCTGCAAAGAGATGCACATCAACACCCTTGGGCATTTCTGGCATGTCCGCCGTGTAAATATTAAATAGGGTTGGACTGAGTACTGATCCCTGAGGTACTCCTGCGCGTATTTTTCGTGGTGAAGACAGTGACCCCAGCCAGGATGCCCGAAAACTTCTTTTGTGGAGGAATGATTGGAGAAAGTGAATGATATGCAGGGGGAATTTGTACCGGGCTAGTTTCAATAACAAGCCAGCATGCCAGACTGAGTCGAAAGCTTTGGCAATGTCGAGGAAAGCAACGGCTGTGACTTTCTTGTTATTGAAACCATGGGTGATGCGATTTGTGAGACGTAAAAGTTGATGTTCCGTAGAGGTGTTTGCTACGAAACCAAATTGATACTGGGGGATAATGGTGTTTTCGGCTAAATGTCGCTTGATGCGTGTTAGGACCAGTGACTTAAGCATTTTTGCCATGACATTGAGAAGGCTGATTGGTCTGTAGCTGGACGGGTCTGACGGCGGTTTCCCGGGTTTTAAGATTGAGATAATTTTGGCCATTTTCCAATTTTTTGGGAAATATGACGTAGTGAGGCACCGTTCATAAATATGGAAGAGGACTGCCACAGCTGACCCGGGAAGTTGTCGAATGAGCACCGCTCCTATACCGTCGGGACCAGGGGCTTTACGGGGGTTTAATTTGGAAAAGATGGTACGTAGTTCAAAGGGTTGAAGGTTGTACTCTGGTGGGGGTTCTGGGCACACAGTTTTCGAAAAGTAGATTTTCATTAACCTATCCAAATCAGGTTCGCCAGGAACTGGTGGATTTGGGATGAAGGCCATTTCCAGACTGCGCGAGATTGCCTCGGCTTTGTCCGGGCTACACAGTGCCCAGCCTGCAGGTGTGAGGATCGGAGGATTGGGTGATTTCGACTTCTGTAGCGTCTTGGCCATCCGCCAGATGGAGTTGTCGTGGTATGAGAGGGTGGAGAGTTTTGCCTCCCACTGCGATGACAAGTGGTCGGCAATATCGCGGTCGAGTGCACGTTGCAGTCTGTCGTATTCGGCCTTGCAGTCTGGCGTTCGGAACGCTTGCCAGCGCCGACGGGCTCGATTTTTCTGTCGCACACATGCACGAAGGGCAGGTGGTAAAGACAGATGTGTTGAGGGCGACGGTGTATATTTGGGGATTGCAACAGTAGCTGCCTGACGGATAAGAGCCGATAGGAAGGAGATCGACGTATCGATAGCTGAAGATGAGTCGAGAAGTGGAAGTGGGAGGGCAGTGAGGCGGTTGTGAATATGATTACGGAAGCGCTGCCAGTCGGCTTTGCCGTATGAGAAACGGGGGGTAGGTGGTTGGTAATTGATTTTGTTACCAATATTTATGAGGATCGGATTATGGTCGGATGTGAGTGCCTGGACTGTCGAAATATCGTAAGATGTGTGGATGTTCCGAATAATGGCAATGTCTAGCACATCAGGAGGGGTAGTGTCCCGATAGTGGTAGTATGTTGGTTCGACAGGCCCAGTGACATTGAGTCTAAGGTTGGTAGACGTGATGAAACGAAGAAGAGCAAGTCCCCGCGTGTTATTGACAGCCGAATTCCAAAGATGGTGTTTGGCATTTAAGTCACCCGCCAGAACAGTCGGCATTTGTGAAGTGAAGAGGGAATTAAAGTCGGTGCCAGTGAAATGTTTATTTGGGGGCGAGTATGCTGCGATGCATCGCATCGGGCCAGCAGCCGTTTTCACAATCGCGATAGTGGCTTCGACCGCAGAAAGAAGGGGGGTGGGCTCTTGAACGACGGCGGCTGTAGAGCGAGAGAGAATGGCGGTACCACCCCCTCTCGTACGTTTAGACGCTGTCAGTCGATCGTTACGGAGAATTTGGAAGCCGGGAATAGACCAGTTGTCGGAAGGGAGTAGGTGTGTTTCATTGATGAGAATGATGTCTATGGAAAGTTGATGAACTAGGTGGATGAGTTCTGCCGTTTTGCGACGAACTCCTCCATTGGCGTTCCACGCCAGTAATTTCAATTCCAGCTTAGCCATTGTTGGGTGCAGAGATGAGTGTTTTAAGAAGGGTAGCTAGGGTGGAAATGATGGGGTCGCTGGAATAGGCGATGAGGGCATCGGCTATTTGGCCGATGATGGTCCAGGCCGGGTTACGACCTTGGGGAGCAAGTGGAGGCGGCAGCAGTGGAGGCGGCGGTTGTGAAGGTGGTACATGGCCACGTGGACGCCGTGGGGCGGGAACTGGGCCATGGGGTTGAGAAGACTGTGACGGACTGGTGTGTGGTACATCAGTTAGGTCAGGTCGAGACTGTTGTGGTGTCGAGGCCTGGACAGCTTGTGCGTACGAGACTAGTGGGGGAAATGCGGCACTGAAGGTGGCTGCGGGGAAGCTAGCACGCTGTTGTGAAGCTACAGTCGGCGGAGGTGGTTGCTTTTGGCGGCGGTTTGTTACCGGACGGCCTGGCTGGTTTTGGTTGCTCTGTGCTCGGGCATCACATGCATCAAGATATGCCTTGCACTTACGGTACGAGGCTGGGTGGGCTTGTTTGCAGTTGACGCAAGTGGCGGGTGAGTCGGGGGATTTGGGGCAATGCGCTGACTTGTGGGCCTGGGCGCATTTAAAGCACGCCGGCGGAAGATGGCAGAAGGCCGATGAATGGCCAAATTGTTGGCAATTGAAGCATTGCCGTGGACCTGATTGGCCACGGTAACGTTCAAATGTCACTTTGTGGTGGCAGATGATGGTGACTGTATGAAGGGGGACGCCGGTGTCAAAGAGAGAGACGGTGGCAACAAACAAGGGCATGGGTCGACGAGTGGACGGAGAGTCGCCATTATGCAGGATTTGACGGAGGTCAACGATATTGACGCCCTGCTCCGTTAGATCAAGTTTTATGTCCTCGACTGGCACAGAGGAGGAAAGACCGCGAATTACGAGACGTTTCTGTCTCTGTTCGACGGTCGGGAAAGTGTGAAAGAGGAGTTTATTGCCCCGTAAATATTGGAAAATCTCGTCATAGGTTTGTCGGAGATTGGGTTTAATGCGGAAGGCTTCCGCTGTGGCCGAGATGGTATATGCCCCTTTGGTGGCCTTGGCCAATAGGGTGACCAAAGAGGAATAGTTTTCGATGTTGTATAAGAGGATGGGCGGGGGTTTCGAGTCGGAGGGGTGCTGATTGGCAGTCCCAGGGTTAGCTTGGTCCGAGGAAGTTGCTGGGGGATGCGTAGCTACCGGCTTATGTATTACGGAGCTGGGACTTGCACGTTGTGCATGGAGTTTCGGTGGCCTGGATGCGGTAGAGCGGACAGAAGACGCGTCCGAGTCGGGGGAGAGCGAGTGGGTCCGGCGACGTTTCGGACGCACCGTTTTGCTGGTCGAGGGTTGAGACTGGCATAGCTCCATCTCGCTTTCAGCGCCGGAGTCTATGACCAGGGAGTTGTCGTCGTCCGACATGATGTCGCAGTCGACATCTAGGGCCAGAAACCTATTTGCGGTGGGCGTTACTGGCCTGTCTGGGACTGGTTGATCGGGTAGTGGAGCTGATGGAGGGACTCCTGCGTCAGTTGAAATAATAGGGAAGGAGTAACGGCCCTTTCGCGGCTCCTTCACCTTCAGTGGGATCTTAGTCCACACTGGAGGTGGTTCAGGAGTGCGTGGTTTAGATGTTGTAGCTGCCATAAGGGGCGGGATTATCGGGGGTAGCATCCCGGTGGAGGTACCAGGTTGAGAATGTTTATAAATTGTAGACCTCTTATGAGGCAAGAATTGGGGAAGACCAGCGGCGGGCGTGGCCTTCGGGTGAAATGGCGGGAAAACCATGACTTGGATGCGATAGTTTACTATCTGGGAGGGGAGGGAGGGGGTGAGGAAGGGGAAGGGGAAGGGAGAGGGTTAAACACCCGACACCGCCACTAGCGCGGGGGACAGAACCCTTCCGCGGTCGCGTTGGTGAGCGGGATAAGGGAAGGGAGGGAGGGTGTAAGACCCAGCACCGTCACGATCGCGGGGGAATTTCCGCAATCGCGTTGGTGGTAAGGGGAGAAAGGGGAAGGGAGGAAGGGAGGAGAAGGATAAGGGAGGAAGGGGAAGAAGTTAAAACGTGAAGGAATAGGACACGGGGTGATGCCCCTTAATCTTCTGTTCTTCTGCTTATTGGATTCCTGTCTGAGAGTAATCTTGCGTTCGAACCACTCAGAACAGGCGGATCCCAAAGCTGTTTGGTTAATTGCTCCTCGATATATTGCAATCGAGAGGGCAGTTTAATTGGCAAGAGTCACCGCCTTGTTGATCACGGTAACCCCTACGCCAGGTAAGTATGTATGCATAGTATCCATGGTTGTGAATGTGTACAAAATTTTCTACCTTTTGGGGTTTAGCAACAGCGAAATAAATGAACTGTACCTTGTTTGCGGCACACTTGGTTCCATCTGCCGGCGGGTCTCCGTAGCTGCTGCAGCTGTTCGGCTTGTTGACGCACCACAACGCCGTGCAGTCGACCTGAAACACAGGTATATGGACATTCTAGTGTGTTAGCGCATACAGCGCTATATGTGGCCAAATGTAGCAACTTATTGGTGAAGCTTGCATTCCGCGATTGAAAATAGTGCCGGATGTTATTGTGAAATATCTTGTTTCTTGTTTTTTGTTTGTTTGATTTTCTTCTGTTTTTATTTTATTTTGTAGTTTTTTGTTTGTGTTTGTTTTCGTTTCTATTGTCGTGTTTTGTTTGTGTTTGTTGTGTGCTGTTTGTTGTTTGTAAGTTTAAAACGTGTCCTGATTTAAATGGCGCCTTGTCTTTTAATACGATGGACTGATGGGATTCATAATCTGCACAAAAATTTTAAAAGCCGTATTTAATTAAACAATTTTCACAAATTGCCTTTATCGACGTAGGAAGAACGACGCTGCTTCAGCAGGTTGTTGAGCGACTTTGCCACTTTGAGCGCTTCATTCGTTTTCACTAGCTCCATCAGTGGCCAATCTCGGTGCCTATACATACAGCGCTATATGTGGCCAAATATGTAGCAACTTATTGGTGGAGATTGCATTCCGCGATTGAAAATAGTGCCGGATATTATTGTGAAATATCTTGTTTCTTGTTTTTGGTTTGTTTGTTTTTTCTTGATGTGTTTTTATTTTGTTTTGTTGTTGTTTGTTTGTGTTTGTTTTTGTTTTTTACTGTCGTGTTTTGTTCGTGTTTGTTGTGTGCTGTTTGTTGTTTGTAAGTCTAAAACGTGTCCTGATTTAAATTCGACACTAAATGTGTCAAGAGATAGCACCACTGCTGCGCAACATGGCTGACAGTTAGAGGGTAACAAACTGACAGGAGATCATGGATCCGCCTAAACATGTTATTGCGCAAAGTAAGTTTTTAACTTTATTCTGAAATATACATATATTTGAAAGCAAATAGAGCCCAAAGGAACCTCAATGAAAGAGAGGCAGTGTTAATCGGTGGCCTTTTAATTGCATGTGGTTAATTAACATTATGATCAGAACATGAACTTCGGGCCTTCGGATGCCTGGTGTGTCCCCTAATCCAAAATCCCCATAATATCAAAGGCATCTTGGATACAAAACGCAACCAGCAAATATCCAGCAAAGCTGGATATTCACTGATGCAACAATATCTCTTATGTTTCTTTGGAATCGTTGCCATTCTCATATAAACACTGACAAATGACACTGACAAATGACATCCAGCGGCTTTGTTGCCCTCTAACTATTACTTCACGATTTCGCCGCCAGAGATCATATCTGCAACATTTAGTGCCGAATGGCGCCTTGCCTTTTAAGATGGACTGTTGGGATTCATAATATCCCCAAAATTTTAAAAGCCGTATTTAATTAAAAAAAAATCAAAATTTTGCCATTATCCACATAGGAAGAACGACGCTGCTTCATCAGAAAGTTGCGTGACATTTCCACTTGAGCGCTCCATTCGTTTTCACTAGCGCCCTCAGTGGCCAAGTACGCGGCCTATCGGTATTTGTTGTAGCTTTGTTTCCTAGTCCTCAACTCTTTGCATGTATGCATCAGTGTAGCACTTTCGTGTTTCTTTTTCCCAATGCAGTTACACCGGAAGTCGTTTTTTTTGCATCGATGCAGGATAGCACCGCTTTGTGTAAACGACACAGTCGTCAAAATGAAAGAAAACATACGTCGGCTAAAATTCATTAAAAAGAAGTAACAATCTAGTAATTCATATAAAATAAATATCTTCAAGTTTTAACATTCGACCAGAAAATCCATCTTAATTTCTACATCGTTACAGGGAAAACAACAAATATCTTACCCAAACTGATATTATAACTTAAATTTAAAACTGCAAGATAGAGGAACTGTCGAACTTTTTAAGCGAGCGAAGCGAGCGTCTCCATTAGACTTTTATGGCACTCATTCAATTTTTGTTTTGTCTCTTTTTTTCCCGTTTCGATGTCTCGCGATAGCGGTTGAACGGAGAGTCCGATCAAGCTGAAACTTGGAACATCCACAAGCTTCGATGTGGGTTGAATGTGTAACGTTTTGTGGCCAAATCGGTCGCGTTACAAAGTTACAATACAGTTACTAGAAAATATGTTTCTGAAAAAAACTGCCGGCAAAGCTTGAGATAGCCGTATTACATTAAATTTTCGTCCGGTCACGAAAACACTAATTTCCACGCGATCCGTTAATTATTGTAAATAAATAAAAATAAATAAATTCACATTTAGAGTCTACCCACTCAGTAACGAAACTGATTTTCAGTGAGGGACTTTAATTTAAAGCGACTAAACCAACCCTGTAAGCGCCGAACACCATCGACGAGAGAGCGCATTTATTAATTAATTAATTGTAGGTACAAATTACATTTGTAGTGCTAAATTGTAATGAAGTTACTATGACAACCAAAATTCCAAGCTATAATTTATATGGAACATCAATCTTTTATTCAACAATGGCAGGAGGTATAATAACTTTGACAATAAAAGCTCTAATCTTTGCATATTTTTGTTTTGGTTGTTGTTGAATGTTGTTTTTCTGAACAAATATGAACATTCTTATTGTGATGATGATATTAGTATTTCTAGTATAACGGCGATGGAGAAACAAGGCCGTTTGTGACTAATAGTAATTTATCTTTATCTCTTGCATTGACCTATGACGACACCTTTTCGCTAGAAAGTTCGTGGACATGGACGCGCTCGCTTATCAACGCGTTCCACACATCGCGTTTTCCTTATGTAATTGAGTCCTACAGTGTTTTTACCTTTATTACAGTTAGCAAGAGTGTTTTTATATAATTTACACTGAATGTGCTACACCAATGTAATGTTCTTCTCTTCAACCAATGAAGTGCAAAGTTAAAGCGTTGACTTACCGTTTCGCTGCATTGTTTCGATGTTGGTCCGAACAGAGTTTTGCACTGATAGGTGGCGTCGTACATGGCCCCAACTGGCATGCTGGGTAGCTTGAACAGCTGATCCTTGGGTTGGTCAAGTAAGCACTCCCCCAACCCATTGCTGGAACACCACAACAAATACGAGACAGTTCGTAGTAAGACAAGAATAAACACTGAGAATGTTCCATTCTTGACAACGAATGAACTCCAGCCGAAACATAACTCTTATATGACAACATAGTTTAATTTTAGCAGCACACTTCAGTATGAGAAGTTACAGTTCATATCTCAAAGATGCTAAATCACACCAAAATAGTGATAACACATCCATCTGCCTTTTTGTAACACTCTCAGTGTTTTAGGAAATATTTCTTATATTTATATTTATATGGGTTCTCACTTTTTGATGTGGTGTGGAAAGTCAAAAGATGCTAATTTCACGCGGGTTTTATAGTGTGGATGTCCCTGAGCCTCAAGTACCACCAGTGTAGGCCTACGTCCCTAAAACTATCTAGAGATAGCGCTGCCAAGCTGTACAATATAGAGAACCTAGCTATCTAGTACCATTATTACCGATAACCGATTCTAGAAATTTATAAAAGAGAAGTAAATGTTTAAGAATAGTGTATCCAGGACTAATAAAGGCACATATTGATTTGATAATAAAGTAATTTCAAGGTTTTTATGTTTTACTGCCATGGTGCAAACAAAATTTCTAGAAAACAAACCGTCACTAAGCGCGTGCGATCACATTTCGGTTCATCTCCTTATGGGAACCTCTTGGTAAAGTTACTTCACAGTATGTTTGATGCTGGCGAACGTCACAGAAGGGCGTGTCGGAGCCAATCAGCGGGAGGCTTTCACCAATACTCACATTTGGTTGGCCAAGCCTCACTCATCTGTGACGTCACCAGTCCCAAAGATGCTGTGGAGCAACTTTATGCTGACGTCACTTACTCCAAGAACTCTGTGATGAATTTGCGCGAGCAGGTCGACCATAAAGTGGTGTGAGCCTTCACGTATGGGCTCATCACATGGCCGGACCCATCGGCCGCAACAGGTTTGCATCCGGATATCTCCTCAGTGTCGTGCGAGCAGCCCATGCTGAAGCAAAAAGTTTTGAGATCTTGATGATGATGATGATGATGATGATGATGATGATTATGATGATGATGATAATGATGATGATGATGATGATGATGATGATGATGATGATGATGATGATGATGATGATGATGATGATGATGATGATGATGATGATGATGATGATGATGATGATGATGATGATGATGATGATGATGATGATGATGATGATGATGATGATGATGATGATGATGATGATGATGATGATGATGATGATGATGATGATGATGATGATGATGATGATGATGATGATGATGATGATGATGATGATGACGATGATGATGATGATGATGATGATGATGATGATGATGATGATGATGATGATGATGATGATGATGATAATGATGATTCTTGTTACATGGGTTCCTATGTTTTTCTTCAGAGAAACATCTGTGGGCGCTACCATTTTGCCACCTGAAGAGATTGAACTGCTGCAGCCTGCTAGCCAAATACTTTAATACATAACCATTGAGTTTAATAGTGTCGAGTAGAGTCCCAGCGGCCATTGGCGACTGTCTCCCTATAAATCACCCGTGTACGCTATTATAGTACTGGCGGAAGCCGCTGTGTGCCGCCACATCAGCACGGCCTAGTCAGTGGATATGTGTGGCGGCACCTAGCGGCTCCCGCCAGTACTACTAGCAAACACGCGCGATTTATGGGTAGACAGTCGCCAATGGCCGTTGGGAATCTACCCTACACTTATAAACTCTATGATATAACCTCTATAATAAATATGTATAATTAGGAAATTATAGCGATAAAGCCTAAAGGCTAGTACACATGAGAGGGAAAACACAACTTACCTGAAACCATTACCATAACCAGCTGTCGGTTTCTATTTTTCTTTCCCTCTCATGTGCGTATATATATATATATATATGCTGGATTAAAGAGAGAGAAAAGGCTGGTAATATGAGAGGTAGAAGAATAGACCCCCAACAGCTTACACGAATAGTAGACCGTTGTGGTAGAGAGATTAAAAAACAACATATATAACGGACAACACAAGTTATTAGCTGTACACCTTCTTCCAACACTGTCAGGTAAGAGGGTGTTGGGTGTGGCCACCAAAATTTAGGGTTGCCAACTCTCCCGTATTTCCCGGGAAATCCCGTTTTCCACTGTGATTTCCCGCTTCCCGTATCAACTCTACACGGGAATCAGTTTTCCCGTATTTTCACAATTTGTTTTAAAATACACATTTCGTAAACTTCCGCCTACTAACAATACACAGTTTCCAGCATTTGAGCATTTTGAACCTTTGAACTGGGACATTGCCGTCCTCTTTCCCTCTACATTTCACATCAATTTTAAAATTCCCGTATTTTCATATTCAATAGTTGGCAACCCTACACCAAATACTTGGGCATCAGTCTGCCAATCTTGGTGCATCATCTAATATCAGACTCTATTGCAGGCATATTCTATTGTTACCAGTAGTGTTTATAGGGTTGTTTGGAAAAAAGTGCCAACTTGTGCATATGAAAGATGGACAATTATTTTGATCAATCAGTGTCTTATACCGTTATACGGGATTCGAACCCACTTGCCTCATCATGCGGTTACAGCGTAGTGTTTCACCGTGTAGCCAATAATAGTAGTAAATACAAGGAAATATAGGGGAAACTAATGGAGTTTTCCAATGGCTGCACTAGACAACACGCGTACGATTTTTTTTTGTTAAACCAAGCTTTAGGTTTTAATAGTATCAGATACAATAAGTATATTAATGCAAGTCCTAAGTAAAAAATAAATTTTTAAATAGGTTTAATGTGGTCGCATTTATTGAAGTTTCAACTCGGGGATCTGAAACGCATACAGGTGGCTGTGCCGTCATGATTCAGTAGACGTGGTGCAAGGTCTACTGGATTTACTCCTAGCGGAGTAATTGCGAAGCGCAAAGTAAGGTCATTGAATGAGATCCAAAATCGCCATTTTGGATCCAACTACAAAAATCGCATTATTATTTAAATAATCCTCACCAATAATGTGAATTTACGCGTAAAGTATAACAATATATATATATATAGAATGTGAAGACAAAATCTCATTACCGATTGTTATTTTGTCTTTTTGGCCCATAATTTGTTTTGACAGATCAATTCATTTGTTTTTCTGAATGATTCTCCCATTTGAATAACATGGGATTTTTAACATTATGGAAATAGGTTAGATGACCTTACTTCGCGCGCGCTGCGCACGCGCTACAAGCGATCTAGTGGACCTTGGACGTGGCGTAATAGACCAATCGCTGAGGTGGTGAGCGTACACAGACACAAACCATGACGTCAAATTCCATCAACATTGCGGCGGCTCGTTTTTCGCGCCCTTTAAACCAATTATTTTGAGGCATAGACTGATCCGTTTTTCAAAATTCAAAGGCATTAAATTATTAAACGAGAGACAATGTATTTAAAAATCGATTAAAATTTTCACACGCGTGTTCTCTATAAGACCAACCATGCACAACCGTACACTGAGTGCAACCCGTTTGGAAAACGTCATAACGAGACGAAACGAAATGCTTACACGTGTCCCACCTCGTGGGTGACGGTGACGCTGAGAACCAGGCCAGTGTCTTCGTTGATGCAGGAGGCTAGGGGTGGGTTGCAGGCGGCCGCGACGTACGCGAGTCCCAGCAGGCCACACTGCGTCATGTTGTCCGAGCAAATGTCGTGTCTGCATGGGGAACAACAGCAGTTAACTAGCTCTCAACCAAATATCTCTCAACCAAGTACCTCTCAAAACAAAGTATCTCTCAATCATCTCTCAATCAAGTCTCGCAACTAAGTCTCTCTGTCAATCAATTTATTCTTCTCATTTCCCTAGTCGCGATGCAGGAGCAGTTCTGTCTGCCGCATGTTAGCCACTCTTATAAGACGTCTTGTGAGCCTTCTGGCGTGGATGGCGGAAGTGAGCGCTGCACCGCGACTAGCGAAATAAAAACCAATACAGTACTATCAAGTTCACCCACTCAGAGTTTACATGACAAAGTTCTAGCTTTAGGTCTAATACATCATGCTATGTCGATCCTTTTCATGCACAAATTTCTACTTTTTACGGTAAAAAGTACGGTAAATATGTTTTTGATATGTTTTCGTATATATTGTTTTTTTAGGTTTTCGACAATCCAAATCCAACGTTCACCAATATTAAAAAACTTACTCTGAAAGACGTTACAAATACCCAAATAGTTATCACTATTCCCGGTAATAAATCATGCACAGCTCACATGTCACACCTCGAAAATCACGCTGATTGATGACCGCCATCTTTGTTGCGAAAATCACCACTACGTATGCGACTATTATCGGTTTCAAACCAACAGGATGTACATCGCCTTGAGTCGCTAGCAGTATTGGAACTGCTGATGGTAAGATAAGAATGTGATGAGGAATTGCCATGTCCGATTAGTGCGGTTGATTGGGACTGGGAAGTTTGTTCAATTGATAGCACAGACGGTATAGTTAGAATTTTGGTTTCGATAAACTATTTGCATTTTTTTATTGGAGTCCGAGTGAAAACGAGGAAAACAATTAGCTACCCCTCTCAATCACCCCTTTATATTAGCAAAGCTCTTTTTACACTTGTTGAGTGAAGAACGATTGAATGACAAGATAATGCCACAATGATTTGGAAACATAAAGATGTCTTTAGAGAGAAGGTACAGAAACCGCCGGTCAGTAGGAAACCCCCGCCATTTGTTGCGCTCACAACTGTGAGTGAAACCGATAATAGTATCAACTCACGGTGCCTATAAACCTCTTCCAAATACCGTAGCAATAATCAAAGCTATTCCTATTAAGGTATTTGCCTCTTCGATCATGCTCCCACCGTCCAATATTATCAGGTCTCGCAACGCACCATACCACTATACCATGCACCAACAACGCACCATACCACTATACCATGGTATACTACCAGTATACCAGCTCATGGCTGCCGTGAAACCAATAGCGTCGTTGCCACTTCGGTTCTAGAGGTACATACGTTCACGGTAGCTTTTGGCGTCGGCGTACAGAAATGTACTAAAACTGCGTGGCTAGTAACAAGGCAAGGTCTACTGGATTTACTCCTAGCGGAGTAATTGCGAAGCGCAAAGTTCTTCGCGCGCGCTACAAGCGATCTAGTGGACCTTGGTAACAAGGAACTGACAAGTTCCGGCCAATACCGAGGCCTTCGTTCCAATACACGATAGATAGCGCACCATGTAGGCGGGCCACATAGGTCTTATACACGGCGATACGTGTAGCGCATTCTGTCTGGTTACGGCGTTACTAAGGCACCCATTGGCACCCATTGTTGCTATGGATTTGTTTTGTTTATGGGAAATAACATGGAAACAACTGTTACCTTGGTAACAATGGGCGCCCCTAGGTGTAGGGGCCGACTATGAATTCCAACCATAGACAACGGAATGGAGCGGCCGTGATAGCAAGAGGCGGACGTTTTACGGAATCTTACAGTGTTGTCAAGTGTACCTGGTAACGAGTACCGCTATGTCGTGGTGGTTGGGGTGGTCGTGTCCGGTGGGGTTGGTGCGTTTGGCCCACGCGGCGAAACTCTTCAGGGTTGTCTCCGCGTTCCGACTTATGGCGAGGTCAACCTGGAATACCATCCACTTAGTACAGTTGAAACCAAACCAAAAAAATAATAAAAGGCATTACTAATTCAAACTTTAATTTATACGATTTAATTCGATATCGTAATTTCTTTACAGTTTTATGGGAATGACATAAGTAAGATACAAATGAGCAGTTGGTTAAAACTTATGCAACGGTGAGTGTGAAAAGAACACTTGACGTCGGGAACGCTAGCGGGTACAAACTCATCGAACCGTTGGGGTGGTCGAGGTAGGTTCGAACCGTCTACTCACTATTTACCGTGTGACTGTTCTCCTAAAACTGCAAACAATATATTATAGGTACGAGAGCATTTTAAATTAACGTTTTCTAATTTCCAAATGAAAGTGTTATTTACAATATATTTAAAAAACTATTCTTTCTATCGGGTAGTGTAGTCTTTATAAAATGCTTACTTCTCGTTTCTCCTTCTCCAGCATTATGATGCGGACGATGACGACGTCGATCATGTTGCCGACGCTGCTGTCATGATAAAAATCCGACACCTGAACATAGAACAAGTAGATGTGAGCAACAGTGCTCATCTACACTCGCCAGCCAAATGAGCTAGCTGTCATCAAAATCATCTTAACTAATGGAAGAAATTCTAATGGAGGAAAAACGTTGAAAATATTACAGAAAAAGAACGGTTTATGCCCTAATTCAAAAGGTGACTCAAGCCAACAAGTAGATAGCGCTGCTAAGCAACCTTCTTATCCCGGAATTCGGAAAATAATTCGTTGATGTGCGCGATAAACAACAATGAACAACTTGAAGCTAAATTCCTCGTCATAGTTTACTTTCTGGTCGGGTATACAAAATTTGCGAAATAATTTACGCACAGTCTCCACAACCCTTCACTTCCCAACCTTACAGAGTGTGCGCGCACAGCACTTTGCTCTACTCAAGGTCAACTTGATATCCGCCTGGCGGAGGTTCGTTAGGAGTTCGACAAGCCTCCGCTAGGCGGAGGTCAACTTGACAATGTGCTTTACTCGCCATCTTCATGATGGTCAGCACGTAGGCCTCCGCGTCGGTATTGCCGTGGTGGTCCAGGAACATCTTGTCCGCCACGACGCACAGCTCCACGTACCGGTGTTGACTGCTACCTTACTACAGAGTATGTGGTGTATGTACTCGCCATGTTCATGATGGTCAGCACGTAGGCCTCCGCGTCGGTATTGCCGTGGTGGTCCAGGAACATCTTGTCCGCCACGACCCACAGCTCCACGTACCGGTGTTGTCTGCTACCTTACTACAGAGTATGTGGTGTATGTACTCGCCATGTTCATGATGGTCAGCACGTAGGCCTCCGCGTCGGTATTGCCGTGGTGGTCCAGGAACATCTTGTCCGCCACGACGCACAGCTCCACGTACCGGTGTTGACTGCTACCTTACTACAGAGTATGTGGTGTATGTACTCACCATGTTCATGATGGTCAGCACGTAGGCCTCCGCGTCGGTATTGCCGTGGTGGTCCAGGAACATCTTGTCCGCCACGACGCACAGCTCCACGTACCGGTGTTGACTGCTACCTTACTACAGAGTATGTGGTGTATGTACTCGCCATGTTCATGATGGTCAGCACGTAGGCCTCCGCGTCGGTATTGCCGTGGTGGTCCAGGAACATCTTGTCCGCCACGACGCACTGCTCCACGTACCGGTGTTGACTGCTACCTTACTACAGAGTATGTGGTGTACTCGCCATGTTCATGATGGTAAGCACGTAGGCCTCCGCGTCGGTATTGCCGTGGTGGTCCAGGAACATCTTGTCCGCCACGACGCACAGCTCCACGTACCGGTGTTGTCTGCTGCCTTACTACAGAGTATGTGGTGTATGTACTCGCCATGTTCATGATGGTCAGCACGTAGGCCTCCGCGTCGGTATTGCCGTGGTGGTCCAGGAACATCTTGTCCGCCACGACGCACAGCTCCACGTACCGGTGTTGACTGCTACCTTACTACAGAGTATGTGGTGTATGTACTCGCCATGTTCATGATGGTCAGCACGTAGGCCTCCGCGTCGGTATTGCCGTGGTGGTCCAGGAACATCTTGTCCGCCACGACGCACAGCTCCACGTACCGGTGTTGACTGCTACCTTACTACAGAGTATGTGGTGTATGTACTCGCCATGTTCATGATCGTCAGCACGTAGGCCTCCGCGTCGGTATTGCCGTGGTGGTCCAGGAACATCTTGTCCGCCACGACGCACAGCTCCACGTACCGGTGTTGACTGCTACCTTACTACAGAGTATGTGGTGTATGTACTCGCCATGTTCATGATGGTCAGCACGTAGGCCTCCGCGTCGGTATTGCCGTGGTGGTCCAGGAACATCTTGTCCGCCACGACCCACAGCTCCACGTACCGGTGTTGACTGCTACCACCCTTTATAATCTTTGCTGCTACCTTACTACAGAGTATGTGGTGTATGTACTCGCCATGTTCATGATGGTCAGCACGTAGGCCTCCGCGTCGGTATTGCCGTGGTGGTCCAGGAACATCTTGTCCGCCACGACGCACAGCTTCACGTACCGGTGTTGACTGCTACCTTACTACAGAGTATGTGGTGTATGTACTCGCCATGTTCATGATGGTCAGCACGTAGGCCTCCGCGTCGGTATTGCCGTGGTGGTCCAGGAACATCTTGTCCGCCACGACCCACAGCTCCACGTACCGGTGTTGTCTGCTACCTTACTACAGAGTATGTGGTGTATGTACTCGCCATGTTCATGATGGTCAGCACGTAGGCCTCCGCGTCGGTATTGCCGTGGTGGTCCAGGAACATCTTGTCCGCCATGACGCACAGCTCCACGTACCGGTGGTGACTGCTACCTTACTACAGAGTATGTGGTGTATGTACTCGCCATGTTCATGATGGTCAGCACGTAGGCCTCCGCGTCGGTATTGCCGTGGTGGTCCAGGAACATCTTGTCCGCCACGACGCACAGCTCCACGTACCGGTGGTGACTGCTACCTTACTACAGAGTATGTGGTGTATGTACTCGCCATGTTCATGATGGTCAGCACGTAGGCCTCCGCGTCGGTATTGCCGTGGTGGTCCAGGAACATCTTGTCCGCCACGACGCACAGCTCCACGTACCGGTGGTGACTGCTACCTTACTACAGAGTATGTGGTGTATGTACTCGCCATGTTCATGATGGTCAGCACGTAGGCCTCCACGTCGGTATTGCCGTGGTGGTCCAGGAACATCTTGTCCGCCACGACGCACAGCTCCACGTACCGGTGTTGACTGCTACCTTACTACAGAGTATGTGGTGTATGTACTCGCCATGTTCATGATGGTCAGCACGTAGGCCTCCGCGTCGGTATTGCCGTGGTGGTCCAGGAACATCTTGTCCGCCACGACGCACAGCTCCACGTACCGGTGGTGACTGCTACCTTACTACAGAGTATGTGGTGTATGTACTCGCCATGTTCATGATGGTCAGCACGTAGGCCTCCGCGTCGGTATTGCCGTGGTGGTCCAGGAACATCTTGTCCGCCACGACGCACAGCTCCACGTACCGGTGTTGACTGCTACCTTACTACAGAGTATGTGGTGTATGTACTCGCCATGTTCATGATGGTCAGCACGTAGGCCTCCGCGTCGGTATTGCCGTGGTGGTCCAGGAACATCTTGTCCGCCACGACGCACAGCTCCACGTACCGGTGTTGACTGCTACCTTACTACAGAGTATGTGGTGTATGTACTCGCCATGTTCATGATGGTCAGCACGTAGGCCTCCGCGTCGGTATTGCCGTGGTGGTCCAGGAACATCTTGTCCGCCACGACGCACAGCTCCACGTACCGGTGTTGACTGCTACCTTACTACAGAGTATGTGGTGTATGTACTCGCCATGTTCATGATGGTCAGCACGTAGGCCTCCGCGTCGGTATTGCCGTGGTGGTCCAGGAACATCTTGTCCGCCACGACGCACAGCTCCACGTACCGGTGTTGACTGCTACCTTACTACAGAGTATGTGGTGTATGTACTCGCCATGTTCATGATGGTCAGCACGTAGGCCTCCGCGTCGGTATTGCCGTGGTGGTCCAGGAACATCTTGTCCGCCACGACGCACAGCTCCACGTACCGGTGTTGACTGCTACCTTACTACAGAGTATGAGGTGTATGTACTTGCCTTATCATGATGGTCAGCACGTAGGCCTCCGCGTCGGTATTGCCGTGGTGGTCCAGGAACATCTTGTCCGCCACGACGCACAGCTCCACGTACCGGTGTTGACTGCTACCTTACTACAGAGTATGAGGTGTATGTACTCGCCATGTTCATGATGGTCAGCACGTAGGCCTCCGCGTCGGTATTGCCGTGGTGGTCCAGGAACATCTTGTCCGCCACGACCCACAGCTCCACGTACCGGTGTTGACTGCTACCTGACTACAGAGTATGAGGTGTATGTACTCGCCATGTTCATGATGGTCAGCACGTAGGCCTCCGCGTCGGTATTGCCGTGGTGGTCCAGGAACATCTTGTCCGCCACGACGCACAGCTCCACGTACCGGTGTTGACTGCTACCTTACTACAGAGTATGTGGTGTATGTACTCGCCATGTTCATGATGGTCAGCACGTAGGCCTCCGCGTCGGTATTGCCGTGGTGGTCCAGGAACATCTTGTCCGCCACGACGCACAGCTCCACGTACCGGTGTTGACTGCTACCTTACTACAGAGTATGTGGTGTATGTACTCGCCATGTTCATGATGATCAGCACGTAGGCCTCCGCGTCGGTATTGCCGTGGTGGTCCAGGAACATCTTGTCCGCCACGACGCACAGCTCCACGTACCGGTGTTGACTGCTACCTTACTACAGAGTATGTGGTGTATGTACTCGCCATGTTCATGATGGTCAGCACGTAGGCCTCCGCGTCGGTATTGCCGTGGTGGTCCAGGAACATCTTGTCCGCCACGACGCACAGCTCCACGTACCGGTGTTGTCTGCTACCTTACTACAGAGTATGTGGTGTATGTACTCGCCATGTTCATGATGGTCAGCACGTAGGCCTCCGCGTCGGTATTGCCGTGGTGGTCCAGGAACATCTTGTCCGCCACGACGCACAGCTCCACGTACCGGTGTTGACTGCTACCTGACTACAGAGTATGAGGTGTATGTACTCGCCATGTTCATGATGGTCAGCACGTAGGCCTCCGCGTCGGTATTGCCGTGGTGGTCCAGGAACATCTTGTCCGCCACGACCCACAGCTCCACGTACCGGTGTTGACTGCTACCTGACTACAGAGTATGAGGTGTATGTACTCGCCATGTTCATGATGGTCAGCACGTAGGCCTCCGCGTCGGTATTGCCGTGGTGGTCCAGGAACATCTTGTCCGCCACGACGCACAGCTCCACGTACCGGTGTTGACTGCTATCTTACTACAGAGTATGAGGTGTATGTACTCGCCATGTTCATGATGGTCAACACGTAGACCTCCGCGTCAGTATTGCCGTGGTGGTCCAGGAACATCTTGTCCGCCACGACGCACAGCTCCACGTACCGGTGTTGTCTGCTACCTTACTACAGAGTATGTGGTGTATGTACTCGCCATGTTCATGATGGTCAGCACGTAGGCCTCCGCGTCGGTATTGCCGTGGTGGTCCAGGAACATCTTGTCCGCCACGACGCACAGCTCCACGTACCGGTGTTGACTGCTACCTTACTACAGAGTACGTGGTGTATGTACTCGCCATGTTCATGATGGTCAGCACGTAGGCCTCCACGTCGGTATTGCCGTGGTGGTCCAGGAACATCTTGTCCGCCACGACGCACAGCTCCACGTACCGGTGTTGACTGCTACCTTACTACAGAGTATGTGGTGTATGTACTCGCCATGTTCATGATGGTCAGCACGTAGGCCTCCGCGTCGGTATTGCCGTGGTGGTCCAGGAACATCTTGTCCGCCACGACGCACAGCTCCACGTACCGGTGTTGACTGCTACCTTACTACAGAGTATGTGGTGTATGTACTCGCCATGTTCATGATGGTCAGCACGTAGGCCTCCGCGTCGGTATTGCCGTGGTGGTCCAGGAACATCTTGTCCGCCACGACGCACAGCTCCACGTACCGGTGTTGACTGCTACCTTACTACAGAGTATGAGGTGTATGTACTCGCCATGTTCATGATGGTCAGCACGTAGGCCTCCGCGTCGGTATTGCCGTGGTGGTCCAGGAACATCTTGTCCGCCACGACCCACAGCTCCACGTACCGGTGTTGACTGCTACCTGACTACAGAGTATGAGGTGTATGTACTCGCCATGTTCATGATGGTCAGCACGTAGGCCTCCGCGTCGGTATTGCCGTGGTGGTCCAGGAACATCTTGTCCGCCACGACCCACAGCTCCACGTACCGGTGTTGACTGCTACCTTACTACAGAGTATGTGGTGTATGTACTCGCCATGTTCATGATGGTCAGCACGTAGGCCTCCGCGTCGGTATTGCCGTGGTGGTCCAGGAACATCTTGTCCGCCACGACGCACTGCTCCACGTACCGGTGTTGACTGCTACCTTACTACAGAGTATGTGGTGTATGTACTCGCCATGTTCATGATGGTCAGCACGTAGGCCTCCGCGTCGGTATTGCCGTGGTGGTCCAGGAACATCTTGTCCGCCACGACGCACAGCTCCACGTACCGGTGTTGACTGCTACCTTACTACGGAGTATGTGGTGTATGTACTCGCCATGTTCATGATGGTCAGCACGTAGGCCTCCGCGTCGGTATTGCCGTGGTGGTCCAGGAACATCTTGTCCGCCACGACGCACTGCTCCACGTACCGGTGTTGACTGCTACCTTACTACAGAGTATGTGGTGTATGTACTCGCCATGTTCATGATGGTCAGCACGTAGGCCTCCGCGTCGGTATTGCCGTGGTGGTCCAGGAACATCTTGTCCGCCACGACGCACAGCTCCACGTACCGGTGTTGACTGCTACCTTACTACAGAGTATGTGGTGTATGTACTCGCCATGTTCATGATAGTAGCACGTAGGCCTCCGCGTCGGTATTGCCGTGGTGGTCCAGGAACATCTTGTCCGCCACGACCCACAGCTCCACGTACCGGTGTTGACTGCTTCCTTACTACAGAGTATGTGGTGTATGTTCTCGCCATGTTCATGATAGTAGCACGTAGGCCTCCGCGTCGGTATTGCCGTGGTGTTCCAGGAACATCTTGTCCGCCACGACCCACAGCTCCACGTACCGGTGTTGACTGCTACCTTACTACAGAGTATGTGGTGTATGTACTCGCCATGTTCATGATGGTCAGCACGTAGGCCTCCGCGTCGGTATTGCCGTGGTGGTCCAGGAACATCTTGTCCGCCACGACGCACAGCTCCACGTACCGGTGTTGACTGCTACCTTACTACAGAGTATGTGGTGTATGTACTCGCCATGTTCATGATGGTCAGCACGTAGGCCTCCGCGTCGGTATTGCCGTGGTGGTCCAGGAACATCTTGTCCGCCACGACGCACAGCTCCACGTACCGGTGTTGACTGCTACCTGACTACAGAGTATGAGGTGTATGTACTCGCCATGTTCATGATGGTCAGCACGTAGGCCTCCGCGTCGGTATTGCCGTGGTGGTCCAGGAACATCTTGTCCGCCACGACGCACAGCTCCACGTACCGGTGTTGACTGCTACCTTACTACAGAGTATGTGGTGTATGTACTCGCCATGTTCATGATGGTCAGCACGTAGGCCTCCGCGTCGGTATTGCCGTGGTGGTCCAGGAACATCTTGTCCGCCACGACGCACAGCTCCACGTACCGGTGTTGACTGCTACCTTACTACAGAGTATGAGGTGTATGTACTCGCCATGTTCATGATGGTCAGCACGTAGGCCTCCGCGTCGGTATTGCCGTGGTGGTCCAGGAACATCTTGTCCGCCACGACGCACAGCTCCACGTACCGGTGTTGACTGCTACCTTACTACAGAGTATGTGGTGTATGTACTCGCCATGTTCATGATGGTCAGCACGTAGGCCTCCACGTCGGTATTGCCGTGGTGGTCCAGGAACATCTTGTCCGCCACGACGCACAGCTCCACGTACCGGTGTTGACTGCTACCTTACTACAGAGTATGTGGTGTATGTACTCGCCATGTTCATGATGGTCAGCACGTAGGCCTCCGCGTCGGTATTGCCGTGGTGGTCCAGGAACATCTTGTCCGCCACGACGCACAGCTCCACGTACCGGTGTTGACTGCTACCTTACTACAGAGTATGTGGTGTATGTACTCGCCATGTTCATGATGGTCAGCACGTAGGCCTCCGCGTCGGTATTGCCGTGGTGGTCCAGGAACATCTTGTCCGCCACGACGCACAGCTCCACGTACCGGTGTTGACTGCTACCTTACTACAGAGTATGTGGTGTATGTACTCGCCATGTTCATGATGGTCAGCACGTAGGCCTCCGCGTCGGTATTGCCGTGGTGGTCCAGGAACATCTTGTCCGCCACGACGCACAGCTCCACGTACCGGTGTTGACTGCTACCTTACTACAGAGTATGTGGTGTATGTACTCGCCATGTTCATGATGGTCAGCACGTAGGCCTCCGCGTCGGTATTGCCGTGGTGGTCCAGGAACATCTTGTCCGCCACGACGCACAGCTCCACGTACCGGTGTTGACTGCTACCTTACTACAGAGTATGTGGTGTATGTACTCGCCATGTTCATGATGGTCAGCACGTAGGCCTCCACGTCGGTATTGCCGTGGTGGTCCAGGAACATCTTGTCCGCCACGACGCACAGCTCCACGTACCGGTGTTGACTGCTACCTTACTACAGAGTATGTGGTGTATGTACTCGCCATGTTCATGATGGTCAGCACGTAGGCCTCCGCGTCGGTATTGCCGTGGTGGTCCAGGAACATCTTGTCCGCCACGACGCACAGCTCCACGTACCGGTGTTGACTGCTACCTTACTACAGAGTATGTGGTGTATGTACTCGCCATGTTCATGATGGTCAGCACGTAGGCCTCCGCGTCGGTATTGCCGTGGTGGTCCAGGAACATCTTGTCCGCCACGACGCACAGCTCCACGTACCGGTGTTGACTGCTACCTTACTACAGAGTATGTGGTGTATGTACTCGCCATGTTCATGATGGTCAGCACGTAGGCCTCCGCGTCGGTATTGCCGTGGTGGTCCAGGAACATCTTGTCCGCCACGACGCACAGCTCCACGTACCGGTGTTGACTGCTACCTTACTACAGAGTATGTGGTGTATGTACTCGCCATGTTCATGATGGTCAGCACGTAGGCCTCCGCGTCGGTATTGCCGTGGTGGTCCAGGAACATCTTGTCCGCCACGACGCACAGCTCCACGTACCGGTGTTGACTGCTACCTTACTACAGAGTATGTGGTGTATGTACTCGCCATGTTCATGATGGTCAGCACGTAGGCCTCCGCGTCGGTATTGCCGTGGTGGTCCAGGAACATCTTGTCCGCCACGACGCACAGCTCCACGTACCGGTGTTGACTGCTACCTTACTACAGAGTATGTGGTGTATGTACTCGCCATGTTCATGATGGTCAGCACGTAGGCCTCCGCGTCGGTATTGCCGTGGTGGTCCAGGAACATCTTGTCCGCCACGACCCACAGCTCCACGTACCGGTGTTGACTGCTACCTTACTACAGAGTATGTGGTGTATGTACTCGCCATGTTCATGATGGTCAGCACGTAGGCCTCCGCGTCGGTATTGCCGTGGTGGTCCAGGAACATCTTGTCCGCCACGACGCACAGCTCCACGTACCGGTGTTGACTGCTACCTTACTACAGAGTATGTGGTGTATGTACTCGCCATGTTCATGATGGTCAGCACGTAGGCCTCCGCGTCGGTATTGCCGTGGTGGTCCAGGAACATCTAGTCCGCCACGACGCACAGCTCCACGTACCGGTGTTGACTGCTACCTTACTACAGAGTATGTGGTGTATGTACTCGCCATGTTCATGATGGTCAGCACGTAGGCCTCCGCGTCGGTATTGCCGTGGTGGTCCAGGAACATCTTGTCCGCCACGACGCACAGCTCCACGTACCGGTGTTGTCTGCTGCCTTACTACAGAGTATGTGGTGTATGTACTCGCCATGTTCATGATGGTCAGCACGTAGGCCTCCGCGTCGGTATTGCCGTGGTGGTCCAGGAACATCTTGTCCGCCACGATGCACAGCTCCACGTACCGGTGTTGACTGCTACCTTACTACAGAGTATGTGGTGTATGTACTCGCCATGTTCATGATGGTCAGCACGTAGGCCTCCGCGTCGGTATTGCCGTGGTGGTCCAGGAACATCTTGTCCGCCACGACGCACAGCTCCACGTACCGGTGTTGACTGCTACCTTACTACAGAGTATGTGGTGTATGTACTCGCCATGTTCATGATGGTCAGCACGTAGGCCTCCGCGTCGGTATTGCCGTGGTGGTCCAGGAACATCTTGTCCGCCACGATGCACAGCTCCACGTACCGGTGTTGACTGCTACCTTACTACAGAGTATGTGGTGTATGTACTCGCCATGTTCATGATGGTCAGCACGTAGGCCTCCGCGTCGGTATTGCCGTGGTGGTCCAGGAACATCTTGTCCGCCACGACCCACAGCTCCACGTACCGGTGTTGACTGCTACCTTACTACAGAGTATGTGGTGTATGTACTCGCCATGTTCATGATGGTCAGCACGTAGGCCTCCGCGTCGGTATTGCCGTGGTGGTCCAGGAACATCTTGTCCGCCACGACGCACAGCTCCACGTACCGGTGTTCACTGCTACCTTACTACAGAGTATGTGGTGTATGTACTCGCCATGTTCATGATGGTCAGCACGTAGGCCTCCGCGTCGGTATTGCCGTGGTGGTCCAGGAACATCTTGTCCGCCACGACGCACAGCTCCACGTACCGGTGTTCACTGCTCGATCGCTTGAACTCGCCTCTCCACGCGCTGCCGTTGTCGAACTCGTACTTGAGCTGCCTCGTCCACGCGTTCTGCCAGTTGTCTTCGCGGAAACATTCATTCGATTCCAAAACTTTCAATTACGATTATATTCCATTTCCGTAATGAGCATACACGAAACAATAATGTAAATAAATGTAACCTGCGTTAGGTATTTTTGATTACAGATTAAACTTGATCACACACATTTTGTGTAAAGTTAAATGGCCTATATAAAATATGTCTCTAACTAACTTACTTGGAGTGTTGTTTTTTTTGTACCTGCAGTATTATTAATTTTCAAAGCCCATTTTAATGTATGTTTAAATTAAAAATTGGTATTCCCAATAACTTATTTTCTTAACAAGTTTCAAACCTACGTTTTTACTTTCTATTGCTCTAGTCGTCGTACAACAACTTCGGTAATGCTTCCGTCACAGGTGGGTGAGCGGCAACCAACCAGCGACCGTGGATGATTCAAATACCTGCTCGGGTTGGCCGAGACCGTAAACACGTCATTGATTGATGATAAAAGCATTACCGAAGTCGGTGTACGACGACTTTAGGTTCGTCCTCAATCACAAGATTTATTTTGATGTCAGCCACTTTATTGGCTCTTACGATAGGCAGACCTTTCTCGGATCTACCATATTACGGTACCAAACCACGACAAGTACATCCAAAAACGACCTCCCAGCGTTGAGTAATATAGGGTAGAGGCCCAACGCCATCGGCAGTTCGTCTACCGCGTCTTACCATCCAACATACTTTAGTTCGCCAAGCGTACACAACGCCAAAGATTTCAGCTGTCTTCGCATCTCCAGCGAAGTAGCGGACCAATCAGGCTCCGTCATCGCGTCGCTTGTGGCGAACCCCTACCCGACTAAAGTATGTTAGACGGTATAGCTGTCGTACAGCAACTACGGGAACGCTTTCGTCATCAATCAATTACGTGTTTACTGTCTCGGCCAACGAGAGCAGGTATTTGAATTAGCCACGGTCGCTGGTTGGTTGCCGCTCACCCACCCGTGACGGAAGCATTACCAAAGTGGTTGTACGACAACTTAAAAAGACGGTAGACAAACTGCGTATGGCGTTGCACCTCTATCCTATATTACTCACTCAACACTCCTATACTTGGACCGAGGTAAAGCTGAGAACGACACAGGGGATTTTTCTCACTGCATTCATAATAAGTTGTTTGTACAGCCCGAGTGCAACCCCAGTTTCCTTGAAATTGATGTGTTCGAACTCTCAAAAAGTAATCAATGTAATCGTTTGTTTGTTGTGTGGACGCCTATTATTTGACTAGATGTTGGGTTTCCAAGAAATATGCGCATGGTTTAACTTCTGTTATGGCTTCCGGTAATGAATTCGGGGATTTCGTCTCTTGTTTGTGCTAGTCAGGTAATAGGGGTGTACATCATTTGTAAAATGCCAATATTAACAAAAGATCGAGTGATTTACTTGTTCTCAACTAAGCCACGGACCCACTGTGTGATGACTGACGAAGCAATAGTCGTGGACGTGACTGTACCAAAAACCTTGTTCTTACCGTCTGTCTTGCACTTGGAGGCCTGTTGCGTCTTGACCAGACTGTCCTCGTCTGGAACGTGTCTGTGCACCAGGTGCAGGTGGCGGCCATCTTGTGCCGGGTAGACGTTGTGCGCAGGCTCAATGAAGAAGTGGCCGTCCGATGTCGTGATGTGGCCGGCCTGTGTTGTCCATCACAAGAGCGTTGCTCAATTGAAACAAACGTTCGTTCTGACCATTCGGTTACACAGCTATATGGGGACATAGTCGTCCCCTACCCCTAGGGGTCCCCGTTGTTACCAAGGTAACAGTATCATGCATGTTATTTCCCTTGTAGAAAACAAATCCATAGTAACAATGGGTGCCCCTTGGTGTAGGGACCGACTATGAACTCCAACCTAATCATATTACATCAATGTGCGAAAATATCGATGTGAACCAGAAGTTATCGTCTTAAAGATGGCTTAAGTGGTTATGGGGTGACTTAATAATTTTCTATCAGCAAAGAGCGCGTTTGGACTTATACAAGTTCACAGATCCTCCTTCACGACATTGACGGATCTTGCTTCATACTAACTTAGTAAAATTAACAAACTAGTAACATTAACAAGTCTTAAAGATGAAGTAGATGCCCTTCCACCTGGCATGAGCTATGAGGAAAAAGAAACCTGTCTCTACTGGAAAACCAGAAAATGCATGATGGCCCAGTAGGCCAAAAATGCGGGCATAGGAAAAGAAGAAGAAGAAGAAGAAGACAAACCCAATAATTAACTTAGGCCTAGGTCCAGATTCGTCAAACTTTGTTAATCTCCAATTTAGTCATCCCAGATTGGCTAGTCTGGTTTCCATACACATAACATTGAAATGCACAATGGTAGGCCTACTTCTAGCAGGTGTCATGTTTGTTTGTTAAGAGCAAAGCAACCTCCGATTAGCGACTAATCTTGATACTAAAGGTTTAGTGATTTGGTGGAACCGGACCAAATTCCTAAATTTTGTACTATTAGCTTAGGTACGGTATAGATAAGTGGGAAGTCATTCGATCAAATAACAGTGACTCACCAGTCCGTCACAGTTGGAAAGAGCGACCCTGGATTGCCGCTGTCCGCGCACTTTGCCCACATAGTAGCATTGAAGGTCACTGGGGCTCCTTATATCCACACCTGCAATCAGGAGTAGCAGAGTGTGTTTTGTTTGTTTTGATGTGCTACTGAATTAGCAATCAGACTAGGCTATTTCATTTTAATAATGTTTCCCTTTACAAAAAAAACCTTACAACGAAAAAAAGACCACGACAACGATGGCAGAAGTGTGTAAAAAAGGACGTGGAGCAGCGAGGAGGCGGCTGGAATGTGGTTAAAAGGGAAGAGATTTTGGGAAGAGAGAAGAATATAGAGAGACCTGTCTTCAATGCCGACCCAATGCAGGAGTTGGATGTGGCAGCATCTGATGATGATGATGAACAAAGTTCAATAAGATGAAACATTCCCCATAATATGATAGCGGAACCGTTACGAATGGCAGAGTCACCCAGGGCCTATTTATTGTTGCCTTGATCCCGACGGTGGGTGGTGGATCTAGAAAGTAGTTGAGGCAGAGAAATTTCTACCGGTAGAATTATTTACAATTTTGTTGTTTGTTATTTTTGAGGTAAGGACATAATACGTCTGCCCAATCAGATCCATGACATTAGCGCCGAGGTCGTCACAAGGGGAGTCCAATAATGGAGGGAAGGGAAGGGACAGTAGGGAGGAAGAATGTAAAAGGGGGATAGTGCAGGGAAAGGAAGACGGGTCTTCTTTTGTCACCTCTATACGACTGGCAGAGTTGCTCCGAGAAATTCTACCCCGGGCCTAGACGGGGATATTTGGTGCCGAGTGATGTATTCGACTCAACCGTTAGGTTTTATGACGTCGGGAAAAAGTGCGTGTTAAAACTAACTTAGGTCTACTCATTGGTATTATTATAACATTCAAAATCAACATTACATAGGCTTACGTAGACCTTTATGATGTGTTAAGAGTGCCTAACAGCTTTGGATAATATCTAGCATGGGGGTGGACAGGAAGGAAACCAACAGCTTACCATGCTGTTGACCTTCAGAGTTGTCCGAAACAGTTTTGACTTTATTCGTCCATTCGTCTTTTTATGTGTCAACTCTGGAGGTCTACAACAAGGTAAGCTGTTGGTTTCCTTCCTATCCACCCCCATGCTAAATATACGTAGACTTTTAGTTTCTCTTTCTTGACACAACAAAGCTGGAGTATATTGTGGATATAAAACGTGAAATAACATGGAAGCGAGCCAACTAGGTGAAGGTTGGAGGTTTTAAAAACACATAATGGATCACTTGGGATTTAGTGGCTTAGTTTTAAGATTGTGAACAAGTTTTAATATAAAAAAACAATATGTGCACTAATCTGCGTAGGCCCATACTCGGTTTTTCCACGTGGAATTTAGGGCTACCTTAGTCCAAAGATTGCTTATTTAGCGTACATATACGTACTGCAGGTAAAACCTACGCTTTGTTTAAATGTCAATAGAGTTACTCATTTTAGTTAAACCTAGTATTCAAAATCGTTATAAATATAAACAAACTTGCATCTCTTTTAGCTGTCAGGTAGGCCTAAACAGTGTATGGCTCTTTCAATTTAGTGCAACTAAACATAATAGCCCACTTCGGGATGTTAAAGGCTTCATAGACTTCATATAGCTACACGGCACGGCAATGTCTTTCTACTGTCCCTATCTCCCTACGTGAAGAGAGTGTGTACCCAAACACTTGCCGACCTAGGCATAGCCTACCTTGCAAATCCCTTGCCTTCCTCCGTCTCTCTATCACGAGACTCGGGGACAGTAGTTCGTAGTTGGGCGAGAGTTCAAGATGGTGCAACATATTATTGAACGACAACGCGTAGTGAACTTTGTTCTTTTCTTCCGAGTTGTCGTCGCGACGCTTGCGATTACCCTGCTGGTTACGAGGGTAAAAGTGGGGCAGAGAGAACGACCGAAGCGTTCCATCTGGATTGACTTTCCTCGGTATCGTTACCTCATAACTCCCGATGTCTCGGGTGTATCTACCTTATGGAGAAACACACACGGGTAATATGGCGAGACAAGTAGCAACATAGTTAATTGGTTGTAATGCATGCCTGTCTTTCACGAACCTTGGAAGCGGCGATTGTTTGTTTGCTTGGTACTGTCGTGATACCAGCTGCTGCTCTCACTCCCACCAATTAAATGTATAAAAACATGAGAAAGTTGCAATAAAAGAAATAGCAATTGCATATTGGCACTAAACGTTATAATAATAACACTGTAAGACAGTGTACATAATTATATGCATAATAACAGAGTCTATAAAACATACATCTTGTAACAAAATGCTGGAAGCAAACAGTTGAAGAACTATTATGAAAAATACACAGCACGATCGAAAGGGAAATCGTTCTCCTATAACAAGCTGTGCCTAAAACCAAAGACATTGGAATAGTAGTAGTATCTTTCTTAAAACACTGTGCAAGGTCAACTTGATCTCTGCCTAGCGGAGGCTCGCCGAACTTTCGAGTTCAACGAGCCTCCGCCATGCGAAAATCCAGCGGACCTCGATTCAAGGTCCGTAAATCCCCTGGCGGGGACCAAACGAACTCCCAAGTCTGAGGTTTACCAAACCTCCGCTAGGGGATTGACGAACCTTGGTCCATATTTAACATGCGAGAAGGGCGGCGACACGCAACACTAGTGCTCCTAGCGGCAAGTGGTGATACGGCGATGATGGTTGCCTGCTTTGTTCAATGCTATTTTCGTATTTAAAAACGTGTTAGTAAGGCTAGCAATTACGCATATCAGTGTATTGAAAACATTATGTAGTAGACAATTATGATTTAAATCTATTGTAATCAAATGAATCTGATCTGATATAATGTTATATTCTCTTTTGTCATATTATTTAACCTTGCGAGCATCACTCCATGCGTGTCGCTGCAAATTTAGGCCACTGTCATGTAATATTAATAATTAATAATAATTAGTAATTAATAATATTATTAATAAGTAATATTGTAAATATATTAGAGTTTTGATAATAAGGTACACCATGGATGGTATACTTACTTACTATAGTGGTGGAAGTAATGAGACTTGCTTTGTACTCTTTGCCATCAAGATTGATTGCTATTTTCATTATTTTTAATGCTGTTTTACAATTTTACAATGTATCAAGATAAGACAAACCATTTAAGGTAAGTTCTTAGTTGATGTTAGTACATTCTTCAATATCACTAATAATAATAGAGTAGACTGGCAGTTGTAGTGGTGGTAGTGGTAGTGGTAGTGGTAGTGGTAGTGGTAGTGGTAGTGGTAGTGGTAGTGGTAGTGGTAGTGGTAGTGGTAGTGGAAGTGGAAGTGGTAGTGGTAGTGGTAGTTGTACTTGTTGATGAAGTAGTAAACTCAGCAGCATGACAAGATAATAGTCACATCTAACTAAAAGAAAATAAATCCATAATTTATTACAATTAAGATTGACTGCAGACGTATGTAAAGCTCAATGTTATAGTGGTATACGTCAAATGAAAGTTGTATGGTAATGTATCTGCGATTTAAAATAAAACATTTTAATGCGAGTTCTGAGAGGAAAGCACTACGAGTCTTTGTTTTGGCTCCTGACATCCGTGACAGTCAAGGTTGTACTATCGCCTCGCCTCGACCATCTCGGAGCTATTTTACGCACAATTTCGCGCGACTTGGCGGAATGAACGCACACAAACAGTTTAGAAGAAAACATTACCGTGGTGATTAAGCGGCGATTCCGAGAGACAATGGGTGAATGATGGCCGTCTGCAGAGACGGGTAATCTAATGGGGCATTTTGTTTACGTTGCGACTATCGGCAATGGCATCGCCTATCTCATGCAGACATGCTCGCGTTGGCGTTTCATGGTTTTGAGACAAATATTAATTGCAGGTTTAAGATAGTCGGTAGGAATTTAATTTCGAATTTTAGTTTAAAAATAATGTGACCTTATTTCATTATCTTGTACGATGATATTCGAGTGTATACTTGTATTCGTTGAAGACATTATAGCCACTGAATGCGGCACAACACATAACACATGCAACGCACTATGATGCCAAATATCATTCGTATAGAAATGTGGTCCCCCTACAAAATTATTTAAAGCTTAAATTAAATAAAAAAAATTAACAAATAGAATAGATTTAAAAACATTGACGTATCTTAAGCATTGAGCCCTTCCCTTCTAAAATGCAAATGTATCCCTAAAAAATCCCTAAACAATCCCTTAAAAACAGGGACTTTGATGATGGGACGGGTGACTGGTGAGGGTGGAGGGGGGGGGGGGGGGAGTTCTAAGGGTGCTATACATAAATATTTAAAGCACTGCGAGGTTCTTGTTAATTTAGAAAATATGAATATTTACCTACAGTAAGAGGGATCATTTGTTTTTTCAAGTTTTGTAAGTGTAAATCAAAATACAAAACATATTTCTTCAGGGTTGTTTTCTTAAGTCCTACGTCCATCATATACGTTTTCCTAATGCATGGGTATAATATGTGTATTCAAATAACTCCGACGATGACAATACAGTTCTGAGAGATGTTGATTTAAATGACAAATCTAAAATGAGATTTCAATGAAAACAAACATTCTTATAAAACAGCGATTTAGTCAAGTTAACCGTAATTAAAATATCTTAAAAGTGGTCTTGGAGTGTCGGTGTGTGGCCGGACTATAAAGTGCGGTGTGAATTCACTGTGTGAAAGGAACGTAAAATGGTCCGGCCTCTCCCCAACTATAAAACTCCCGACCCACCCCGTCCTCGCGGGTTATACTGAATTATGTTACACCACTATTTAAAGGCTTCACGGTGACTAAAGAACCGATTTAAATCCCAATTACGCTATTTGGCAGTAGTAGTACTCCCAATTCAATTTACTTGGCAGTTGATTTGGACATTGAAATACTAGCTGGGTATAAATCGTGTAAGCGCGTTAACAATGTAGCGGTAAAGAACGTGATATATCATTGCAATGGGTTCAATGGACTATTCTTGTAAAATAGGGAAGAGGTAGCCTCCATGGCAACCTATATCGAAACGCTTGTTTTCAGTGGTTAAAAGATATTCATAAATAGAAACCTAGTATTTTGAATGGTTTAAAGAATGAAATTAAATCATAGAATATTTAAATGAATAAAATCTGAATCATAAAACATACTTCGAAAATAAAAATTAATTAGTATTTAAGTTATAAGTCAATTTTATTAGTATTTGTTATAACATCAGAGTATTGTATTAACTCAATTCTTCACCATACACTTTCAGATCGTAGATAAATGGTCTAAAACCTCAATCAAAAGTTGATAGTGAGAGTTGTACATTGTGTGCAGTGTGCAACTGTGCATCATGTCCGTTTGGTGGTCAGGGCGTAGACAGATCAGAGCAGCTCTGCCTGTCGTACGAGGCTGATATATCTACGTAAACACTCGCCGACATATGTAAATCACTGTACTCGGTCGGAAGACATTCATTCAACCCAAACATAATCGGGTGAATGCAGGGTAGTGGCTAGTACAAAGATATCTTCTTTCCGAACATTGGTTTACATATATCGGTGAGCGTACGTACCAGTTCTGTGTTACGTACAGTAGAAACAAACCCAACATCGTAAACAGAACGGCGAAAAACAACACTAACATTGGTGTTAAATAACACATGGATCGAGTTGACATTAGAATCAACATTGATTGATGTGTAAAGAACATTTTTGAGACTATTTGATGTTGTTATTTTAAGCTGTTTAAACTTTACGATCTGTAAAAGAAAGAAGCTTTCTGCCTGTCTGTGGATATACACACACCTGTGGCAATGTAAACAGTTGTTATATTAACTGTTGACGGGAACACTCGGAATAACGCGGGAAACCAACGCGTACTAAAGAGAAAACGAACACTTCCAAATCTCATCAGAAATCAAACAAGTGTATATATTTGCCGGCTTGTTTACGCGGCGTGAGAAAATAGATGGAGCAGATTGGAAATGGAATCTTTAGAGTTTTCGAACAAAATACAAGAATGAAAAGTCGTGGAATGAAATAAACAACGCAACGTAGAACCATTTGTCTGGGATACACAACACGTCATGAAGTAACATGTTTTCAACCTCGTCTTCCTCGTTATTTGTGACACAACCACCTAAATGAGTTTTCTATCCTGGTTTCTACTTATTTTCAATTGTTACAACAATAACAATATTATGAGGCCATAGCAAATTGTAGCCGAATACGTTTATCCTGACCGGTTATCAAACCCGAGTCCTTCGGCTTTACGAAACGACTCTCCCCATCTGAGCTACCGATGCCGGCAAAACAAACTCTTTCTTTTTCTTTCTGGACATAACAATTGTTTTCGACTATTGCTGTCGCTTCAAAACGTAGGCCATAAAACTGGCCACAGCTTTAAAACCTGTGTAAGTGTAATCAATTCATTTTTCAATATAACACTTTAGGGCCGGTTGGTTTTGACATTGTACGGATTTTTAAGTGAAGCTTTCAATTTTTCGTAAATTTATTGTATATCTTGCCAGAAGGAAGACGTGCCATTTTGAACCGGATAGTAGCAATGGCGGCGCTGGTCCGTTATATAAATAGTGCGCGTGAGCAGACTGCTGTTGACATCTCACTCGGCGCTGCGCAACATCAAAGACGGAAGCGTCAACACATGAAGGTTCCGACTATGAGTGAGTCACGCTACCAACTTAACAAGGACGCAACACCGCGTCGCGTCTCACTAGACAAGAGTTTAACGGTGCCAACACCAGCAATAAGGGGGAATCTGTGATTTCATTGTCTGGACTACATAACTTATATACATCATATTATACAATTGCCTTCACGCAACAATATACAATAAACAATAGTTGCCCCTTGTTATTGCGATCTGCATGGTTGATCAAATCAACTCAAATAATAGTAAAAAGTAAATGTAAGCAATTTATATTGTAATATCGAAATTAAAACTAGTAATCATAATTTGTTTGTACATATTTGTTGCCTGTATTTTCCTGCGCTTGTGGTAAGTTTGTTTCACGTTCTGCAAAAACAAATTTAGACCCAGTCAGTTACAAGACATAATTTTTCGTAGGAACCATATACTAAATAACTGATTTTTCGTAGTAACGATCATACTATTTAGTTTATTGCATCGAGTAGATAAATTAATGCATATGTTCATATTCGCGGGGTTCGTAAAATTTGTGACACCGAAATGTGTAGAAATTTAATGAAATTTCTCAAAAATGAGCACGAATATATGAATTTTTACAAACAAATTGGTCAAAATTAAACTCTACCGCTAAATAGAGACATTTCTTTAAATTGGCGATTACCACCGAAATTCACAGGAATCGCGTTTTTAATTAGCCTACGAAACGCACGAAAAACCAGAAATTTTATTTCGAGTCAATTTTTGTTTGTTACTTGCCCATAGCACTACGCTATAATGTCTCTGAAAAAAATCATGACGCAGTCAGTGGCTCACGGTATCTGAATAGGATCAGCGTATTTAAAATTTTCATATGTAAGACCTTAGTTAATATTATAATTCGTTCAAATTACGCGCGTAAAAATACAGGAAATATGAATAAAACCCCTGTAAAGGCTGGTCCACACAGATTTTTAATTGAGACATACGATTTAAGGTTTAACGCGTAGTCGTAAAGTTGGATCATAGGAAACACGTACTGGCGTTCACACAAAGTTCTAGTTTTAAGACGTTGTTTTTAAAACAACGTCTTAAAACCTTATGCATTATGTCTTCAAAATCTGTGTGGACCAACCTTAAAATATCACTTACTGAGTAAAACCGAAATTTGTTAAAGTGAACAACAACTTTAGTTAGAATGAAGTCGTCGCGAACAAAGCCGCTACCACATGCATTATTCGACCTTGATAGATCGAGGCCTACTTGATTCTGATAGCATTCTCCTCCCGACAGTCCGTCTGTTTTTATTTTGTCTCTTGGCCGTCTGCAACCAGGACAGATCAAACAGATTTAGATCGTTTTTTTATGAATATCAAAATTAACTATTAAAATCTCTAATGAGGATTTTAAAACCTGTTATGTAAATAACCAACAATTAATGAGTCATTCATTACGTCATTTCCAATCAACCAATCATATCGGTCCAAACTAGTCGAGCACTCAATCATACTTGTCAAACACAACAATTCACAATTTTGATTTAATTCGTAATTAGTTTTGAGTCCTTTTTTATGCATTTTTGATTCATTGTTGTTATATTAGAGGTGAAAGTCCCACCCAGAATTATTTATAGTATAGCTAAATCGGCTTATAAAGACTTGGCCCTCATCCATCATTTTAAAATACCAGTACCATTAAATCTCACATTTAATTGTATTTTTATTTATTAATACATATTACCAACGAATTAGAATACATCTAAGTCGGTGATCTACATAGTTTATACAACAATCACTGACCCCCGCGTGTGTTGGAAGTATTTTTACAATGGATATATTTTTCGTTGGAAGAATGTATGTGACTTTGTCTACATAAGAAATGTTAACAGTACAATTTCACTCAGATAAATTTTATGTAATATGTAGTTCTTTTTTACAATATTATGTTGGTTTAAAAATTTCACTTTTACCATACATGTATTATAAATATATTGTCAAAACGTTAGTGGCATAGACATATAGGTACCTAAGAGGCTCAGTCCCACCACTTATGACTTATGGGGACTACGTACCCCATTCAAATTAGACATTAATGTCATCATTAATGTCTCCAGTCCCTCGTCTATTCAAAGAGAGACTAACCCATATGTGAGATTGTTTAGGGACAAGTGTACCTAGCGATTGTTTTCCTCGTGAGTAAATAGGTATAGCGTGGAAGGTTCCTCCAAGGATATATCCTAGGACCCCACAGTAAATCTTGCATGGCGACAGCCTACAGTCAGGGTTACCGGTAGCCGGTATCGAACAGACGACCTCCCAAATAGATTATCTCTCCTCGCGCGGCATGGCGACAGCCTACAGTCAGGGTTACCGGTAGCCGGTATCGAACAGACGACCTTCCAAATAGATTATCTCTCTTCGCGCGGCATGGCGACAGCCTACAGTCAGGGTTACCGGTAGCCGGTATCGAACCGACGACCTCCCAAATAGATTATCTCTCTTCGCGCGGCATGGTGACAGCCTACAGTCAGGGTTACCGGTAGCCGGTATCGAACCGACGACCTCCCAAATAGATTATCTCTCTTCGCGCGGCATGGCGACAGCCTACAGTCAGGGTTACCGGTAGCCGGTATCGAACCGACGACCTCCCAAATAGATTATCTCTCTTCGCGCGGCATGGCGACAGCCTACAGTCAGGGTTACCGGTAGCCGGTATCGAACCGACGACCTCCCAAATAGATTATCTCTCTTCGCGTGGCATGGCGACAGCCTACAGTCAGGGTTACTGGTAGCCGGTATCGAACCGACGACCTCCCAAATAGATTATCTCTCTTCGCGTGGCATGGCGACAGCCTACAGTCAGGGTTACCGGTAGCCGGTATCGAACCGACGACCTCCCAAATAGATTATCTCTCTTCGCGCTGTTCTATTCTCCGAAAAACAAATTACTCTTGGCAGCGAGTTCGAGCAGTCTGGTGTAGCCGAGACGACTGGAGACAATATTGTTGGCATCAAGAACGCCTCCCAGTGCACTGCAGAGCGACAAAAGAAAGAAGTCTCACTATTTAAACCATGCGAAACTACCGTTTGTTTGTAATACTTTGAGAACGCACAACAATATTGAATAATTGAAAAATAACTATAACATGTGGTTTTGTAAGAGATACACACTGGATTACAAACATTTTCAAATATTTTAATCCACGTGGGTTTCATTTTGGAAGCGATTATAATTAATTGTTTGTTATCGAAAATAACCGCATTGATTACAAAGTGAAATGTGCCTTGGATCTATTCCATCCCGCAACAAAACGGGGGTACGACAGGGAAGGGGTAGGCATTACAGCTGAACTAACCCTCCTACTTTCAGAAAGCAAATAAGATAACAGATAATAATAGATATAACAAATTCCAAATTTATGAATGTAACTAAGGGCTGATTGCAAAGTCAAGTATGGGATTTTGTTGATGGGACTGAAGGTTTTTTCCGAGGTTTTCCTCGGTCGTAAAGGCGAATGCTGGGATATATTCTTCCCAGCTATCCGAACACCCTAATTACCTTGTTAGTCACCTGAAGAAGACAACACAAGGTAAAGCTGGTGTGCACCCTATAACGGGTATCCCTACGAAAAATTATTATTATCAACTTCACTTCAAACTTGACAGCACAACAATATTGGGTACCCGGATGTTCAATGTACACCCTTCACCCAACCTAAAACCACGCAGCAAGTAAACTAGGGAAACGCCTTCACGATTAGCCTCGCTGCCTGGGCGACGATGTTAAGCCCTACGATCAATCAATCAATGTACTATTATGATTGGGCACTTTTTAATTCTTAATAAGAAGTCGCCGCCTAGTTATGCAAATAAATCTTCAGTTATAGCTGTTAGCGTTACGGCTGTTTTCACGCTGCAAGGTTGGCTGGTACGATGGATGCACTGTGGCTTCTGCACTGCAAGATGGATGCCTATGTTGACTGTCTCGATCAGTAATTGACACAGTAAATAAATAATATTAGTAAATAAACTCGTATTTAGAGTCTACCAACTCAGTCACATAACTGATTATCAGTGAGCGTCTTTATGATCATGATTTTCCGACCCAAGGGTCATAATCATAAAATCATTTACGGTACTGATAATATACAGAGGGACAAGACCTGTTGTCCTGACCTGTTTAAACCTGTTGTCTGTTTTTCCTTGCCCAAATTTCAGAAAAACCAATGATAACAATGTATGCACATATTTAATAGGTAAATCATATTCACGAATAATTTGGGTGCACCCTTCTTAAATGCTTTCCCCTCTCCCCCCCCCCCCCCCCCCCAGTCCCCAAGTCGCAAATCAGCCGTCGTCTATACAATAACTAAACAATTGCGACCATGTAGGTCGTGTTCTGCCCTTACCACTTTGTGTACTGATATAATTTCCTCCGATAAACGCTTCCTGTCATATTTGCACAACGCCCACTCAAGAAGGTCTAGCAATAATCATGTCATTCATGCGGTGTGTCATTGTCTAATACCCGCGGCCCAACAATATAGGCCAGTATTCACGTGACGTCACAACGCTCAAAATGAAGGACAACATATCTGTTGACATTTAAAACGAATATGCTTGAGACTATTAACATGTATAACCCCCAACGAAAATGATAATTTTTTACATAATAACCGCAAAAAAAAGTGTCCGAGACAAATTAGAGTCTCTTTAGGTTGCTTTATAATGTTGGAGAACATTTTGTTTTTTCATTATTAATACTTGCTATACGACTAGTATATAATACTTGCCTTTCGCCTATACAATCATGCTTCTCTTATTGCTTGTGTTCTTCCTGCTGTTCTGTAGTTCCTTTTGGTTTGAGTTTTATTTTATTTTTCTGGTTTTGGTATTTTTCTGTGGTTGTCTTTGACCGCCAGCAGTCAACTGTATTAGCTATTACTCATTTCTTATGGCAGTACCTCTTTATATTATTTTATTTCTGTGGTGAGTTGATGTTTTCATTATTCTTATGTTCTCTTTTATGGCATTTCTTTCTCTGGCTGTTTCTGGTCTTCTTGCTTTTACTCTTCCTTTAAACAGTCTAACTTGAACCAAATGCCACCTGAAACATTTCAAAAATGAATGCCCAGTCGCAAGTATCAACACACACACAATATGCCCGCCACGCGCATTACGTGAATTTGAATTCGTTCAAGCTGGAAATGTGTGGAACTAAGCTACTTCAACTTCAAACCAACAAAAGTTAGCAAAATTAAATCAATACTCTTTAGCATTGTGACCACTAATCTCAGTGACTTCTGTATAATGGAGAATGAATGCACTGTAAGTCTGCAACCAATGTTCGCTCAGGTCTGAATTATTATAAGAATGACAAACATTATATTTAAAATGCTCGGCAGTCGACATTTTTGTTCGTAGAAAATCTACTACCAGCTAATCGGATATAAAGCCCGGTTCGTCAATCGGTCATTAACGGGGCCGTTAGCTGACGGTTCGTTATCTGCATAGGGTTTGTTGGGTTACAGATTACGATCGTCAGCTAACGGCCCCGTTAACGGCCAGTTAACCGATTGAAGAACCGGGCCTTAAAGTTTGGTGAGCAAAGACACTCTTTACGGAATCAGCTCCCGGTGAACTATTATTTGATAAATGTGTACCGGTATCTGACTACAGAAATAATGTAGTAAAGTAGCTCATATAATTTGAGATTTTGTAACTTGTTGATTTTTTATCGAATTTTTGAGTGGCTGAGGGCCACTTTCACCAAACTTTAATCCGTAAATTTTCTGTTAATCGGAGATCAAAAATGGCACCCCGTAGAAGCTACCATGCATTTTGTATGTAATGTTTGTGAAACCATGGTAACCAATATGAGATTAGTAAATCGGCTGCTTAAAAAGTTTGGTGAATTCATACCTTAACAATAGAGCAGATAGCCAAAACTTAAAACTATACGTCTTAAAACAATAACATTTATGTGAATTCGGAAACACCTATGCCCTATGTGCCCATGTTCTAATTGTTTTAAACTGCGTCATAAATATGTGGCCATATAATAGACATACCCTTGTCGAGTGTTAAACCGCAAATGCCGAACTATATATAGAGAACAATTGTATCGGAATTCCACGAAATATTATAATAAGGCATTCGATTATAGTTGAAATATATAACCAAGTGCTTTATTTTTAGGAATCGATCTAAATAGGTTCCAGATGCGATTCCAAGAAGCTATTCGTATAATCCATCAAATATATACTAAATTACCTTCATTGTGGAAGTATGTGAAACGGGTGCTTTTGGCCGTATTGGAAGGGCTGGAAGAGGTTTCCGATCTCAGGAAGGATTTAATAAATCTCTGAAAATCTGCCAAGCTTTCATTAAATTAGATCTATAAACACAAGTTATTTTTTAGGATGTATTGGGGATATATTATATTTATTTATATATATATAAAAATTAATTAAACATCACCAAATTATTATTTTTATTGACGGCTAGTACTATTTTTAATCTGTACATTTAAGTACTTTATATTGATTCGGTTTTATTTTTTGGCGTTTAACACCGTACTCGACATTTAGGTCATTTGACGTCAGCCGAATCCGATCTGTTACAAAGAGACGGGGTCGTCATAAGAGCGTCCGATGAGGTAGCTGAAGGATTGTGGGTGGGATTGTTTAGGGATGATGGGCGTTTAGGTCGCCAAGAGAACCGGCACCCGGCATGAATGAGAATGCGGAGAGAAACAGACGTCAAATTTGACAAGGTGAAGCTGCACCAAACTCAAATAGATGATTAAAAATATCCATGAGAGCCCTCTTTGCGAGCAACGGTTCTCATGAGGAAGGGCCCATATCGACGGGTACCATAATTTACGTAAAATTGAATACATCCCTTTATAAATTTTAAATTCTAAATTTAAAATACATTTTTATAAAATGAGAAGACTCATTTAACGCTAAGTTAATACAAAAAAAGCCAATCTGTATATTTGCTTTAATACTTAATTGGGGTTCAAACGTTAATGACAACGTAAGTCTTATGCATCATTACAACTTACTCGTTCACTCATTTTCACCCTTATTTTGCCGTTCTAGCGTGTTTCATTCAGAATATAGTGTGAGATAATTTAAATTGAAACTAATTACGTGAACACAATACCACGAAGCTTAGAGTCATCATCAGCTAAAGTGTTGCTACTTAGATGGAGCCAGTGCGTCACAATGCCCGGCGGACATGCGCACTAGGACAGGCGCCACCCTGATGACGCAGGAAGAAGCGACAACGACACGTTGAACACGCGTTGTTATCGTTATGGAGTCACCATGGAGTGATAACAGCCTAGAAAAGGAGAGGTGCGCTATGGGCTCGGAAGGAATTACATACATATATGGGAGACACTATAATAACAAGAACAATGAGCTGATCACTTCTCTGGCACGAAATGCGGACTCGTCACATAATAGTTTAAGAATCTCCAACGCAGCCGATATATATAATTTATAAATATGGGCAACCCAAGACTACCTTACATATGCTTTCGTCACAGGCGAGGCACTCAGCGAACCGCCTGAGACAAACGCGCGCAAATAACGATCGCTGATTGGCTACGAGAACCTCGCCTGTGACGAAAGAATATATAAGGTTGTCTTGGGTTGCCTATATGTGATGGACGAAAGCTTAATTTTGGTTCTTAAAGGCCCACTAAACCCAAACATATATGTCGAGTCATTAGACGCTGACGCTTTTACGTAAGTAGAATGAAACAGTCCCACCGCTCAACGAAGCTTCGTTTGGCCTACAGTGCAGGTTTCGTTTTGTTTGTGACGTAGATCATACGGGTTCGATCGTGTGGCTGAAATTCCCATTAAAATTAAGAACGACATTTAAGTTTACATTTTGGAACTATGCTGGGTCAGATACTGCCAAGGTATGCATGCAGGTAAGTTAAAAACATATGCAGAATGTAATATATACATATGATCTATATCCATAGTGAAGGCACTAAGTACAACATGATCTCAAATCGTCTTATCTAATCCAAGTGGAGTTTTGCATCGTTCTTTATACATTAGCTGTAGCGAGCTTACTGATACACTGTATGGATTCCAACATTTGTATTTTAAATTAGGTTTAAATTAAACGATATAAAAAAAACATATAATTATTACGCCTTTAAAACTCTGGGTTTTGGAACACATTCTCAATAATTTGATTATTTGTTGTTTAATGACGTACATGACAATTACAATCATGTGACATCGGAGGGTGTTTGCAGGAAAGGGACTAGTCAACAGATGCAACGAAAGTTGGAACAATGAATCACAAAAAGACGCAGTCCAGCTTACACTTGCCCAGATGCACAGTGAACCGTCAAGTTAAGTACAGGATTTGTTGATATGGAATTGTTTTATTAAATGCTAATTTCCATAAGAAAAACTAACTCCATAGCGACCATACACAAATCACACAACTCGCCTGTGCATCTGATGCACACTCGAGAGTTACGTTTTTGGTGATACTACTATTAGCAAATACAAATTAAATTCTTTTCAGTGTCTTCTTCTTCTTCTTCTTCTTCTTCTTCCCCTTCCCCTTAATCTTCTTCTTCTTCTTGGGAGATTCTGCCGAGCGTCTACTAGTAGTTGGATCATGGTTGGACCACAGCCCTTTATAATCTTTTATGGTTGGACAAAGATTATGAAGGGGTTGGACTTTGACGGTTCCCGTTTTTAGAGTGGGTGTCCTACCGGGCGTCTAGATGGTCTGTGACGTCATATAGGTCTTAGAACTGTCCTACCAGGCATCTAGATGGTCTGTGACGTCATATAGGTCTTAGAACTATGTCTTACCGGGCGTCTAGATGGTCTGTGGCGTCATATAGGTCTTAGAACTGTCCTACCGGGCATCTAGATGGTCTATGACGTCACATAGGTCTTAGATTAGAACTATGTCCTACCGGGCGTCTAGATGGTCTGTGACGTCATATAGGTCTTAGAACTAGGTCCTACCGGGCGTCTAGATGATCTGTGACGTCTTATAGGTCTTAGAACTATGTCCTACCGGGCATCTAGATGGTCTGTGACGTCATATAGGTCTTAGAACTGTCCTACCGGGCGTCTAGATGGTCTGTGACGTCTTATAGGTTTTAGAACTATGTCCTACCGGGCATCTAGATGGTCTGTGACGTCATATAGGTCTTAGAACTATGTCCTACCGGGCTTCTAGATGGTCTGTGACGTCTTATAGGTCTTAGAACTGTCCTACCGGGCGTCTAGATGATCTGTGACGTCTTATAGGTCTTAGAACTGTCCTACCGGGCGTCTAGATGGTCTGTGACGTCTTATAGGTCTTAGAACTATGTCCTACCGGGCGTCTAGATGGTCTTATAGGACTTAGAACTATGTCCTACCGGGCGTCTAGATGATCTGTGACGTCTTATAGGTCTTAGAACTATGTCCTACCGGGCGTCTAGATGGTCTTATAGGTCTTAGAACTATGTCCTACCGGGCGTCTAGATGATCTGTGACGTCTTATAGGTCTTAGAACTATGTCCTACCGGGCGTCTAGATGGTCTTATAGGTCTTAGAACTATGTCCTACCGGGCGTCTAGATGGTATGTGACGTCTTATACGTCTTAGAACTAGTCCTACCGGGCGTCTAGATGGTCTGTGACGTCTTATACGTCTTAGAACTATGTCCTACCGGGCGTCTAAATGATCTGTGACGTCATATAGGACTTAGAACTATGTCCTACCGGGCGTCTAGATGGTATGTGACGTCTTATACGTCTTAGAACTATGTCCTACCGGGGTCTAGATGATCTGTGACGTAACGCGGGTCCCCTCTCATTCATTCACGTTGTGCGAAGGTCCGGCCCACGCGATGGATGGTCGGACAGTCGCCCGCCTTCCACTGTGCAGCACTCAGTGTTATGACGGCGGTCGTACGCACAGCACGCGGCGCGCCTCTCCCGCGCAGAACCTGTCATTGTGTGTGTGTGTTCGTCCTAATCTAATGTATCTTGATAATCAGACATGGACCTGAGTGCGGTGTTGAGTGGTATTAAATTGTCGCGGCTTGTTCGAACTGTGATGGTCGTGGTTTTTGTGATTCAAGCTTCAGCGGGAATAGGTGACATCCAAGGTAAGGAAGTTATTTATTTTATCTCGTAACTAGACCTTTATGGGACAATATACGTTTTTGTTGTCATACGTTTTCTACTTTAAAATTGTGATTTTTTATCTATAAATGGAAAAATTTGACTTCTTTCAAAATTATTTTTTATAAGTTTCTATTATTAATAGCCTGTTCAGTTAAAAACTGACATAGAGGATGACAATAATATATAATATAAAAAGCACCTAACACAATGTAGAAAGATTAAAAGAGTTAATATTTTAATTTTGAAAATTAATGAAATCCGCCAAACACAAAATAAATAACTGGGACATCCCGGATATTATAAATTTTGTGTTTGTTGTTGTCCTATCACATCTACTACCTCCAACAATCATCAAACATCCGTGGGAGAATCAACTATTCATTGTTTTTTTGTTTTTAATCAACATATCGTTATATTTTTAATAATTTTTATATATTTTTAGAAAGGCGGTGTATATTTATGTTCTATAGCCTACAGATGATAGGGTGATCAGTTTAACACACACAAATATACGTCGGGTTAGTTTTAAATTATACGTGTTTATTACATATTTAAGATCCGAATTCGTAGTAATGGTCCATCCCCCAAGGAAATCCATGGTTGTTATCCAATTGAAAGCATTTTATTTTCCATTTAGAAAACAAAATCTTTGTCAGCCAAAGGCGCCTGGGCCCTGGGACACGTTTACGTGTTCCAACCTAATTATAAACTACTTTTCCTGTCGCACAGTAGATGTCCGTGAAATACGGCCGTGCACCACACACGTTATTTATGGGAAAATATCTCTTCTGCGGTGTTGTTTTGCATGACAATGTTCCCGAGAACACAGACTGTTTTCATGCGGCGATCTGTCAGATATTATACATTTAGTATACTGGTGACAAATTATGACAGCATTTAAATAAACTTCATAACTCAAACAGACGGTATTTTCTTGTTTATAGCTGTTGTTTTTTGTGCCTGGCTATTAACCTCAACGCAACATTTTAGCTAGTTTGATGCCAAACGCTGGAAGTTGTTTATTTCGTATTGTTGTCCCACCCCTAAATGGGCATAGCCATCATTAATTCTTCTAAGATCCCACGCGCCTTCATCGTTGATATTGGGCCGCACAATGTATCGTAATGAACGTGAGGGCTGTCGTTTTATGTGATGGGCGCAGATGATAATACCACCGCCGTCACCATCACCGCCACCATCACCATCACCATCACCATCACCATCACCATCACCATCACCATACACCATCACCATCACCATCACCATCACCATCACCATCACCATCACCATCACCATCACCATCACCGTCACCATCACCGTCACCATCACCGCCACCATCACGTCACTATCGCCATCACCGTCACCGGCACCGGCACCATCACTGTCACCATCGCCATCACCGTCACCATCGCCATCGCCATCGCCATCAACATCGTCGGCACCATCATCACCATCATCACCATCAATACCAGCAACCTATTTTTAAAGGTATACATAATAACATCCATGTCTGAATCATGCAAACGGTTCTAGATAATTTAAAAATATAGTATATTTGAATGTATTTTTAAATTGCTATTAAAAACTATGGTAACAAACCAATATACTTACGAGTGGAGTAATTAATAGATTGATTGATGTATCTCGGCCCGAACTGATATCGTGTATAGCAGCTAGGTTGAACGGTAGTCCGTGTAGGCCTTGCGCATGCAGGTCCGACCACATCCAAACACCTTCAGTATTCACACTGTCAATCGTGGTGTGTAGATACCATTGTCAATGATTCTTGAGATCACATTCGATAACTTATTCAGATACTCCAAACATATTACAAGCTGGCATGCAAATTGGTATTACCAAATAATATATTCAATAATTTAATTGTCAAGTCTCATATTATTAATCATTCGTATTATCATACCTACAATACAATATAATAATAATAATAATAATAATAATAATAATTATTATTATTATTATTATTATTATTACAATAGTATAATAATACCATATTATTATTATAATAATATGGTAGGTTTTGTTAGAATTATTACCCCTGATTTTATTACTAAGTATTTTTATTATGTTATCAAATAGAGAAGAAAGTCACAGTGGAGTAAATGAGATATTTGTTTTTAATTTCAAGTGACCTTATAGTACTAAGTTATATTATACCATCAAATTAAAACCAGGTTATTGAAAAGTATGTTTTGAAAAGATAAGAGAGAAGGTAAAGCATAAAAGTAAATATTTGATCTCTCTTATCTTTGTCTTGTTATAAACATACAATTTGTGAACTTTCAAAAGAAGGAAACGAAATGTAAACATATCTCCATACTTGTTCCCGTAAGGGGTCAACTGTTAACAAATTGTCACAGAGTCTCCTGCGGTCACTCCCATCCTGACACTCATTCTTAGCTTCCTGAACACTCCCATTCTCTCCTAGTATTCGTGTTCGCTCAGCCACATTATCATAGACATTCCAAGCTCTTCGCTAAATAACAAGAAATTATAATAATAGGAAAAGAAATGTATTGACTGACCCTAGCCAAGTCTCACATAAAAACAATATAGAGAAGAAGAGAGGCAGCTTTGAAATTAGAAGAAACCCACAAATAGAATACTTGAATGGATGACTCGGTAACTTGGGAACTTTGAGTGTGTAAAGAATGTTTATTCTCGGCACAAGTATCAGTTTCGGTTTGTTTGTGGCTCATAACCATATGCGTGCGCATGGGAGTTGACCAGGAGGTCTTTCTCTCCCCCCCCCCCCCCCCCCTCATTAATCTACGTTAAATTGCACTATACCAACTAAAAAGTAGAAATATAATAAAAAGAAAAAAACGCTCTAAAACTATTATTTTAAGGGTACAACAAACAAGACAACTTATAAGCACATTTCAGAGGATATATTCAGGTCATCAGATCTATTTGTATGTAACCCTTCAATTATAAGTGACATTTAACCAACTCATTTACTTGAGGGAGAAGAGAGAGAACACCATCCTTATGAGTTCACGGTGTCAAGGCTCAAGAAGAAGAGGAAGAAGTAAGGAAGAAACTGATGTGAAAACACACACCTGTACGGTGCGATAAAACATCGCCAGTGCATGGCAAGACTCAAACCCACAACCTTTGGAGACGTACCTTGGTTGCCGGGTTGTTAGGTTCACTTGGAATGTGTGCGGCCTTCATTAACAGCTGTTGAGTAGACATACGAGGAACTATGGTTCCAGAGTAGCTGGTTCGATTCCCGGTATACACACGTTGAATGTTGCTCCGACATTTCAATTATAATCCTTTGCATTCCATCACCTTTACTAATAAAACATAGGGCATAGATGCACAAAGATATAGGTTTAGTTGCAAACTCTTAAAGATAAAACATAGTCAAATAAAAAACATAATATTTAATTTGGGAATGTGTGTAGTAAGAGCCAACGCTAATTTGATATTGCTAAGATTGAAAAAAAGCTGCTGCGTTCCGGGTTCGAATGACGGGTTCGAATCATCGATTACCATTGTTGCCTAAATATTGATATCTATAGCGCATAATGGCATTATCGGCAGTGTTGTATTTTGAAGTTTGGGAATGAGTGGTATAGAATTGTAATTTCTAAATTAACTTGACTCTGGCGGCATTTTTTTAAGTAGCTTATCTCGATCACTTTGCAACAGACAATCGCATAAACATTATTGATCCACAAAGTGAAAGGTTTGTAGTCTGTATCCACAGGGCACCACGCAGTCTGTGTTGATACTAATGAAATTCATTACAATCCATATTTTATCTTTAAGGTCGTCATAGCTCAGCGGCCGTTTCCTGTTGTCTTGTCTGTTTCTCTGTTGTATTACGCAAGCTACTCGCCTACTCAAAAACATGTCATATTTACACAATACCAAAGAGAGTACTTATATTTTCCTCGGGCAAATCACGGAATATTGACACATCTAGAGCGAAATTCGCGAAATGATAAACGTTTTTGAAAGGAACAACTCGTTTCGTATATAGGCGGTTCAAATTTATACGGCGCATACATGAAATACTCATATATCCTGTAATGGAGTCGGCTGGTTCCCTTATAGGGAGGTGAAACTGTGAAATGCAGGTAGGCTCCACGCGCCCGCGAATACAGTGTAGTGTCGAGATGCGGCACGAATCATTTTCACGGGAGATTTTCAACAAGTAGTTTTACGGTAATTATTGGGTTGTTGACTTCTACAGATAAAGGTGGTAGAGCGGGAAGACGCGAGACGCTAATTCGGGAGGCCGCCGGTTCGATTCTGACCACCGGCAGTCCTGACCGAAAGATTTGTAGCATACAACAACATGTGGGAGACAGAAAGAGGGGTGGGGGAGGGGGCGAAGGGGGGGGGGTTAAAGCGACATGGCGCAGCACTATACTATGCTACTTTTACCGAAAACTGTTTCAAATTGTGTGTAGAAATATAGAATACAATGACAAAACATAATATAACTTTTTTGGTTTAGTCACTTTAAATTAAAGTCCCCCACTGCAAATCAGTTTAGTTACTGAGTGGGTAGACTCTAAATGTGAATTAATTTTATTTATTTATTTATTTTATTTTATTTGTTCGTAAACGACGAATTAATTTAGATGGTTTATACAGAACGAAACTTGTAATTATTTCATTAACCCCATTATTATTTCTATTATATTATTATTAAATAAATAAATTTGGTTGTATTTATTGTATATTCTCACTCAAGATTGTACAAGAACTTATTTCATTGGGGGGCATTATAACATATTATATAATGCCCTTCGCCACTATGAAGACTCCAAAGTCTCGGTGGCATTTTAAAATAAAGTTATTGCAAAAGATTTTGAAAAAACGAACCTCAACCGGGAATCCCCTTTTTGAATCCGGCAATGATTGTGCGTAGTCCGGTAAACGATGAAACATCGAGTAGACATCTGTAAGACCGCACGGCAATGATTGTGCGTAGCCCGGTAGACGACGAAACATCGAGTAGACATCTGTAAGACCGCACGGCAATGATTGTGCGTAGCCCGGTAAACGATGAAACATCGAGTAGGCTAGACATCTGTAAGACCGCACGGCAATATTAATAATAGTAATCGAATAATAATAATAGTAATCATTTGATTGTGCGTGATGATTGATTGTGCGTAGCCCGGTAAACGACGAAACATCAAGTAGACATCTGTAAGACCGCACGGCAATGATTGTGCGTAGCCCGGTAGACGATGAACATCGAGTAGGCTAGACATCTGTAAGACCGCACGGCCATATTAATAATAGTAATAATAATAATAATAATAATAATAATAATAATAAAAATAATAATAATAATAATAATAATCATTTCATTGTGCGTTATGATTGATTGTGCGTAGCCCGGTAAACGACGAAACATCAAGTAGACATCTGTAAGACCGCACGGCAATGATTGTGCGTAGCCCGGTAGACGACGAAACATCGAGTAGACATCTGTAAGACCGCACGGCAATATTAATAATAGTAATAATAATAATAATAGTAATCATTTGATTGTGCGTGATGATTGATTGTGCGTAGCCCGGTAAACGACGAAACATCAAGTAGACATCTGTAAGACCGCACGGCAATGATTGTGCGTAGCCCGGTAGACGAACATCGAGTAGGCTAGACATCTGTAAGACCGCACGGCCATATTAATAATAGTAATAATAATAATAATAATAATAATAATAATAATAATCATTTCATTGTGCGTTATGATTGATTGTGCGTAGCCCGGTAGACGACGAAACATCGAGTAGACATCTGTAAGACCGCGCGGCAATGATTGTGCGTAGCCCGGTAGACGACGAAACATCGAGTAGACATCTGTAAGACCGCACGGCAATGATTATGCGTAGCCCGGTAGACGACGAAACATCGAGTAGACGTCTGTAAGACCGCGCGGCAATGATTGTGCGTAGCCCGGTAGACGACGAAACATCGAGTAGACATCTGTAAGACCGCGCGGCAATGATTGTGCGTAGCCCGGTAGACGACGAAACATCGAGTAGACGTCTGTAAGACCGCGCGGCAATGATTGTGCGTAGCCCGGTAGACGACGAAACATCGAGTAGACATCTGTAAGACCGCGCGGCAATGATTGTGCGTAGCCCGGTAAACGATGAAACATCGAGTAGACATCTGTAAGACCGCACGGCAATGATTGTGCGTAGCCCGGTAAACGATGAAACATCGAGTAGACATCTGTAAGACCGCACGGCAATGATTGTGCGTAGCCCGGTAAACGATGAAACATCGAGTAGACATCTGTAAGACCGCACGGCAATGATTGTGCGTAGCCCGGTAGACGATGAAACATCGAGTAGACATCTGTAAGACCGCACGGCAATGATTGTGCGTAGCCCGGTAGACGACGAAACATCGAGTAGACGTCTGTAAGACCGCGCGGCAATGATTGTGCGTAGCCCGGTAGACGACGAAACATCGAGTAGACATCTGTAAGACCGCACGGCAATGATTGTGCGTAGCCCGGTAGACGACGAAACATCGAGTAGACATCTGTAAGACCGCACGGCAATGATTGTGCGTAGCCCGGTAGACGACGAAACATCGAGTAGACATCTGTAAGACCGCGCGGCAATGATTGTGCGTAGCCCGGTAGACGACGAAACATCGAGTAGACGTCTGTAAGACCGCGCGGCAATGATTGTGCGTAGCCCGGTAGACGACGAAACATCGAGTAGACATCTGTAATGCCGCGCGGCAATGATTGTGCGTAGCCCGGTAAACGATGAATTTCGAGTAGACATCTGTAAGACCGCACGGCAATGATTGTGCGTAGCCCGGTAAACGATGAAACATCGAGTAGACATCTGTAAGACCGCACGGCAATGATTGTGCGTAGCCCGGTAAACGATGAAACATCGAGTAGACATCTGTAAGACCACGCGGCAATGATTGTGCGTAGCCCGGTAGACGACAAAACATCGAGTAGACATCTGTAAGACCGCGCGGCAATGATTGTGCGTAGCCCGGTAGACAACGAAACATCGAGTAGACATCTGTAAGACCGCGCGGCAATGATTGTGCGTAGCCCGGTAAACGATGAAACATCGAGTAGACATCTGTAAGACCGCACGGCAATGATTGTGCGTAGCCCGGTAAACGATGAAACATCGAGTAGACATCTGTAAGACCGCGCGGCAATCATTGTGCGTAGCCCGGTAGACGACAAAACATCGAGTAGACATCTGTAAGACCGCACGGCAATGATTGTGCGTAGCCCGGTAGACGACGAAACATCGAGTAGACATCTGTAAGACCGCACGGCAATGATTGTGCGTAGCCCGGTAGACGACGAAACTTCGAGTAGACATCTGTAAGACCGCACGGCAATGATTGTGCGTAGCCCGGTAGACGACGAAACATCGAGTAGACATCTGTAAGACCGCACGGCAATGATTGTGCGTAGCCCGGTAGACGACGAAACATCGAGTAGACATCTGTAAGACCGCACGGCAATGATTGTGCGTAGCCCGGTTAACGATGAAACATCGAGTAGACATCTGTAAGACCGCGCGGCAATCATTGTGCGTAGCCCGGTAGACGACGAAACATCGAGTAGACATCTGCAAGACCGCACGGCAATGATTGTGCGTAGCCCGGTAGACGACGAAACATCGAGTAGACATCTGTAAGACCGCGTGGCAATGATTGTGCGTAGCCCGGTAGACGACGAAACATCGAGTAGACATCTGTACGACCGCGCGGCAATGATTGTGCGTAGCCCGCTAGACGACGAAACATCGAGTAGACATCTGTAAGACCGCACGGCAATGATTGTGCGTAGCCCGGTAGACGACGAAACATCGAGTAGACATCTGTAAGACCGCACGGCAATGATTGTGCGTAGCCCGGTAGACAACGAAACATCGAGTAGACATCTGTAAGACCGCACGGCAATGATTGTGCGTAGCCCGGTAGACGACGGAACATGGAGTAGACATCTGTAAGACCGCGCGGCAATGATTGTGCGTAGCCCGGTAGACGACGAAACATCGAGTAGACATCTGTAAGACCGCACGGCAATGATTGTGCGTAGCCCGTTAGACGACGAAACATCGAGTAGACATCTGTAAGACCGCGCGGCAATGATTGTGCGTAGCCCGGTAAACGATGAAACAGCGAGTAGACGTCTGTAAGACCGCACGGCAATGATTGTGCGTAGCCCGGTAGACGACGAAACATCGAGTAGACAACTGTAAGACCGCGCGGCAATGATTGTGCGTAGCCCGGTAGACGACGAAACATCGAGTAGACATCTGTAAGACCGGCCGTTCCCACTCGATCAAGTCGGATGACGCAACACATTGTTGTTGTCTTTACAATGACCTTGCTAAGAGGTAGCCAGCCTGTCCTGTCATTCCACAGCCGGCATTGATTACTGTTATATACTCTACTGTTGACAGTAATGTTTAAGACAGACTTGTGAATATTGTATAAGGAGTGGGTGGGTCAGTAGGTTATACTGTTGTGTTGACAGTGCTATTTAAGGCTATTCCAGAAGCTTTTATGTTTTTTTAGTATTTTTAATATTTAATTAAAGAAACTTGTGATGCTAAGTTCCTATGGCTGCGTTTTTCGCTCGCAACCCACAGCGTTGGCCCGTTGACACTGTGTTGACGCAGATTACTTCAGTTTTCTATAACTTTTAACTCATCACGAGATCATCATCATATAATTCTAACACAAGATGCGTTGAAAATTACAGACAATTGAAATAATCTGCGTCAACGCAGTGAGTTGCGTTGGAAAAACGCAGGCGTGGGAACATGGGATGTTAGCTTTAAGAGTGAACCTTAAATGTGGTATTGCGTGATGTTAAAAAATTAGAGATTATTTTTTAGACATGTTGACGTTTTGTATTTTACGTTTTACATTCACCTTATGGAAACTGTTATTAGCACGCATGATAAAAGTGTGAGGGTTCTTATTTTGTATACTGCTTTAACACTGTGTTTATGTGATGAAGATTGATAACTACTATCTTCAGTAGTTCTTTGGTATATCGAGTTGTTTCGTGCATCAGTAAAAACTGTTGTTTTATACCGGCCCTCAAGAAACGTTGTATACCAAAAACTGTTCGAGAAATAACTTTTGTTTTTTAAATGTGCCGGCTAATAAAAAATACCTGTAATTCCCTAAATTTAAATTTTTTGAAATTTTTAAAATTGCATACCCTGTAGCTATTTCAGGTTCTTCACGTGAATCTGTATATGAATATTAAAAAATATGGATCGAAAAAAGTCTGCAACAGCGATTCATAATGTGTGTGTACGATTGCAATGTGGGTGATAGCTATTCTTCTTTCGTGATTCCATAGGTCGCTGGTTCGAAACCCTGTCAAGACAATCGTAATTGAAGGTCTTCGCTAGGTTTTTCTCTGTGATTGGGTGTGAGACCTTTAAGTTTGAAATGAAAATGCCCTCGTACATTGTACATATTGTACCCAATATGAATGTGTCCTTTCAAAACAGCACTGCTATATTGACTTGGAAAAAAATTATAATAATCTAGGGTATGCGATCAGTGAAATGTAATTGAATAATTGATTATGATATTTGGATGTTACGTCTTATCTTACATACTTTACAATTATTAAGTGCTTAGCTCCACAAAATGTTATTAGGCATAAACTTTATAATGCGTGCTGTATTACACGCATGATCAACTCAGAGAAAAAACAACTTTTATCGTCGGGAGACACTGGCCAGATGACTTTAATATCGGTTACTGCGGCCAGGCATCCAAATATAGAGGATCACTCAAGGATACATACACCAAAATGGTCAGTTTTTTCACGAGATGAATTTAAACAAAACCACATCCTACTTGAAATCGATGTTGCAAGAGAAATGTGAGGAAAACTAGATAGAAGGCTGTATATAGTTAGACGGAAATTCCTAAGTAAAAAGCCGTTCGCCTTGCTTGTTAGGATGTTCTTAGGAATATGTGTGACGCTGTCCTCTTGTCATAGCGTTGATTCATGTACAAATACGACAAGTTATGACTGGATACCAGTGGCCATGGGTGAGGGCATTGCCTCTCTATGTTCATTCCATCACTGATGTTGAAGATTTAGACAAAATATACTGTATTGGTGAATGTGACTGAAAACTGAAATCATCATATTATCATGGAGATCGAATGAAATTTGCAAGTATCGAAAATCAGTTTTATACAACGAAGAAATTACCAGTTCACGATTTTAAAGATTTATACCCAAACCAATCTCAAATTGTTTTACGGTAAGATTAAAAATCAAGCACGTTTTCTCCGCTACAGTCTATATATTTGACATCATAGTTGGCCGCTGTTTATTAGGCGTTGGTCTATAGTAAACAGCAGTCACTGCGTACCAGGTTCGAATCCTGGCTTTGGCATGGATGTCATGTGGCGTTTTTTCATCAACATAATCACCCACTCATCGTCTCGTTTAGCACCGTTGCAAAAATATGAGACGTAAATCCTAAATATCATCATTACAGTCTACTTCGGAGTAGAGATCGTTCTATATACCTGTAACTTCGTCGTAATGTAATCCCTGTATAGTATAGTCTATTCTAAGTAGATTCAACATCTCCCCTGTGACACTTGAACATTGAGTGCAAGTGCACTTAAACCTGGGTCATACTGAAACCTGATTGCATAACTACCTACTTAACGCAATTAAAAATTAGTTCAAGTTTTTCCATACAAGTAAAGCGTTAGCCATGCCAAGAATAAGACAAACGATGGTAGATATGACTATAAATAAACATACACAAGCATAAACTTGCATTCACCTGTGTTATGGCTTTCGAGCCGTCGGAGCTGATTTTCATTCCAGGCAACCAGTTAGTTATTAGTTACATACATCGTTGCTATCACTTCCTTTGCCGACATTCAATACCAAAAGCCACAACACTAAAAATAGGTTTACAAAATAATAATTTTTCGTAGGAATCCCTGTTATAAGATGCACATCAGCTTTACCTGATGGGCCCCTCTTCAGGTGGCTAACTAGGTATATAAGGGTGTTTGGATAGTTAGGAAGGAATGTCCGAGTCCCAGCATTCGCCTTTACGACTGAGGAAAACCTCGAAAAAACCTTCAGTCAGAACTGCTAGTCGATCGAATCGAACCGGTGACCTCCCGAATTATAGTCTCGCGTCACCGCTGAGCTACCTCTGTTGGTAAATAGATTTACGATTGTGGCGCTGCTACGGACAGGACTACCGGAAATGCGGGCAACTAATTTTGTTCGACCAATCATGTCAAATGACTTTGCGCGCACATATACGCTCTCAAATAGATATCTGTCGTCACTTCATTTTAATCGAACCTTTTGTTGTGGGCGAATCATGAGCGAGAACCATGTATAATTTATATTTGTCGCATCATTGCCTGCGTTGCCTGTTTTCTATGTTAAATAATAGATCACAGCCGACGTGCGGTATTTTTAATCGGCCGTAATTATTTCAAAACAACCCGTTATCCACATTTGAAAGATTGTTTTATACTTAGCATGTAAAATAACTATTTTAAATTCCAGCAAACGGTCAAGGAGTTTAAGATGACAGAACTCGGCGCTAGTGTAATTGATGGGCCTGGTATGGAGAGAGACATAGGGCCGTGAACCGTGCATGAAGGCTACTACGCGCTAGGCCACTAAACAACAGCTGCTCTTCAAGGAAGACCATGTATAGATATAGTACACACTACACACACAGACGAGAGAGCGTAACTCGCTTTGGTTCTAAATGAAGTTTGATTTTAGAGACGCAGGTACTAAAACCGCGCGATGTTTAAGTTTTGAAATTACTCCTCAAGAATTATACATCAAAGCGAAAAAAAGTAAGAACTCTGCGCTTCAATGGTTTCGCAAACACCATACAGAATAAATGCTGAATATTTCTAATATCATAAGTTTAAGTTGTTATCCGTAGAGTAAAGTTATTTTGTTTATTAAATCCAGGATTTTTGAAAATTCAATGAAAAGAACAAATTATAAATATTCAGCGTTGAGTCTGTAGAGCATATGAAACCCCAAAGCTAAGCGTACGGGAAAACTCTTGAGTCAAGATTGGCGATGACCGATCGAACAGGCGACCTCCCGACTTACAGTGGTTTTCCAGTGGATGCACTGGACCGTACTGAATGTAACAACAATCCAATATACGCACCAGTGCGCACCGAGTGTAGATCATTGATCGCGTTTTACCGCTGAGCTACCTCTATTGATATCTTGAGAGCGCTTCAAGACATTGAAACTGTGATTGGTACGCGGTTATTGGTTTTGTATCAGCTACACACTTAATAAAAAAAAAAACTGTCAAATAAATTGTAATTATTACGACTGACATTTCATATTAATTAATTCTAAATTATTGAATTAATTATAGAAATAAAAATCGTAACACAATATTTGAAAGTTTTTAGTCATTGTTCGGTTTATGCAAAAATAAAATCTGTTAAGGAATCTCTTATTCATTATATTGAACCGCTCTTAAGATATCAATAAAATACCGTTAATTTCCCGTTAATTTTCCGAGTAACCAACTGCCTCCAAGAACGAAAAGACCGACCCGTTTGCGCAGTGTTCTGGCTGACTCACAGACAAGTCTACGCGCTCAAGCTATATAACGTCGAATACAATGGAGTATAATATATACGTGCTATGCAATGAAACACGTCGACCCGTAGGCGCAGTGTTCTGGCTGACTCACAGACAAGTCTACGCGCTCAAGCTGTATAACGTCGAATACAATGGAGTATATATACGTACTATGCAATGAAACACTGACCCGTATGAGCAGTGTTCTGGCTAACTCACAGACAAGTCTACGCGCTCAAGCTATATAACGTCGAATACAATGCAGTATATATACGTACTATGCAATGAAACACGTCGACCCGTAGGCGCAGTGTTCTGGCTAACTCACAGACAAGTCTACGCGCTCAAGCTATATAACGTCGAATACAATGCAGTATATATACGTGCTATGCAATGAAACACTGACCTGTATGCGCAGTGTTCTGGCTAACTCACAGACAAGTCTACGCGCTCAAGCTATATAACGTCGAATACAATGCAGTATATATACGTACTATGCAATGAAACACGTCGACCCGTAGGCGCAGTGTTCTGGCTAACTCACAGACAAGTCTACGCGCTCAAGCTATATAACGTCGAATACAATGCAGTATATATACGTGCTATGCAATGAAACACGTCGACCCGTAGGCGCAGTGTTCTGGCTAACTCACAGACAAGTCTACGCGCTCAAGCTATATAACGTCGAATACAATGCAGTATATATACGTGCTATGCAATGAAACACGTCGACCCGTAGGCGCAGTGTTCTGGCTAACTCACAGACAAGTCTACGCGCTCAAGCTGTATAACGTCGAATACAATGGAGTATATATACGTACTATGCAATGAAACACTGACCTGTATGCGCAGTGTTCTGGCTAACTCACAGACAAGTCTACGCGCTCAAGCTATATAACGTCGAATACAATGGAGTATATATACGTACTATGCAATGAAACACGTCGACCCGTATGGGCAGTGTTCTGGCTGACTCACCGACAAGTCTACGCGCTCAAGCTATATAACGTCGAATTCAATGGAGTATATATACGTACTACTGCAATAAAACCCCTAAATATCCGACTTACTCTGTTCCTGGAACTCTTCGTGCGAGAGAAGATAAACGTCCATCTTGTCCAGACGTTGTTATAACCTACGTGCTTTATAACACGTTCTAAGCTGCGCATGACTGTATCCCATGTGACGTCATGCAGCCCTGTTTCACTCCAGCACTGTTTGATTTATATCAGTGAGTACAAGTATCAACAGGCGACAATCGACTTATAATGAATTAAACCTAGACCTTTATTTGGACGGCATTACATCATTCAAAGCTGTAACTTGTGCATGAAGACATTCCTATACATCACACTGCATGTGCACTATCTACATGCAAATACGTATAATATAATAGGTGCTTACAAAACGTTTGATATACGGTAAATTGCATTTATGTTGATTTGTGTTTACTATGATACAAGCATTTGCACTATTATAGAGTGTAGTTCATCATTTTGCACTTAAAGCTCCATACAAATAGTCTAAGAAATATTCTTCAATGGAATCGCTACAGCCAAGTAGTAACAAGAAGATGTATTCTAAAATGAATTATCTGAAAAATAAATCATACACATTTTGTATGATAAACACACAAGGAACATAAATATAATATTAATATGAGGTTGGAACGCGTTGTTTTATACTTACTTATTTTTACAACAAACAGTAGTTTTTCAATGAAAGCTGTTACTTATTAACTTAAATTTTTTTAAGGTCGGCTTACACACTTATTTAAGATAAGGAAATTTGTTATCTGTGTTTATGGGTTAACAAAATCAAATCATGATCAAATCAATTGCCAAAAGCATTAAAGCGTTTACACACTTTGCTACAATTTAAGGGAAACCATAGCAATGTTAGCTCTAACACCTAAGATTCTTAATCCAGTCAATGTGAGGCGACGTTATAAATCCGGCCAATGGTAGCGATCCTAAGTAAAATAGTTGGGAAAATAAAATCTTTAATCTTAGGAAAGTGTGTAAACGGACCTCAATCCAACACGAACATTGAGATTCAAAAGAAAACCCAAACCAGATAGTAGGCTACATACATTCTACATACAATAGGCATCCATCATTACATGGCGTGTGGTGTTTGTGCCCAAGAAAGAGCGAGTGATAACGAACAGCGATAAAATAATAAATCAACAAAGACTCTATGTAGATGAAATATAAAAATATATTTATGAATTTCAATACACAATTTCAAGCTTTTTTGTAGAAAACAAAACAAGTGAAAATTAACAAATTTTTGCTTGTAATGAGAATTAATAAGAGTTACACAAAAACAAAATAATTTACAATTGAAATACAATTTAAACAAAATATTTACGAAAAAATCAATCAATAAAATAAGATTATATTATATCTGAATATTTATATAATTTTAATTTCATGAATTGAAATTTCACGTTCCGGAAATGTTCAAAAATGATGTTGTAATTAATTAATATTTTAATTAAAATTCATTAAATTGCGTCGCAAAATTAATCCTCCAAACATAGCACGTGTACCATCATACAATAACAACAACAACAACAACAACAACAACAACAACGAGTAATCGTCGCCTCAACAGCTGGCTAGTCTGCGAGTGACGCACACGAAAACGCCAGCGTGCGCGCGGGTGGAATAAAGAAGGCTGTGTCTAACTAAGCACCGCCCTCACGGTTTTCATCCGCACTCACTCATTAAACGCAACAAGGAGATTCAACTCATAGAAATCCACGGAGATCGAAATCGTACGAGTGAGTGACATGTTTTCACGATGCCAAGCGATCCGCGAACACCAACAGATTTGGCTCAAGGTTTGGTCGGATTGGATGTGCCAACATTTGTTGAGTTGTTATGATTTTCAACGGCCACTTTGTGTTGACGTCCACTTAAGTTGATTATTATTGGATGGCGTCCACGTCCACCGCCCCCCGCTGAGGTGAGCCCCTGAAATACACCGCCATGTGACGTCATATTGAGGTACGTTATCTAGTCGCCACGTCCACCGCCCCCCGCTGAGGTGAGCCCCTGAAATACACCGCCATGTGACGTCATATTGAGGTACGTTATCTAGTCGCCACGTCCACCGCCCCCCGCTGAGGTGAGCCCCTGAAATACACCGCCATGTGACGTCATATTGAGGTACGTTATCTAGTCGCCACGTCCACCGCCCCCCGCTGAGGTGAGCCCCTGAAATACACCGCCATGTGACGTCATATTGAGGTACGTTATCTAGTCGCCACGTCCACCGCCCCCCGCTGAGGTGAGCCCCTGAAATACACCGCCATGTGACGTCATATTGAGGTACGTTATCTAGTCGCCACGTCCACCGCCCCCCGCTGAGGTGAGCCCCTGAAATACACCGCCTTGTGACGTCATATTGAGGTACGTTATCTAGTCGCCACGTCCACCGCCCCCCGCTGAGGTGAGCCCCTGAAATACACCGCCATGTGACGTCATATTGAGGTACGTTATCTAGTCGCCACGTCCACCGCCCCCCGCTGAGGTGAGCCCCTGAAATACACCGCCATGTGACGTCATATTGAGGTACGTTATCTAGTCGCCACGTCCACCGCCCCCCGCTGAGGTGAGCCCCTGAAATACACCGCCTTGTGACGTCATATTGAGGTACGTTATCTAGTCGCCACGTCCACCGCCCCCCGCTGAGGTGAGCCCCTGAAATACACCGCCATGTGACGTCATATTGAGGTACGTTATCTAGTCGCCACGTCCACCGCCCCCCGTGAGCCCCTGAAATACACCGCCATGTGACGTCATATTGAGGTACGTTATCTAGTCGCCACGTCCACCGCCCCCCGCTGAGGTGAGCCCCTGAAATACACCGCCTTGTGACGTCATATTGAGGTACGTTATCTAGTAGCCACGTCCACCGCCCCCCGCTGAGGTGAGCCCCTGAAATACACCGCCTTGTGACGTCATATTGAGGTACGTTATCTAGTCGCCACGTCCACCGCCCCCCGCTGAGGTGAGCCCCTGAAATACACCGCCTTGTGACGTCATATTGAGGTACGTTATCTAGTCGCCACGTCCACCGCCCCCCGCTGAGGTGAGCCCCTGAAATACACCGCCTTGTGACGTCATATTGAGGTACGTTATCTAGTCGCCACGTCCACCGCCCCCCGCTGGGGTGAGCCCCTGAAATACACCGCCATGTGACGTCATATTGAGGTACGTTATCTAGTCGCCACGTCCACCGCCCCCCGCTGAGGTGAGCCCCTGAAATACACCGCCATGTGACGTCATATTGAGGTACGTTATCTAGTCGCCACGTCCACCGCCCCCGGCTGAGGTGAGCCCCTGAAATACACCGCCTTGTGACGTCATATTGAGGTACGTTATCTAGTCGCCACGTCCACCGCCCCCGGCTGAGGTGAGCCCCTGAAATACACCGCCTTGTGACGTCATATTGAGGTACGTTATCTAGTCGCCACGTCCACCGCCCCCCGCTGAGGTGAGCCCCTGAAATACACCGCCATGTGACGTCATATTGAGGTACGTTATCTAGTCGCCACGTCCACCGCCCCCCGCTGATGTGAGCCCCTGAAATACACCGCCATGTGACGTCATATTGAGGTACGTTATCTAGTCGCCACGTCCACCGCCCCCCGCTGTGAGCCCCTGAAATACACCGCCATGTGACGTCATATTGAGGTACGTTATCTAGTCGCCACGTCCACCGCCCCCCGCTGAGGTGAGCCCCTGAAATACACCGCCATGTGACGTCATATTGAGGTACGTTATCTAGTCGCCACGTCCACCGCCCCCCGCTGAGGTGAGCCCCTGAAATACACCGCCATGTGACGTCATATTGAGGTACGTTATCTAGTCGCCACGTCCACCGCCCCCCGCTGAGGTGAGCCCCTGAAATACACCGCCATGTGACGTCATATTGAGGTACGTTATCTAGTCGCCACGTCCACCGCCCCCCGCTGAGGTGAGCCCCTGAAATACACCGCCATGTGACGTCATATTGAGGTACGTTATCTAGTCGCCACGTCCACCGCCCCCCGCTGAGGTGAGCCCCTGAAATACACCGCCTTGTGACGTCATATTGAGGTACGTTATCTAGTCGCCACGTCCACCGCCCCCCGCTGAGGTGAGCCCCTGAAATACACCGCCATGTGACGTCATATTGAGGTACGTTATCTAGTCGCCACGTCCACCGCCCCCCGCTGAGGTGAGCCCCTGAAATACACCGCCTTGTGACGTCATATTGAGGTACGTTATCTAGTCGCCACGTCCACCGCCCCCCGCTGAGGTGAGCCCCTGAAATACACCGCCTTGTGACGTCATATTGAGGTACGTTATCTAGTCGCCACGTCCACCGCCCCCCGCTGAGGTGAGCCCCTGAAATACACCGCCTTGTGACGTCATATTGAGGTACGTTATCTAGTCGCCACGTCCACCGCCCCCCGCTGAGGTGAGCCCCTGAAATACACCGCCATGTGACGTCATATTGAGGTACGTTATCTAGTCGCCACGTCCACCGCCCCCCGCTGAGGTGAGCCCCTGTAATACACCGCCATGTGACGTCATATTGAGGTACGTTATCTAGTCGCCACGTCCACCGCCCCCCGCTGAGGTGAGCCCCTGAAATACACCGCCTTGTGACGTCATATTGAGGTACGTTATCTAGTCGCCACGTCCACCGCCCCCCGCTGAGGTGAGCCCCTGAAATACACCGCCATGTGACGTCATATTGAGGTACGTTATCTAGTCGCCACGTCCACCGCCCCCCGCTGAGGTGAGCCCCTGAAATACACCGCCATGTGACGTCATATTGAGGTACGTTATCTAGTCGCCACGTCCACCGCCCCCCGCTGAGGTGAGCCCCTGAAATACACCGCCATGTGACGTCATATTGAGGTACGTTATCTAGTCGCCACGTCCACCGCCCCCCGCTGAGGTGAGCCCCTGAAATACACCGCCATGTGACGTCATATTGAGGTACGTTATCTAGTCGCCACGTCCACCGTCCCCCGCTGAGGTGAGCCCCTGAAATACACCGCCATGTGACGTCATATTGAGGTACGTTATCTAGTCGCCACGTCCACCGCCCCCCGCTGAGGTGAGCCCCTGAAATACACCGCCATGTGACGTCATATTGAGGTACGTTATCTAGTCGCCACGTCCACCGCCCCCCGCTGAGGTGAGCCCCTGAAATACACCGCCTTGTGACGTCATATTGAGGTACGTTATCTAGTCGCCACGTCCACCGCCCCCCGCTGAGGTGAGCCCCTGAAATACACCGCCATGTGACGTCATATTGAGGTACGTTATCTAGTCGCCACGTCCACCGCCCCCCGCTGAGGTGAGCCCCTGAAATACACCGCCATGTGACGTCATATTGAGGTACGTTATCTAGTCGCCACGTCCACCGCCCCCCGCTGAGGTGAGCCCCTGAAATACACCGCCTTGTGACGTCATATTGAGGTACGTTATCTAGTCGCCACGTCCACCGCCCCCCGCTGAGGTGAGCCCCTGAAATACACCGCCATGTGACGTCATATTGAGGTACGTTATCTAGTCGCCACGTCCACCGCCCCCCGCTGAGGTGAGCCCCTGAAATACACCGCCATGTGACGTCATATTGAGGTACGTTATCTAGTCGCCACGTCCACCGCCCCCCGCTGAGCCCCTGAAATACACCGCCATGTGACGTCATATTGAGGTACGTTATCTAGTCGCCACGTCCACCGCCCCCCGCTGAGGTGAGCCCCTGAAATACACCGCCTTGTGACGTCATATTGAGGTACGTTATCTAGTCGCCACGTCCACCGCCCCCCGCTGAGGTGAGCCCCTGAAATACACCGCCATGTGACGTCATATTGAGGTACGTTATCTAGTCGCCACGTCCACCGCCCCCCGCTGAGGTGAGCCCCTGAAATACACCGCCATGTGACGTCATATTGAGGTACGTTATCTAGTCGCCACGTCCACCGCCCCCCGCTGAGGTTAGCCCCTGAAATACACCGCCTTGTGACGTCATATTGAGGTACGTTATCTAGTCGCCACGTCCACCGCCCCCCGCTGAGCCCCTGAAATACACCGCCATGTGACGTCATATTGAGGTACGTTATCTAGTCGCCACGTCCACCGCCCCCCGCTGAGGTGAGCCCCTGAAATACACCGCCATGTGACGTCATATTGAGGTACGTTATCTAGTCGCCACGTCCACCGCCCCCCGCTGAGGTGAGCCCCTGAAATACACCGCCATGTGACGTCATATTGAGGTACGTTATCTAGTCGCCACGTCCACCGCCCCCCGCTGAGGTGAGCCCCTGAAATACACCGCCATGTGACGTCATATTGAGGTACGTTATCTAGTCGCCACGTCCACCGCCCCCCGCTGAGGTGAGCCCCTGAAATACACCGCCATGTGACGTCATATTGAGGTACGTTATCTAGTCGCCACGTCCACCGCCCCCCGCTGAGGTGAGCCCCTGAAATACACCGCCTTGTGACGTCATATTGAGGTACGTTATCTAGTCGCCACGTCCACCGCCCCCCGCTGAGGTGAGCCCCTGAAATACACCGCCATGTGACGTCATATTGAGGTACGTTATCTAGTCGCCACGTCCACCGCCCCCCGCTGAGGTGAGCCCCTGAAATACACCGCCATGTGACGTCATATTGAGGTACGTTATCTAGTCGCCACGTCCACCGCCCCCCGTGAGCCCCTGAAATACACCGCCATGTGACGTCATATTGAGGTACGTTATCTAGTCGCCACGTCCACCGCCCCCCGCTGAGGTGAGCCCCTGAAATACACCGCCTTGTGACGTCATATTGAGGTACGTTATCTAGTCGCCACGTCCACCGTCCCCCGTGAGCCCCTGAAATACACCGCCATGTGACGTCATATTGAGGTACGTTATCTAGTCGCCACGTCCACCGCCCCCCGCTGAGGTGAGCCCCTGAAATACACCGCCATGTGACGTCATATTGAGGTACGTTATCTAGTCGCCACGTCCACCGTCCCCCGCTGAGGTGAGCCCCTGAAATACACCGCCATGTGACGTCATATTGAGGTACGTTATCTAGTCGCCACGTCCACCGCCCCCCGCTGAGGTGAGCCCCTGAAATACACCGCCATGTGACGTCATATTGAGGTACGTTATCTAGTCGCCACGTCCACCGCCCCCCGCTGAGGTGAGCCCCTGAAATACACCGCCATGTGACGTCATATTGAGGTACGTTATCTAGTCGCCACGTCCACCGTCCCCCGCTGAGGTGAGCCCCTGAAATACACCGCCATGTGACGTCATATTGAGGTACGTTATCTAGTCGCCACGTCCACCGCCCCCCGCTGAGGTGAGCCCCTGAAATACACCGCCATGTGACGTCATATTGAGGTACGTTATCTAGTCGCCACGTCCACCGCCCCCCGCTGAGGTGAGCCCCTGAAATACACCGCCATGTGACGTCATATTGAGGTACGTTATCTAGTCGCCACGTCCACCGCCCCCCGCTGAGGTGAGCCCCTGAAATACACCGCCATGTGACGTCATATTGAGGTACGTTATCTAGTCGCCACGTCCACCGCCCCCCGCTGAGGTGAGCCCCTGAAATACACCGCCATGTGACGTCATATTGAGGTACGTTATCTAGTCGCCACGTCCACCGCCCCCCGCTGAGGTGAGCCCCTGAAATACACCGCCTTGTGACGTCATATTGAGGTACGTTATCTAGTCGCCACGTCCACCGCCCCCCGCTGAGGTGAGCCCCTGAAATACACCGCCATGTGACGTCATATTGAGGTACGTTATCTAGTCGCCACGTCCACCGCCCCCCGCTGAGGTGAGCCCCTGAAATACACCGCCATGTGACGTCATATTGAGGTACGTTATCTAGTCGCCACGTCCACCACCCCCCGCTGAGGTGAGCCCCTGAAATACACCGCCTTGTGACGTCATATTGAGGTACGTTATCTAGTCGCCACGTCCACCGCCCCCCGCTGAGGTGAGCCCCTGAAATACACCGCCATGTGACGTCATATTGAGGTACGTTATCTAGTCGCCACGTCCACCGCCCCCCGCTGAGGTGAGCCCCTGAAATACACCGCCATGTGACGTCATATTGAGGTACGTTATCTAGTCGCCACGTCCACCGCCCCCCGCTGAGGTGAGCCCCTGAAATACACCGCCATGTGACGTCATATTGAGGTACGTTATCTAGTCGCCACGTCCACCGCCCCCCGCTGAGGTGAGCCCCTGAAATACACCGCCATGTGACGTCATATTGAGGTACGTTATCTAGTCGCCACGTCCACCGCCCCCCGCTGAGGTGAGCCCCTGAAATACACCGCCATGTGACGTCATATTGAGGTACGTTATCTAGTCGCCACGTCCACCGCCCCCCGCTGAGGTGAGCCCCTGAAATACACCGCCTTGTGACGTCATATTGAGGTACGTTATCTAGTCGCCACGTCCACCGCCCCCCGCTGAGGTGAGCCCCTGAAATACACCGCCATGTGACGTCATATTGAGGTACGTTATCTAGTCGCCACGTCCACCGCCCCCCGCTGAGGTGAGCCCCTGAAATACACCGCCATGTGACGTCATATTAAGGTACGTTATCTAGTCGCCACGTCCACCGCCTCCCGCTGAGGTGAGCCCCTGAAATACACCGCCATGTGACGTCATATTGAGGTACGTTATCTAGTCGCCACGTCCACCGCCCCCCGCTGAGGTGAGCCCCTGAAATACACCGCCTTGTGACGTCATATTGAGGTACGTTATCTAGTCGCCACGTCCACCGCCCCCCGCTGAGGTGAGCCCCTGAAATACACCGCCATGTGACGTCATATTGAGGTACGTTATCTAGTCGCCACGTCCACCGCCCCCCGCTGAGGTGAGCCCCTGAAATACACCGCCATGTGACGTCATATTGAGGTACGTTATCTAGTCGCCACGTCCACCGCCCCCCGCTGAGGTGAGCCCCTGAAATACACCGCCTTGTGACGTCATATTGAGGTACGTTATCTAGTCGCCACGTCCACCGCCCCCCGCTGAGGTGAGCCCCTGAAATACACCGCCATGTGACGTCATATTGAGGTACGTTATCTAGTCGCCACGTCCACCGCCCCCCGCTGAGGTGAGCCCCTGAAATACACCGCCATGTGACGTCATATTGAGGTACGTTATCTAGTCGCCACGTCCACCGCCCCCCGCTGAGGTGAGCCCCTGAAATACACCGCCATGTGACGTCATATTGAGGTACGTTATCTAGTCGCCACGTCCACCGCCCCCCGCTGAGGTGAGCCCCTGAAATACACCGCCATGTGACGTCATATTGAGGTGCGTTATCTAGTCGCCACGTCCACCGCCCCCCGCTGAGGTGAGCCCCTGAAATACACCGCCATGTGACGTCATATTGAGGTACGTTATCTAGTCGCCACGTCCACCGCCCCCCGTTGAGGTGAGCCCCTGAAATACACCGCCATGTGACGTCATATTGAGGTACGTTATCTAGTCGCCACGTCCACCGCCCCCCGCTGAGGTGAGCCCCTGAAATACACCGCCTTGTGACGTCATATTGAGGTACGTTATCTAGTCGCCACGTCCACCGCCCCCCGCTGGGGTGAGCCCCTGAAATACACCGCCATGTGACGTCATATTGAGGTACGTTATCTAGTCGCCACGTCCACCGCCCCCCGCTGAGGTGAGCCCCTGAAATACACCGCCTTGTGACGTCATATTGAGGTACGTTATCTAGTCGCCACGTCCACCGCCCCCCGCTGAGGTGAGCCCCTGAAATACACCGCCTTGTGACGTCATATTGAGGTACGTTATCTAGTCGCCACGTCCACCGCCCCCCGCTGAGGTGAGCCCCTGAAATACACCGCCTTGTGACGTCATATTGAGGTACGTTATCTAGTCGCCACGTCCACCGCCCCCCGCTGAGGTGAGCCCCTGAAATACACCGCCATGTGACGTCATATTGAGGTACGTTATCTAGTCGCCACGTCCACCGCCCCCCGCTGAGGTGAGCCCCTGAAATACACCGCCATGTGACGTCATATTGAGGTACGTTATCTAGTCGCCACGTCCACCGCCCCCCGTTGAGGTGAGCCCCTGAAATACACCGCCTTGTGACGTCATATTGAGGTACGTTATCTAGTCGCCACGTCCACCGCCCCCCGCTGAGGTGAGCCCCTGAAATACACCGCCATGTGACGTCATATTGAGGTACGTTATCTAGTCGCCACGTCCACCGCCCCGCGCTGAGGTGAGCCCCTGAAATACACCGCCATGTGACGTCATATTGAGGTACGTTATCTAGTCGCCACGTCCACCGCCCCCCGCTGGGGTGAGCCCCTGAAATACACCGCCTTGTGACGTCATATTGAGGTACGTTATCTAGTCGCCACGTCCACCGCCCCCCGCTGAGGTGAGCCCCTGAAATACACCGCCATGTGACGTCATATTGAGGTACGTTATCTAGTCGCCACGTCCACCGCCCCCCGCTGAGGTGAGCCCCTGAAATACACCGCCATGTGACGTCATATTGAGGTACGTTATCTAGTAGCCACGTCCACCGCCCCCCGCTGGGGTGAGCCCCTGAAATACACCGCCTTGTGACGTCATATTGAGGTACGTTATCTAGTCGCCACGTCCACCGCCCCCCGCTGAGGTGAGCCCCTGAAATACACCGCCATGTGACGTCATATTGAGGTACGTTATCTAGTCGCCACGTCCACCGCCCCCCGCTGAGGTGAGCCCCTGAAATACACCGCCATGTGACGTCATATTGAGGTACGTTATCTAGTCGCCACGTCCACCGCCCCCCGCTGAGGTGAGCCCCTGAAATACACCGCCTTGTGACGTCATATTGAGGTACGTTATCTAGTCGCCACGTCCACCGCCCCCCGCTGAGGTGAGCCCCTGAAATACACCGCCTTGTGACGTCATATTGAGGTACGTTATCTAGTCGCCACGTCCACCGCCCCCCGCTGAGGTGAGCCCCTGAAATACACCGCCATGTGACGTCATATTGAGGTACGTTATCTAGTCGCCACGTCCACCGCCCCCCGCTGAGGTGAGCCCCTGAAATACACCGCCTTGTGACGTCATATTGAGGTACGTTATCTAGTCGCCACGTCCACCGCCCCCCACATTACGTTATCGGACACTGCATGATGAGTGACGAGAAATAAGAGCGAGCCCTGGATAATTTTAAATCTATCATTTTTAATTATTGTGCCCCAGCCATGGGTGTCCGTAGAGTCTAGAGAGGTGCAAAGGGGTGCACCTAAGCCCCCCTGTAAAATGAAAATTTCGTTTATAAAATTCCACTTTCATCATTCTCCTTTTGTATGGATGGATATATTATTAAACATGAAAGGTGTGCCGGTGAGTGTGTAATGAATTGTAGGTGTATACATGATACATTGCTGACAAATGTTCATGGATATTCGGCCAGGGACGTACACGAAAGAAGGAAACTTCTCCCCCGCCCCCCCCCCCCCCCCCCCCACAATTTCTTCAAGGTTGAAACCATTGATATTGTAGCAACCTCGGGCTAGGTCAGGAGGTGGATGAGTGACCACTCTTCCCTGAAACACTAGTTACCATTAGTTAGAGCAGATTGGAGGGTCGAAAGTTGGTCGAAAGCTTGTGTAACAGCTTCGTTCTTCTCGTCAAGTGCATCGGCAGTCCAGGTTAGTGGAGGAACCTCTATGACTGGTCAATGTTACAATGACCTTTCGGATGGGACGCAAAGCCGATGGTTCCCTTGGTACTTTTCGACAGGAGTAGGCTACGTGCCGGTACCAGGCTTTCGCTCCTCACTTCCTCATTATCACTCGTCAGGCTAAAGAGGGTATTGTGCCCTACACTGGCCTTAATTATAATAAAGTAAGTAAGTAAGTGAGTAAGTAAGTAAGTAAGTAAGTAAGTAAGTAAGTAAGTAAAGAAGTAAGTAAGTAAGTTAGGTTTTGAGCCTCGTTCTCACGTCAACGACCAATATTTTAATTGGTTTTTAGGGACTAGGATTATCCTGTTCCTGTAGGGATCAAACTGATATATTCCCCCCCCCCCCCCCCCCCCCTCCGCCACTTGGCATAAGGCCTATGGGAACTCATTATTGCTGATCTCGAAGACTTACATGACCAGATGAGAAACAAGAGTGAGCCCTGAAGAAAATGTTATTAGTAGACAATCACAATTATGTTAGCATCAACTACAAACGTGGTTGTTCTCTTCAGCAAGTACAAGAAATCATAATTAGACGAGGTAATGCGCACGCACATGTCAGGCCTGAGGAATGCCAAGTCAAGGCTCAAGGTCAGCCATCAGTAGCAATCAGAGTCACGCGTGAATAATGTCATCAAGATGTCTGCCGTGTTATCCTGTCACGCGTCCAGTGACATCAAGATGTCTGCCGTGTTGTGGTTGTCACGCGTGCAGTGACATCAAGATGTCTGCCGTGTTATGGTTGTCACGCGTGCAGTGACATCAAGATGTCTGCCGTGTTGTAGTTGTCACGCGTGCAGTGACATCAAGATGTCTGCCGTGTTGTGGTTGTCACGCGTGTAGTGACATCAAGATGTCTTCCGTGTTATGGTTGTCACGCGTGCAGTGACATCAAGATGTCTGCCGTGTTGTGGTTGTCACGCGTGCAGTGACATCAAGATGTCTGCCGTGTTGTGGTTGTCACGCGTGCAGTGACATCAAGATGTCTGCCGTGTTGTGGTTGTCACGCGTGCAGTGACATCAAGATGTCTGCCGTGTTGTGGTTGTCACGCGTCCAGTGACATCAAGATGTCTGCCGTGTTGTGGTTGTCACGCGTGCAGTGACATCAAGATGTCTGCCGTGTTGTGGTTGTCACGCGTGCAGTGACATAAAGATGTCTGCCGTGTTGTGGTTGTCACGCGTGCAGTGACATCAAGATGTCTGCCGTGTTGTGGTTGTCACGCGTGCTGTGACATCAAGATGTCTGCCGTGTTGAAGCATCTTCTATTAGGTTATTTGCATTTGTCGGGTAGGAATCTCACTTACATTACTCGACTGCTAACAAGAGAATAGAAAGCTATTTACGTAGGCTTATAAACTGAAGATCAGCTCCTTCTATGTGGTAATTACAACGCGTCATCCGTCATTACGTGTCTTGCATGCATACCTGCAGACATCAACGGGTAACAATAGAAATGAAATGGCAATTCACTCTTCAGATACGTTAGTTATTACGTTAAGAGACAAATTATATTATATCGTAATTTGTTATTTTTTTGTAAATAAATTAGAGTGGGCCATTTTGAAGGAGGCATAAATTAACGGTCGTGTAAGGAAGGGAGTCAACGGTCAAAATGCTGGGCAAACCAAAATGTGTGTTGACATTTGAGCTGTCAATAGGAGACGGATATGAGGGTGTGTATGCACGCTTCTGTGTATGCGCGTGTGTGTGTGTGTTTATGCGCGTGGGAGGTGAAGTCAATCAACACACACTCACGCGCAGTTCTAATTAATAAAAACACGAGACAAGCAAGTCGACGATGTGAGTGTAAGACCACTGTATTATTAAAATATCCTCATTAATGAACCAACATAATTTATTGCCACGCCCAAAGACTGTTTCCTAAACGTTATGGAAATATCCTCCGTTCTACGAAGTCGGTCTCACTAGTAACTGTAGGTGTGAACGTTCCATGGGTCTACACTACAAGTGACGTCACAGAACTGGGAGGCTAGTAAACACGCAAGTTTCATATTTTAAAGATTCCTTTTTATGAAAAAAAAACAAAAAAAACGGATTACATGTAATTTTTATATTAATTGTATTCACTGTATAAGTTTCATCTATAAGAGCACCAAGCATTTTATATTTGTATTATATATGCGTACGGTTTTTGTAACATGCAGGTTAGCAGTGAAAGCACTGTTGTTAACAATTATTTAATTCTCATGTATTTGGTAACAAAATGTAAATTGTAAATGCAAATTCAACTCGCTGAACAACTACCTGTCCGATGCTTACGTCACAGGCGATGACCTTGTAGCCAACCAGCGAACCGTTCGAGACAACCCCCCTAATAGCGATCGCTGATTGGCTACAAGTGGGGGTGTGTTCCTCGCCTGTGACGAAAGCAGGAGAAAGGTTGCTGTGCGGGGAGTTTATGTGTTGTTTTGTATAAATATTGAATACATTCATTAAGCAATACTATATTTGTTTTACTTAACTTTTCCTCACTGCTTAGAATCTCTCAAATAACAAACTTTACATTGAGAAGGTTTATTTAACTTCCACAATCCGCCTAAGAATCGCGAGTGTCAACATCACAGCCAGAGCAATCGAAAAACATACACAATCCAAAAGGTAAATGACAAATAGATCACAGTTAGTTGCGGCAGGTTGGCAAGACCGGTTTTCATAGATCACCAACCAACGCTAACCCCCCGTTTACGTTACTCTCATCTTACGATCGTAAGACTACATTACCGACCAACCGACGGTCATTTTCCAAGTGTAAACGCTGCACAGTTAGTAAACTAGTCGGTAGGTCTACCAGAGTACACCTACGGCAGTTAGTATACTAGTTGCCATCTAAACTTGATCTAAAGAAATATTTATACAATACAACTCGATTGTTTCGACTAATACGTGACATATGAATTAAATCAAACCTGTTTCTACGCCAATTAAACAACAACGTAAAAGATAACCTCAATAATACACCAAGCTCCATCGTCCCGCCATTTGTATTTTTGAAATTGTGTTCAGTATTCCGTGGATCCGTGATGACTGTGTATGAACGCTGGTAGAGTTACGAACGTCAAGCACCCAGAACCTACGATCGTAACGATGAGGGTAACGTAAACGAGGTATAAGAGATATGTGGGCTCTGACTAGAGTGAATAGGAGACTACTCGTGTCAAATATCGTATGATGTTGACTAGTGACTACGGTAGTCGGAGAACTGGTAACCATTGAGGGTCCGCTGCACTAAACGTCAGACCACTATACTATCCTGCAGTCTCGGGGATAGGGACAACTATACTCCTACGATAGCAATGGGAGACTACGGTAGTCGGAGAACTGGTAACCATTGAGGGTCCGCTGCACTAAACGTCAGACCACTATACTATCCTGCAGTCTTGGGGATAGGGACAACTATACTCCTACGATAGCAATGGGAGACTACGGTAGTCGGAGAACTGGTAACCATTGAGGGCCGCTGCACTATACGTCAGACCACTATACTATCCTGCAGTCTCGGGGATAGGGACAACTATACTCCTACGATAGCAATGGGAGACTACGGTAGCCAGAGAACTGGTAACCATTGAGGGCCGCTGGACTATCCTCCATGATCGATTGATAAATGGGGCTTAACGTCTCATATTTGTGTAACAATGGCTAATCGAGACGATGAGCGGGTGATAATGAAGATGATGATGAAAAATGCCACGTTCGAATCAGATCCATTGTACGTTGCGTACGGGTCGTTATACGGGAGTCCAACAAGGGAGCGGGGCCACGTGGGAGAACGAATCTTCAGGGGGACAGAGAGAGGGGGAAATGGAACAGCGTCTCCTTTCGTCGCCTCCTACGACTAGCATAGTCACTCTGGGTCTATTCTACCCCGGGCCGAGACGGGTCTCCTTTCGTCGCCTCTTACGACTAGCATAGTCACTCTGGGTCTATTCTACCCCGGGCCGAGACGGGTCTCCTTTCGTCACCTCTTACGACTAGCATAGTCACTCTGGGTCTATTCTACCCCGGGTCAAGACGGGGAACCAGTCTCGGTGATAGGGCCATCCAGTGACGTAACAATAATTCCTCCCCCCCTTCTAAGTTTCAAAAAGACAGCAAGAAATAATAACTACAATCGGTAAATTGCGGAAAATATACCATTATGCATTCTGTGGGGTACACATAGCTGCATAGTGTTTGGATTAATGTCAATTATTACGTGTAGAGGATCCGAACATGTTTCATAAGGATGACGGGAGAACATGACTGTCTTCTAACGTAGCTCTCATGCACTTCTGGTGGAAAGAAAGCAAAATATTGTTTGTTATAAAGTAGACACGTAAGATATCGCTTCCTATGCACATTGAAAGAACCAGTAGCCTTTGGATTTGTGTGGCATTTGTGGTTGAGTGTAGCCGTCATGAACTTGTTTTACATTGTGTGGTTAGCCAACCTGGGGTTTGAACGCGTCATGGCCATCTTCATTGTAGACATACAGTTAGTAAGGTCCGAATTCACCAAACTTTTTAATCGCCCGATTTACTAATCACGGATTGGTTACCGTGGTTTCAACAAACATCACATACAAAATGCATGGTAGCTTCTACCGGGGGCATTTTTGATCTCCGATTAACAGAAAATCGCCGGATTACAGTTCGGTGAAATTAGCCCTTAGAAGAAGTTGTCATAACGTAATTATAGCCTCATGCTGACGAAGCAGTCGCGAGTCCAATAGTATAGTAAATTATTTTCCTACTTGTTACTACTATACTTGACTACTACAATGGCATCTCTGCGTTCAAATTGTGCAGGTAGGTAACACAAATTAACCCTCCAGTAAGAGTTGGTTTCAAGATAGTTAAATAAATAAAACACATTTTTATATTTTATTTTTATTTTATTTCATTGTAATTAAGGCCAGTGTAGGGCAAAATGCCCTCTTTAGCCTGATGAGTGATGATTGGTGAATGATAATGAGAAAGGGAGGAGGTGAAGCCTGGTACCGGCACGTAGCCTACTCCTGTCGAAAAGTACCAAGGGGACCATCGGCTTTGCGTCCCATCCGAAATGACGGTGTAACTTTGACCAGTCATATATAGGTTATTTTTATATACCCACTAGTTACAAGAACTGATTTTCAGTAAGGAACATTTTTAATATTTATCATCTGGTTCGTTGCTATGGCGTCTCCAAAGTCAGCGATAACACGTACACCAGCCTGAAAAGAGGTGATGGAAGTCAAGTTTCCAAGTTTAAAAACACCCGAACCAGGAATCGAACTCTGGGTCTTCTGCATTGGAAGCAGGAATACACGCACTAGACAAACGAGCCATACAACATGTTTCTGTCTTTATCCGTGTGAAAAGGTTCCATTACGTACCCGTATGGCATTACTATGTTGCTTTAATTACCATCGTAACCACTCACCTCAAACCAGTAGTTACAGATTGAGTTTGCTGAGTGGTTCGTGTAACAACACTATCACAACTACACAAATCACGTATGAGCAGATAACGCACCGCTAATGATATGTAAATTGTGTTTCATTGTACAAGATGTTGACTTGGGATGCTATTAACGATCGAAGGTTATAGGCGCAGGGTCATTATTTTCTTTGAGACATCTTTACCGTTTAACTCGTCATAACAAAACGAGAACCATGATCACAAGGAAGAATAGAGTAATGTTATTTATTAAAACAGTAGCAAAAGCTGTACAAACATTTCGTTATTATTTTGATATTTTTAATTGTGGGATCGCCTTCATTCGTATATTAAACAAATGAGCTGAAAACACGTAAGTCAATTCATTATACGTAAGTGCGCTTGGTCTTGGAAGAAGGTGGCAACAAGCTTGCTTGCTATACGCATATATGTTTATGTCACACGTTCATTATCATATATTTCTAGCGGTAACGTTATAATGGTGTGTTATGTACCTTCCCCCACCCCGTCGGCACCACCAACCGTTGGCTCAAAGGAATTATACGCATTATGAAATGCAATTCAAAACTTTGAACACATTTCTTGATTTACTTATAGATCTTTGACAGTTTAGTACAATTTTTACAGCTTTTAAAATTGGAAATGACACATTTGGAGTACACAAACTTTTCCCCTTAAAGTTGACTAAAGCATTCTGTTTACATTAAAGATAAAAATCTTATAAAACTTATAAAAACTAATTTAAGATAAAAACACCAGAACACTTTGCCTTCGTGGGCATGGGGCGAGGTCTTCGTGATATATCGCTTCGCTCTTCGCTGGGGCACGTGTGACTTGTGATATAAAATAATATACCATGTGAATACGGCCATGTTTCCGCCTTACAACACGGTGGCATATGAGTGCGGTGTATTCACAGGCAACGCGTGACCACAAAGGCACCAGTGTGGATCGTGACTACCCATGTGTTGGTAATCCAAGCAAAGCACTCTAGCCAACAGATATCACGACCGGCACGGAAGCTGCCAAACAACGCATTCGTATCCCGATGTAAACATATATTAAATGCGATGTAAAACATTACAGGCCGTTAATCCGAACGGTGGCTGGCGCGACGCGAGACGTGCAGGGGCGAGGTGTAGAAATGCAGGAAATGTTGAATAAACGTCAGGTTCAGAAACCTCGCTGACGTAATGTGATGTTATTGGACAAACGAGCGAAACGAGTGAAGAAGTTTAATCTACTAGGCTATTTTCAAATCAAGATAGACGCCGGTAAAGTGGAAACTCAAAGGAAGTTGTTGGTATTGTTAGAGACCATAAATGTCAATTATGTATTTCGTCTGCAATGCAAAGTACTCAGCATCCCTTGTAGTAGGCGGCTCCAAACCATATTTGCCTTTAACTACAGTGGTTTTAGTACATTAATGTCAATCATGTATTTCGTCTGCAATGCAAAGTACTCAGCTTCCCTTGTAGTAGGCGGCTCCAAACCATATTTGCCTTTAACTACAGTGGTTTTAGTACATAAATGTCAATCATGTATTTCGTCTGCAATGCAAAGTACTCACCATGCCTTGTAGTAGGCGGCTCCAAACCATATTTGCCTTTAACTAGAGTGGTTTTAGTACATAAATGTCAATCATGTATTTCGTCTGCAATGCAAAGTACTCACCATGCCTTGTAGTAGGCGGCTCCAAACCATATTTGCCTTTAACTACAGTGGTTTTAGTTCATAAATGTCAATCATGTCTTTCGTCTGCAATGCAAAGAAGTCACCATCCCTTGTAGTAGGCCTACAGGCGGCTCCAAATCTTATTTGCCTTTTAACTACCTTGGTTTCAGTTCATAAATGTTAATCAAAAGTATTGCTTATAATTATTAACTTCATCGATTGTTAAATTCGCTTCTTTATATGATTCGGTTTATTTATTAATTTTGAGTACAACATAATCGGAGGTCACTTCTTTTGTAAGCTATGCAGCACCCTTCTTGTTGCCTTTGGTCGGAGAACCTGTCAATGTGAGATCAACGTTTACAACCTTGTACAAAGAAGCAATCAAATTAACCTGTTACATGGAAAAGGACAAAATTAGACACTTAAAGTATTATGGCACAAAGAAGCGGTTGAAGGTTTAACCACTTTCATCGCTTCATGCAATGCAAAAGTCGTTTTTCTAAATTAATCTAATATTTGCTGCAGCTCTTCTTAATTCGGAAAATAGTGTAAAGCCCGGTATAATGATGGCCCCCGCTAATTATTTATACGTCAATAAACTACTATCGTTATAATTATCATAATTTGGAATTTCGCTCACAATCGTCTTCGATTTTCAACCCTACTTTCGACTTGGTCTCGCATTTTACGAGAGCGGATTGAATGAATCCGATCCCTGTCGAGAATTGTTTGCACGAGGAGTGAAATGGGATTGAATCCAAAATAAAACTCAATCCCGGTTTGAATCATCCATATAAATGTGGATATTATCAAATCGAAAGATTTTAACCAAATGAAGAGGGAGTGATCCAGCTTGTTATTTGCAATCAAAATGGATTTCATTTCGTAAACTGTCAAGAAACACTAGTAAAACAATTTGTTATTTGAAAGTGTAGCGAATTTTTAATATTGTATAGCTTCACCTGAATGCACGGTGTGATAGTGACGTCACTAAACATGCTTCCGTGGGCGTCGTCAGCGAGGTGTAGCCAGCAGCCACCACGGTTCGGTATCAATCAAAGACTTTGAAATGTCATTCATTTCTAAAACACGGACTTAATTAGCCGTGTTGCAAATATAACAAAACAAGTTTTTTGCTCGATCCGTTTTGAAAGAACATATTCGCTATTGTTCTTAGGTTAACATATCACATGTTATTACCTTGGCGACCGACATAGTGAGGCTCGCATTCGGGAGGTTGCGGGTTGAATCCTCATACCGGCAATCCTCACTACAAATATGTCAACACTTCTGTCTACCTTATGGTAATTATGTGTCCTAAATTTCACATAAAAAAAAATATTAACTGTATGAAATGAAATATGAAGAGTTCGTATACTATACCACAGACAACTTATTTGTGACTATACGTGAGTATTTTGTAATGCGTAGGTTTTCGGGACCGCTTCAGATTCGATGTTCGATCGAACATCCAACACTTTTCAGATTATTTCGCCACGTCGGTCACACTCACCCTAATAATCCAAAAAGTATTTAAATTTATTACCATTTCATATATTTGTAAAATATATTAAACGCCTGAGATATTTGTCAAATAAAGTTGGGACTAATAATAATAATAATAATTAATAATAATAATAATAATAATAATAATAATAATAATAATAATAATAATAATAATAATAATAATAATAATAATAATAATAATAATAATAATAATAATAATAATAATAATAATAATAATAATAATAATAATAATAATAATAATAATAATAATAATAATAATAATTTCATTTCATTTCATTTCATTTATTTCATTGACACAAAAATACATATCCACTCATTTTGGCATAAGACCACCATGAGCACTATGCTCGCGCGGTGGTTAGCTCACAATGTCATTAAAAACAAATATTTATTTGCTGTGCCGCCGCCTAATAACCATATACATATACACACAACTAAAAACTAAAAATTAAAACTTTTAAAATGTTAAACTACAAATAGATATTAAAACAACATTTGTATCACTCAATTAAAAAAGTATCTGTTGATTCGATTTGCTTTAAAACATCCCTAGCTTTCATTTTGAAATTACTCAGAGTCATCCTAGCATTAAAGTTAGGCAATAACATAACAATTATGTTAAAAAGAGTTGGTCCTCTATATGACAGTTGATTGCGCGCATTTGACATTACAAACTTAGGGACATTAATTTTATACAATAAAGCTTGTCTTGTAATAGAGGAACTGACCACTGGTTTATATGAACAAGAATTATTAAAAACATACACGACAGTCTTAAAAATATACAAATGTTTCAAAGGTAAAATACATAACATCGAATATAGAAAAGTGGTGGAATCTCCTTTCCGCATATTACAGATAGTTCTAAGTGCAAAGTTCTGTGACGTAATTAATGGGTGTAACTTGCTAGCAGAGGCACCTCCCCAGTGCACAATTCCATATAATAAAAATAATAATAATAATAATAATAATAATAATAATAATAATAATAATAATAATAATAATAATAATAATAATAATAATAATAATAATAATAATAATAACAATAATAATAATAATAATAATAATAATAATAATAATAATAATAATAATAATAATAATAATAATAATAATAATAATAATAATAATAATAATAATAATAATAATAATAATAGTCGCCTAAAGCATTGAGTTTACAAACTCCATGCATAAAGTGGTCCTGACCCTCCTAGGCCAACACCTCCGTATTAGAGTGCCGCCAAGTTCCGCGGTGGACCTCCGGGCAGCCAGGGGATCGACGGACCCCGGAGCGTCGCGTGCTGATTCAGGCAAGAAGCATCTTTATCCCAAATAAGACAACTGGTTACACGCGCCGAGTGCGGGGTGGGGACGAGTTAGTGCGTGGAGCCTTATAAGCCTCGGCTACTGCACGCGGCACATCGGTTGGAGATGCTAACCTGTATCTCTGCAAGGCGGACATTAGAATAAATAGGTTGTTTCACTTTTATGGGAGCGGTTCCTTGTAGAGACCGGGATATCCGCATGAGATTGGCGGGTTAAAGTTGCGGATGCGGATTGGGTGCGGATAGCTCACGAGTCACCGAGCGGAATGCTTCCACTCAGTATTTGTTGTAGGCCCTACCTATAAGTGGAGTACATCGAACACAAAATGTGAGACGAAAATGGTTGTAGCTTTCTCAACTGAGGACATTTTAAATTTCGATTTAGTATTAACAATTCATTATCGGAGATATTAAAGTTTAAGCATTGACAAGACTTTATTCGGTGTAGGAAGGCAAAATTAAAAAACCATTTATTTTATTAAAAACACTTTTCACTGATTCACAACATTCCCTTTCAAAATAACAATGACAACGCAAGGGTAGCCACACTAAGAAGAATATCTCTTCCAGACTCGATCTCCTACTCCGACGGCCTCCTCATACATCCTGAATGTTATTTATATACCCTCTTCTTTTAAAATCATGAGCTCACTACTTGGACTAGCTTATCTTTCCACTTTCTAGCCTCAAGCTCTCAGATAAAACACACCACACACACACATATATCGTATATATTACCTATACACACTTCTTCCGTTCATCAAAAATTATCATCATCAACAATAACTAACTTAGAAAATGTGTAGGATACTTGATAAATCTTTAAAGAACACACAATATGCATCACCCTCGTTATTGCCGGTGTGAAGGCAATCCTTCATTAATGACGTTTGAAGGACTTCATGGAATGATATGTGGCGTAATGAACGAGAAAGCTTAGCGAGGATCGATGCCAGATGACTCTTTCTGCGTATTTACGTGCAATTATTCGTCGTACGCAGATACAAGGACTGTAGAGATTGTTGTAATATCTTAGCCGTAAGCAATCGGCTGTGTGCTTACATAATGAAGAACATTGAGGTAGGCGCCATAACTACAACAATGGAAACTGATGGACAAGCAAAAAGCTGTCAAAGTAATAGCTTTGCGAATAATGGGGGAAAAACAATTAGTTTTAACGATAGTAACTGCTTGCCAGTTGAAATTTCTGTTCAATGATGGACAACAACAATCTGAAAGCTTGTAAACGTTTTAATTACATTTCAATTTTCCAACTTCAGAATATTTTATTTTTTGACGGCTTGTTGTTTGTCCATCGGTTCAATTTATTTGTTTCATTGTTGTGTTTTGGTGTTGTGCGTACCCTATGATAATGATTTTGCGTAGGAATACCGGTTATAGGGTGCAGATCAGTTTTACCTGAGGTGCCCTTTCTTCTGGTGACTAACTATTAGGGTATTTGGGTAGTTGGGCAGGAATGTCCTAGGGTTGCTAGTAGAACTGAATCCCAGCATTCCCTTTTACGACTGAGGAAAACCTCGGAAAACCCTTCAGTCAGGATTGCCGGTGGCCGGAATCGAACCGGCGACCTCCTGAATTAGAGTATAGGCCCCTACCGCTGAACTACCTCTATCGGTATTTCATTGTTGTTGCGACCTAGCTGTTTGTAGGTGGGCGATGAGGGAATTTGGACAGATAGGAGGTATGTGTTTGCGAGGTAGAGAAGTGGACTGTACAAATAATAGATGAGAGAAGAGCTGTGAATAGTGCGTGGTCACTTAGCACAAGCGTTGCGACGTCGTGCCTGCATTCAGGCGTGCATTTAGGGGTGAAGTATTTGTGTGGTGTGGCGTGGCGTGTTTCCATGCTGTCTGGCTGTAGTGGGGAGAGAGGGTGGTGCATTATACTGACAGAATGAGTGACTCTTACGCAAATTTCATTTCATCCAGAATTTTGAAATTTGTAATTTCTATTTTGCACATTATTACAAGTTTCATTATATCACGCAAGATTGGAACTCACTATATATATTTTATTTCTGAAGTACTCTATTGCCAAGGACATGCAGTTATATAAAATAAATGGATCTGTTTTGTATTTAGAAACAAAGCAACATAATAAATGAAACGAAAATGCTAATACCGTGTAAGTCTAGAAATACTAAGTGAAGGATAAGTTTAGTTCGGGAAATTAATGGTGGTTGTTTCAAACCAGGTATGCGACATGGTTTGAATCCAGGTCCTGTTATTTCACTTTTGCATTTTAACAAAATCTTGTAGTAGGCCTACCCTAGCTGCCTGTAACGCAGTCATCTACATTAGCACGTACTAGAAAGTCATGCAAAGTGTCGTGCAGTGTCGTACAGTGTCGTGCAGTGTCGTGCAGTGTCGTGCAGTGTCGTGCAGTGTCGTGCAGTGTCGTGCAGTGTCGAGGAGTGTCGTGCAGTGTCGTGCAGTGTCGTGCAGTGTCGTGCAGTGTCGTACAGTGTCGTGCAGTGTCGTGCAGTGTCGTGCAGTGTCGTGCAGTGTCGTGCATTATCGTGCAGTGTCGTGCAGTGTCGTGCAGTGTCGTGCAGTGTCGTGCAGTGTCGTGCAGTGTCGTGCAGTGTCATGCAGTGTCGTGCAGTGTCGTGCAGTGTCATGCAGTGTCGTGCAGTGTCGTGCAGTGTCGTACAGAGTCGTGCAGTGTCGTACAGTGTCGTGCAGTGTCGTGCAATGTCGTGCAGTGTGTACAGTGTCCTGCAGTGTCGGTAGTGAGTTCTGAGAGAGACGAAACAACGAAAACTAACTATTTTCAGACATTACTCATCCGGTAAAGTTCAGACATCATCACATCATTTCCACTCTTGTAGTCGTACGTTGGACCTACGCCTACCTGAACTTCAAGTGACGAATAAGTAACTCGTTGGCACAAGAAGAAACTCATTGCACACAAATAATTGTTTCCGTGCCCATCATATGCCCAGCATATGAAAATGAAAAATTAAAATATTATTGGATTCTTTTCTATTTTACTGCTATAAGTTTGGGGATTTATTTTGTCTTTTATTTTTAGTTTGTATTGCTTGTCAAACTCTGTACACTTTTTTAACAAGCAAAACATGATTAAAGTAATTTGTTGAAACAAAAACAACTGCAATTTAGTCAATCAATGCATCATTGCACAAAATGTACGCAGCTTTAAAATAGCTCTTCTTATTTGTGTTACTTTGTGACAGTTTGAAAGCATTTAAATGAAAAGAAAAACTGAGATAATATAACTGATTTTTGTTTGTACTCACTTTTTTAAAGAAAAAATGCCAAATATACCTTACTTATCATAGTTATATTATAAAGTATACAGTTTTAATTATGTTTCAATATTATTACCAATTCATTTTAAGACCATTAAATGTTCGTGGAAAAATTCTTCGACTAGCAAGGTAATTAAATGGTCATTTTCCTTCTTCTTGATTTGTCTTCGCTGTAGTGTTGTGAATCTCCTAGGATCTTGCGTTTCCGTGTACCCCATTTCCTAGAATTATTGTGGTTTAATGTTTATACTCTTCCAAAATACATATCGGAAGCAAAATATCGCTCTCAAACTTCATCCGATGAATCATAATACTCGAATAATTTGAAGGTGTAATTAATTTTGTGAGTTCATTGACTTACGTTGGTACACCTCACTTTCCGCCTCCTCCAAACAGCTGCGCTCTCGCTTCTACGCCACATTGCCATACTGAACGTGATTCAGATCTCAAAAATATGTGTTTTAAAAATGTAAATTTAATATCAAAAAACAAAATATTATTTGTAAAACAAAAATGAAAAAATGGAACCTACAGATTATCAAATAATGTGTACATACTACCTACATAAGCAATCTCACCAAGGAATACACAAAAAAGTGAGTAGGTACAAACAAGAATTAGTTACATCCAAGTATTACCAAATGCAATTTTAACAGAGAGAAATCCCGCGGGGTACGTGGAAATGACGGTGGTGTTGTTGCTTGCAGGCCTGTACTCGACGCATCTCTCCGACTTCGAGGTGGTGGTGCCCCAGAGGGTCACTCACGAGGGTGTCTTCCTCTCCCACAACCTCACCGCCCACCACGAGAGGTCCAAGCGTGACACCGCCTCCCTACACTACTTGCTGCCTCTAGGGGGGCGGGTCCACCTCCTAGACCTGCAGCCCAGCGAGCGCTTCCTGGCGCCGACCCTCAGGGTGGAGCGGTGGCGTCGCGACGCAGTCAGTACGGCGGCTCCGGCGTCCAAACGCTGCCACTATCAGGGCGAGGTGCGAGGCCTGGAGGGCTCCCGAGTGGCTGTTTCCGCCTGTAATGGTTTGGTGAGTAACGCGGGCTATTTCCATCTTACATGCACGTGAAGGAGCTCAGTGGGGCTTTGGGGCTATAGGCACATTCTTCAAGACTACTTAAATTCTTTATAATAGACTACAAAGGGTAATATTATACCTACAATACAGGGTCTGGATTGATTTACAAAAATGCACAACTCCTTAGTTTAGTGATATACATCATGCCTATGCCGTTCTGCTAACACATGAATATAAGACTTTAATAAAATATCAACTAAGTTTGTAAAACTTGTACGTTTTGATTTGTGAATGTATAAAAGAACCAGAGTACAATAAGAGTTAGGAATCTTTTCATCCATCTCAGTAGTTTTTCTTATGTCACCCTTACTAAACGTGTCTACTATAATCAGTTCGACTGTTATTTAATGAATTTAAACCATACTTATAAATCCATACAACATCCCTTACAATACCATAGAAACATAATATAATATAAAAAAACATGCTCACAATCGGAAGAGCTATCGAAACCTCATGATGCTTAGTTCTCACTCAAGCATGGTGTAACACGCTTGAGATATAATTAAAACAAGGTAATGTTATACGGTTCTTGTTCTTATTATCCTTCTATCAACAAGACGACAACATTAGTCGTATCACAATATGTCAAATCCCTTCGTTAGTCAGAACTGTGCTGCATTTTCATTAAACGTTCAATTGCCCCCAAATAAAACTGAGTAAAAAAGTTATAAAAATACGCATTACTGTCGTCATCTTTGAGATTTGATTGCTTCCTTGGAGCCAACGCGGCGAATGGTAATGAAGCAGACCCATCAATTTCGTGCACAAATTTACTTGTTACTATAGGTTAAGTGCAGTGGTCAATTCACGTTGAGTAATGTACGCGACACGATAAATAGATGTCTAGTCGTTTTCATTTTCAAGTTTTATTGAAGCTAGTTTCTTTGCGGGCATAATTTAACAGAATTAACATGTCTACAGTATGTGGTTCCATAAACAAGAATAGAAAGACTGCATAAGTATGTTGTGATATCGAGAAACGGAAAAGAGGGGATCGGGAAATCTTTAATTTCATTGTATAATATTGTCTATCTACAGGTTTTTGTGAAATTTGCTAAAATATTAACAAACATTTACATAAACGCAAATTCCCACGCAGTTTTACTAATACTAGCCCTCCGCCATAATTTCGGTAAGAAACTTTCTCCAAATTCACAACACTACTTTTCTACGTTATAGTTCTTTGAAATTTGATGGACACATTCGCAAGAGCAAACAACTGACATATCTCATTCTGAGATCAATCTAGCCATGGACATACATTTCAATAACTGGTCATGAACTGGCGTGAGTGTAACACATGTGTGTACGAGTAGGACTGACTGAGATTGGCGCGCACGATGCAGACTTGACATCAAACCGTGACCATTCATTCATTCATGAACGCCCTCGGTCAACGTTCGTGACCCGACCACGACGAAAACAATTCAACTTTGTTGGTGGGGTAAACAGGTTTGCCACGTGTGTTGTTGTGTGGCCGCTTTGTTGTCTCGTTTGGGAGGCCGTGAATTCGATTCCCGCCACCTATAATCGTGTAGGAGTTTTTTTTACGTTTAACTACGCCCTTTACGTGGGCAGTGAATTGTTGGAATGTTGTATACACGCATTTCTCATGGCGAGTTTAGACGACTTTTAACAATTAAATCGACATTTTCTAGCAATTGCTCAAAGTAGAAATTTGCTTTGGTTTGTCAGCAATATTTCTCACAGTCTACTAATGGATAAACGGTATAATGTAACATGGACTTCTACCAATAGAAACTAGGACCGTATCATTGAATTTCAATCTTATCTTATTGCTCTCCAAACATTACTATTTCTGACAATAAAGATCGATCGTATAAGAGCGAATATAAGTTTTAGATTTTTCCAACATCTCTGGGACGTTTATTTCCAACTATCCAAAGATCCTAATATAGGCAACCCAAGACAACCTTACATATGCTTTCGTCACAGGCGAGGTATTCGAGCCAATCAGCGATCGGTATTTGCGCGCTATTGTCTCGGACGGTTCGCTGGTTGGCTATGAGTGCCTCGCCTGTGACGAAAGCATGTGTAAGGTAGTCTTGAATTTTTCTAACATTATTAGAGGCCGCCGTCTGGGAAAGGGGTAGAATAGGTATGCCAGTCGTACGAGATTGCTATGAGTCGAAGCTGTCATGTCAGTCGTCGTTAGGTGCGTTGGTGAAGCAGATGCGTTCACCGCAACTGTTGCGGCGCAACAGGCATATTATTCCTATACTCCTATACGGACAGGGGCGTCGGAAGTCTATTTTTCTAGAGGGGGCGAACTTGCAGCTGACTTTGCAACATTTTGTAAAAAAAATCCGTAAGTTACCATGCAGCCAGACTCTGAAATCGCTTGAAGGAATAAGCGGAATCTGTACTCTAAAAATGCATTTAATTCATATTGGCCGTTTTTTCAGGGGGGGCGAGATGATACTCTCGCCCCCCCTGTGCAAGCACAGGGGGGTCGACTGACCCCCCTGCCCCCCCGGTTCCGACGCCCCTGTATACGGAGCATCAAAGTATACGTTTTTAGCTTGTAAGTAAATTTGTATGGTTTATTATGACGTGTCGTGTTGCATAATCTACGATGCCTGTATCCTAAAACATAGCATCTGCGTTCTCTCTGCAGAGGACATAGCACAGCAGCTGATAGTCTTTGATTTGCTGTTCCGTTGTGTTGCTGCGTATATGTAATAAGCTCGTTGGTGGCAGCTTTTGCACATGAATACTTGTATTTGTAGAAACTTTCAAGTGGCGATGTTGCTGTTGCTTTCTGTGATTATTTTCTTGTGCCGTGTGCATGTATGGTGTTTGTTATTTATCTAAGCTAAACAACAACAATGCGTAAAAGAAAATCGACACAAAATTTACCAGCAACAACCAAATGAAAAATTATACTTAAAACAAAAACAACAACCACAACTGGTAGGGCAACAGTCCATTGCCAACGAGACAGTTCCTAGAAGAGGTGCAAGATTGCAACAGGAGAAAAAGAAAAATACAAACAAACATCCTCTAGAGAACGTTCACAACAATGAGGACGCAACGGCCATAACGAATGAAGAAATGATTGTGAGAATTAGAAGATAACATTCTTGGTGTGTTTTTCTATGTGAATGGCTTACAATAATTACATGTTTCAGTAAATGAATTGAGAGTAATTAATAAATATATTAATCCCAATTTAGTAAACATCATGTGCTTCTGTCCGACGATAGTAGAATAAGAATAGGCTTGAGTGTAATGTGGACATTCTCGGTATAAGGTCGTAGATAAAAGTATAGACTTTAGATAACTCAATTTCAAAACTTCTGATTTGTGTGAAACCCCGTGATCAGAACAGATACAAAGATACATCTTAAAAGAAACCTCATTCTGTTATCTATTCCACGTAGAGTTTTTAACTTTGTGTTCAGTTTTAAAACACTTGTTTAAAAATAACCACAAGTTTGTGAAATTGACATAAATTAAGTTATATCTCGTTTTATTCTGCAGTTGGCTACTAAAAACTCAATTTCAAAGCTTCTGATTGTTGAATGTCATGGCGAGAACAACTTATCTGAATATTATTATAAATAGGTTTATACCGGGATTGTAATCTGAAGTATTATACGTCTGATGTATTACGTCATATAAGTTAAGCTCGAAAACTTATTGTGTTGTGTTTTTAAAAGGACAGAAACTTTACGCGTATAATACAGCTGTTAAGCCTTTTAAAGCTTAAACACAGAAAGTCGTGGACGGGAGGCAAAGGTTGTAAAGGTATATACAACAACATGTGGGCAGTGGGTCTCGTTTCCATCAATGAGCGACAGCCGAGCTACAAAAATGGGTCTAGACATATTTGGCTTTGACGGGTAACGCGAGCTGGACTCGTTCAAGGTCGTCCAAATTGTAAGGTTAGAGAATTAGTTCCAAGTTTTTTTTCAGCAAGGTGACAACAAAAGAAATCGACGAGACATTGGAAAGAAGCTGTGACCTTTGCGCATGCTCGAGTAATCGAAATACTTGCTTTGTTAATCTTGTAAAGTAGTTTTTCATTAGCTAATCTTTGAGCGACATAACCCAGCTGTTTCCTTCACAACAATGATATGTCAGGCCCAAAATAATCTAAAGCTTGCAAAATATTATTCAATTACATTAACAAATTCTCGTTATACGTACAAAAATTATATTAAAAATAAATAACAATTTATTTCTAACATATTCAGGATATTTGTGAATGACCGCAATACAATCGATAATTCACTATGTAAGTTATATTATGATGAACTATTGCTATACACTTTCTATGACTGTTCATATAATAACTTATGTTTACATTTCTTGTTTATAAGAATGCATATTATGTTTTTAATAAAGTTTAAATATTGTGGAACCATACACACATTTAACCAGAATAATTTTTAAATTTTAGTTTCACGATAAACGATCAGCATTTCGAATTGCTTTGGTGAACGGAAACCGTAGTTATCCACTGCATGTCCAGTAAATTATAGGATTAACTCTACTTGTCACTTAGAGCGTAATACTCCTTACAATTAAGGGGAAGACGATGTGTGGTACTGATAAGTCAACGCCCACACCGATCTCTCTCTGAGAACTCAGAAGGCGGACTAGAAGTGCATAATTGGCTGTACTTCCAAGAACTGACCCACTATTGCATTACACCACTCAAAACTTAGTTTATAGCGGCTGCACTGTGACACAATAATGATAGTGCTTAACTTTAATCCTCATTATTTTTATAACCATGATTTTTACCAGATGTGATCATTTAATTTTTTCATCTAATGGGTTGAGTGTTAGAAAAAAACTAAGATGTCTCAACACGTGTCTGGGCGGAGCTGGATCCGCCAACACCTATGACAGCCATTTTGTCTTAATTAGGGTAATAAACATTATCCGTCATCCAAATAAAGAATAGGAATACGTTTTGGGCGAGATTTACTGGAATGATTCTGCGAGGACGTAAAAGGCAGCACAGTGATGTGGGCAGAGGGTTTTTGGTGCTCGCCTCGCCTCCCACGAGCCGCCACTGTTAAGCGCTCCTCTCACACTTGCAAACCTGGTAATCGCTGTACGCATAATGCGACACTTCTTGGCGCAACGTGAGTTCATAGCTGACAACTTGCCAAAGATGTCAGCATGTAAAGAAAGGTGTTTGGAAATGTGATGCATTTCAGTCGCATACATTTCATTTCTCGTTAAAAATGTATTATTAGCGGACGAATGCATGCAGCTTCGTTACAGAAATACACAAATCTCGTATACAGGATGTCTCGGAGCTATAGTATAAGAGACTGTTGTTCAGAAAGTCTAGTGACGTGTATCTCGGCCCGAGAGTCGTGCGAGCTCGGAAAAAACTTCGCTTGAAACTTGATAAATAATTATTTAAAAATGGCAACAATTGACATTTCAAATATGGATCCTCTATAATATACGAAATTATACTTTCTGGAAATTGCCCTAAAAATAGTCTGGATGGTAAACACCTCATAATATTGAAAAGTGATGCGTACCTAGGATTAAGTTTTGTATCAGCTAAACAATTATTTTCAAAACTTCCAAATATTATTTTATTATTATTGTATAATTATATATAATTATTAATTACAGGAATAACAAACTCAACAATTACTATATTTTAATTTCACTGTTTGGATGTTGAAACCATGCAAGTCTCGGGGATCAACCACTTTTTGAAGCGTCCTCAAGGTATCAATAAAGTACCGTTAATGTGACGTGATTAATATTCTGAGCTACCCGGATTACCATTACCAACCTTTTAAGTGCGTCAATAAACAACAATAATCAATGATTATGTCCCAATGTTGGTGCCGGGGTTCCTACCATGCAGTCTATCTGAGAGGACGGCGCCAAGAAAGGCAATGTACCTCCTCCAGTTACCGGCAGACAGTCCGGTCACGACCAGTCGTTCAGTCGGTGTGTGTGATTATTACAAAACGTGTCAGCTTCTCGATTTATTCAGCTCGTTTATCAGTTACTTTCCAAAGATGTCTGCGGGGCGGTAGGGAGGGCGGGAGGGGGGGGGGGGGGGGACTAATCCTACTAGTTACACGCTTAATATTCAGGCTTAGAAACGTTCCTTGCGCTAGGTTGTTAGTAGTGAGACTGTGTGTTCCAGTTGGGTTGTTATTGTGAGTTAGTACAAAGACTAGGGATTTCTTAATGAAAAGACTCAGGACTTATAAATGGCAACTTAGTTACGGGACCTATCTGAACTAGCCCCGTAAGCTGACTCGGTACTGCAATTTTTGCACTTTGGTTACGGTTTGAGATTTTTTTGTTTTGTTTTACATTTTTGGTATGAAGCTGCAATTTCTGATAATTGCCAAGACTGGAAACTAGAATCGCAGACGTGCTCTTCAATAGTATTGCATGCAGATCCATTATAATTAATTGTTGTAAGTCCGTGATGCGTACCCCACAGCAGGGATTCACACGAACAAATATTATTATTATTATTATTATTATTATTATTATTATTATTATTATTATTATTATTATTATTATTATTATTATTAACATTATAATTACTATTATAATTATTATTGTTATTATTATAATTAATTTTACAAACTATAGTATGTATTTGAGAATAATAATAATGATATTATACATAACATTATAATAAAATAATAATATAATAATATAAAGCTAGAAAATTCCTAAATGATCGAGATATTATAAAAATAATGTTATACCGGTATATGTATTATTTAGTTCGTTAGTTAGTAGGTGTTTTAATTGAATATTTTGTATTTATTGTATAGGAACATGTATTGCTTGACATAAAAGTCCTCAACGCATTTCATGTACTTGTTGCGGTATGTACCGAGATGTAGAAAACATGTGAATAAAAACTAATAATAATAATAATTATTATAATAATAATAATAATAATAATAAAAATAATAATAATAATAATAATAATAATAATAATAATAATAATAATAATAATAATAATAATAATAATAATAATAATAATAATAATATTCAAATATTCACACTCAATTGAAAAGGTTAAAAGTAGTTCTAAGTAGGTAGTAGTTCTAATAAGGTAAACACATGGAAATACTTGACATTTGTGTCCGTACAACATGTTTATGCCGGTTTTGACCGAGTTTGTATGTATTGCAACAATAAAATAATAATAATAATAATAATAATAATAATAATAATAATGATAATAATAATAATAAAAATAACGATAATAATAATAAAAATAATAATAATAATAATAATAATAATAATAATAATAATAATAATAATAATAATAATAATAATAATAATAATAATAATAATAATAAATAAAAGTAATAATAATAATAATAATAATAATAAGGGGTTACCTGGTAACCCCTAAAAGTCTACACGTTCCCAGTCGCTGCTGATAATATATCACATTTCAAAGGGAAAAAGCTGTAATCAACCAACAATTTTCACGGCATTGAGATCTACGAGTGATTTACTACAAGAAGACATAAAGGGAAGTACCAGTATCCATTACTTTGTATATAAATAGAAGTTTAATTTTGTAGGCTTACATTTTAGTCCAGGGCCTTGCTTGAGAAACATAGGAACAGTTGAATTTAGTGTTGATTTTGACAGATTGAAGCTGGATCTGGACACGTCAAGGTCTTGTACTTATAATTTGATTCGATAATATTGTAACTAGATATATGTTTTACGGTTGTATGTAAGCACTTTTTATTTGTTTCCAGAATTAAGAAGATTTCGTCTTCAAAATCTGTGAAATTTGAAACTGTCATTCAACTCCAACTCAGCGCCTTGTAATTGCGTGTGTTATTTATTGACGGGGCACGGCCAAGTTGTGAGTGTAAAGAAAAGTGTGACATTAAGTGCTTTGATTTCTTTGAAAAACAATATTAACTTTCTGTGACAAAGAACTTAGTTTGACAGAACAATGAACTTTGACATTTAGTAAATAAACAAACAGATTATGGATGCTTCTGATGTATTATCGCAACAGACCACCAAATCTGGAAGAGTGAGGCAGCGTATCAAATGGACAGATAATATGAACATTTATGTGATGCGCAACTACTATAGAATTACGTTATTAGAAACTAGATTAGTTGGATATCGACAAGAACTGCACCGAGCATTTACACGTGAATACCCATTAGTAGATGTAACCGAACAAAGAGTAGCAGACCAAAGGAGAATAATTGTAAGTAATGGTATGCTACCATTTAATCTATTGAACGTAATAAGACATGAAGTAGAGGAAGAACTACAAATAGATCAAGAAAATGAAGAGGATTTGGCGAACGAGGAGCACATCATGGAAGCATCAAGAAACGATGACCATCTACGACAAGAATTAATGGAACAAGTAGATCTACCAGAAGGCCAGAACACACAAGAGGTACATCACCAACATCCACCTATTAATAACATTGAACAAGAAGAGAATATAAGAGGGAACACACAAGAAATAGACGAGTTAAAGAACATATTACATTTAGCTTTTGAAAATGCTTTGACAGAATTTGCACATATAGAACCGAACAAGAGACCTAGAATTCCTAAACCTAAACAGTCTAAGCAAATGGACATAGTAATGCACGTAATGAACGCACATATATTGTTAGATTACGCGAAGAAAGAATTGTCGTTTGAGGAAGTGCATGCAGCAATATATTGTGGAGCCGTAGCAGTGGTCAGACAATTAGGATTAAAAATAAAGTTGGTACATTCTCAGAACATAAAAACAAATAAGACTCCAAAATGGGAACGAAGATTAGTCAAACGCATCAACGAGTTAAGGAGAGATATTGGGAGATTAGAACAATTCAGGATGGGTAATAGATCTAAAAAGATATTACAATATTGCCAACACATATTTGAAAGGTTTAAAATCCATACTATACATGAAACACCGAACGAGGCTACAAACGAATATTTGGATACTCTAAAGCAAAAAGTAAGTGCATTAGCCAAAAGACTACGAAGATATAAAGAGTGTAGTGATAGAAAAGAACAAAACGAAATGTTTAAAGAAAAAGAAAAAGAATTCTATCAGCAAATTAACAATAAAGAAGAAATAGTAGGCAATGGTATACCATCGAAGACAGAGATTGAGCAGTTTTGGGGTGGGATATGGAGTAACCCATTAATGCACAATCACAATGCAACATGGATTCAAGATGAAATTGAGGCAATGAGTGATATCGAAGAAATGACATTTGATGGCATCAGTGTAAATGATATAAAATCAACGATACGAAATACTCATAATTGGAAAGCACCCGGTAACGATAACATTCAAAATTTTTGGTACAAGAAGTTTTCAAACATGCACACCCAGATTGCTAAATGTCTTAATGAATTTATATTAGGAGACAAGGATTTACCAGATTTCTTTACTGAAGGAATAACATTTCTTAAACCAAAAGATAATGACACCAAAAATCCAAGTAAATATAGACCAATTACATGCTTACCTACTATTTACAAAATCTTGACATCGTGCATAACAAATAAAATATATAGTCACTGCGAAGAACACAATATATTAGCTGAAGAACAAAAGGGATGTCGTAAATTGTCGCAAGGGTGTAAGGAACAATTAATTATCGATTCTGTTGTAATGAACCAAGCTTTCAACAAGAAGAGAAACATTCACGTTAGCTATATTGATTACAAGAAAGCGTATGATTCGTCACCACATTCGTGGCTAATACAGATACTGGAAATTTATAAAGTAAACCCATTGATAGTAAAATTTTTGCGGACAGCCATGACGAGTTGGAAAACAACATTAAAGTTAAACGTAGGCAAAGAGCAGATATGTACTGACCCAGTTAACATCCGACGAGGTATTTTTCAAGGTGACTCGTTTAGTGCGTTATGGTTTTGTCTTTCATTAAATCCATTATCTCATATACTAAACAAATCTACACATGGTTTCAAGATAAAGGACGGTAATACGGTTTGCCACACACTTTCACATCTATTCTACATGGACGATCTCAAGCTATATGCTTTAAATGCGACACACATGACGAATCTTCTTAACTCAACGTTAGAATTCAGTAGAGATATATGTATGGATTTTGGAATTGATAAATGTAAGTCACTTCATGTCATCAAAGGAAAGATTACGAAATTAGAAGAGTTTGAAATTGACGAAGACAACCGGATTGGAGTAATGGACGAAGAAGATATATACAAATATCTAGGATTTGCGCAGGCTAAACGAATTGATCATAAACTGATGAAAAGTAAACTAATTTCTGCATACAAGAAACGAATAGGATCCATTTTAAAAACACAATTGAATGGTAAAAACAAGATCAAAGCAATTAACACTTATGCTATACCGGTACTAACATATTCATTTGGAATTATTAACTGGACACAGACAGAACTTCATGCCCTAGAAATTCTCACCCGCACAACATTCACCAAATACAGAAGTCATCACCCTAAGTCAGCAATAGAACGAGTGACTCTACCTAGAGAAAAAGGGGGAAGAGGCTTGATTGATTTAAACAATTTATATTATAAACAAATTGGAATTCTGAGAAAGTACTTTTATACAAAATGCCCACATTCACAACTTCATAGAGCTATAGTATCGGCAGACAAGTCGCTTTCTCCCCTCAATTTAAATGACGGAAATTTAAACTTGCTTCAAAAACTAAATTCTGACACAGCAAAAGAGATCAGAATATCAGAAAAGACGTTACATAGCAGACATTATAAAGAACTTCTTAAGGATAGCGTCGATAGGGTAGCATCGAACAAATGGTTAACGTCCGGGGACATTTTCAGCGAAACAGAGGGATTTATGATCGCTATTCAAGATAAAGTAATCAAGACTAACAATTACAAAAAATACATACTGAAAGACGTAACAGTGAATGATAAATGTAGAAAATGTAATATGAACGGCGAAACAATTGAACATATCGTATCTGGGTGCAAAATGCTTTGTCAAACAGATTATCTTCATAGGCATAACCAAGTTGCAAACATTGTACATCAAAAATTAGCCATGAAGTATAAACTTATAAACACAACCACTGCGTATTACAAATACAAGCCCGAAAAGGTATTAGATAGTAAAGACTACAAATTATATTACGACCGGGCAGTTATTACAGACCAAACCATACATCACAATAGACCGGATATTATATTTATTGACAAGAAGAAACAAGAAACGATTTTAATTGATGTTGCCGTCCCTTTATGCCACAATGTAGAGACAACTTGGCGGGAAAAGATAAACCGATATAAAGAATTATCTATTGAAATAAAAAGGTTGTGGAAGCAGAATAATGTAACTGTTATACCGTTAATTATATCAGCAAATGGCATTGTTCCACGTAAACTCCATGACAGTATTAAACTAATTGGTCTCCAACCGAACATATACATCGAGATGCAAAAAGCAATTATTTTGAACACGTGTAGGATAGTGCGAAAATTTTTGAACTAAGAAGAATGAAGACTTCAAGAAGTTATCCATCCCGATGGTGGTTTTCGTGGTTTCCACCGTACAAAGAGCGAATGCTGGGATGAGTACAAATCGGCCACGACCGTACATAGCATCCACAGTTCGGTTTGAAAAAATAATGTGGACAATGATATATTAAGTAGTATAGCCAAATGTGGGCATTTGAGAAGCAGAAGAAGAAGAAGAAGAAGAAGAAGAAGAAGAAGAAGAAGATATATTAAGTAGTTCTAAGTAGATTTTAATAAGGTAAACACATGGAAATACTTGACATTTGTGTCCGTACAACATGTTTATGCCGGTTTTGACCGAGTTTGTATGTATTGCAACAATAAAATAATAATAATAATAATAATAATAATAATAATAATAATAATAATAATAATAACAATAATTTCTAAAGGGTTCAAATAGATTCGGAAATTAATAACGCCAGTAAAATGAATACATTGAAAGTGCGAAATGTGTAAACACATATTTATTAGAGTTTAGAGCGTGTTTAAAAACACCCATGCAAACACACGTTATTTGAGCTATGAGTAATTATTCTGACAAAACCGAGCGTGTGTTTTCTGTTTATAACAACCTTATACGTGCATGATTCTTAATCCACACTTCTGTATTTCACGTGTGTCAATATCGTAAATCATTTTCTGTGTAAAACAAAATTGACGATTACACTTCACCCTTTTCAATTGAGTGTGAATATTTGAATATCGATTCAATTTTCGATCATCTACGATTAATTGCCTTCAATAACATTGCCTTATTTTCCCACGTTTCTAATCTAATATTAATTATACCATTACTTTTGCCGTCTCACTTTTAACAATGATCCCATTATCAACGCGCAAGAGATCTGACCACTGGTCACGGTATAATAAGGAGGCTGTATATTCATTCAACCACATCACGACCTCACGACGAGCCCCGTTGTTTGATGTTGACTTCAGTGTTTTACGACCTCACGACGAGCATCCGTTGTTTGACGTTGACTTCAGTGTTTTACGACCTCACGACGAGCCCCGTTGTTTGATGTTGACTTCATCTGTTTTACGACCTCACGACGAGCCCCGTTGTTTGATGTTGACTTCATCTGTTTTACGACCTCACGACGAGCCCCGTTGTTTGATGTTGACTTCATCTGTTTTACGACCTCACGACGAGCCCCGTTGTTTGATGTTGACTTCAGTGTTTTACGAGCTCACGACGAGACTCCGTTGTTTGATGTTGACTTCAGTGTTTTACGACCTCACGACGAGACTCCGTTGTTTGATGTTGACTTGATCTGTTTTACGACCTCACGACGAGCCTCCGTTGTTTGATGTTTATCAGTGTTTTCTTCTAGGTCTAACATTTTTTTTTCTACACGCAAAATATATTTTAGTAGTGAACAAATCTCAAGATCACTCATATGATAAACTGTTAATCATTAATTAAAATCTAGGTTAAACATGATTTGAATTTAATATTGTTTAATATAATAATGAGCGTATTAATTATTTTCAATTCACACTAAAAGTGTGCTAAACATGATGCCACGAAATTTCGTTTTAATTACACATCAAGTGACCCGTGACCTCGACGTGATTGGTCAATTAAATATTAATTGGTGTGGGAATATTAGTATATTACCTTCTTGGCTATCAATCTATTTGCGATGGATCAAGCTCGGGGCAGTATCTGCTATTAACGTTCATAGTCCGTCGCTCTGCTTAGCACACAAACACCCAATCAAGTAGCTTTTTCACCTTAGCTTAATTGAAAATATCCTTGTTTAGCATCCTAGTTGAAACATGGTTTGAGCAATTGAGACACGAACATTCAGGGGTGTCCAAATAAAAATTACCTATACGTACCGGCGGAATATCTTTGCACTTCTTGACGTCGAATAACGTTATTCCAAGAACAAACGGTACTTTTAGTGATTATATATAATTAGTATTATTTTGCAATGTAGATTTAAACGGATGGATAATACACGTTTACTATATCTTATTTTTGGGAAGTCCAAGTGGTATTTATAAAATATGTCAATACCAATGTTTGTGTTTAAAAACCAATGATTATATTATTACTCTTACCCAAGATCCTGATGGGAGCGGTTTATGATATACCTAGGAAAACGCTCTGTGTGACGCGTTTATAAGCTAGCGCATCCATGTCCACGAACTTTCTGGCGAAAAGTTCTCAAGGCTAATAAAAACAACAATTAATAACAATTCAAGAACGCGCATTCTAAAAAAATTTCTAATTTCCATTGCTATTATACTTTCCGACATTGTTGAATGTCGTGCAGTGTGCGTTGCTAAGATTTTTCGTTGTCATTTCGTGTAGTGTTTTCTACGCGGTCCGCCACCGTTACTAACACTTATTGACAGCAATAGAAATGTAATTTCTGCCTCAAACACGTATTAGAACGCGTTTAAATTAGTATATTCGTGACCGGACAAAAATTTACTATGTAATAAACCTCACATTTTGCCACGACTGATTTCAGAAAAATATTTTCGAGTAACTTTTGTGTAACTTTGCCAATACTTATCAGGTCGACATAAGATGACCATATTCGTGACCTGAAAAATCTTCATAAAAATATGGCTATCTCACATTTCATCACCATTTTGTTTCAGAAAAATATTGTTCAGTATAACTAACTATTGTGTAACTTTGTAACTTTTCGCACGATTTTGCTACAAAACCATACAAATTCAATCAACATCAAAGCTTGTAGCTAGTCGAAATTTTAACTTGATTGGACTTTCCATTCGACCGCTTTCGATGGCGAGACATAAAAAAATATATAAACAAACAAACAAACAAACCCATATAAGTCAAATGGGGACGCTCGCTTCGCTCGCTTAGTTAACAGTTGGAATACACAAAAATAAATTAAAACATGCATAAATATATATCGACATAAACTTTAGCCCTGACTGGGGGGGGGGGGTCTTGGATCCAAAACCTCCGGTACTTTGTTTGTACCGAGATTAAGAAGCTATGGGCTCGATTCTCAGTCAGAGCAAATTTGCATAACAATATTGCTCTCGCATCATTTCAAAAGCTGAACAACTTTTGGCCCATGAATGGAAGGCATCATGAATGGGTCTGGTTTGTATACAACCAAACTGAGCCCCGTAATCTTTGATAGGACACTCATATTAATTATGCTTAAATGGATAGATATCTGCATTTTTGCGTCATCTCAAAATATCAATGACTAAATCTCCTTGGCATGGTTTTACGCGACTCTCCTCCATATATTACGCAGCCACTTTTACAAAACTTGTATACTATGAGCATTTGCATTAATATATCACAAACTTCACACTTAATCATAATAATATCTTAGAGAGGTGTGAAACAAGCATTTCACCACATCGCCTAACTCGATCCTTCCGAACACAAACACGGGACAACGCACTTGGCAGTCTGTTAACGTATTGGAGGAGACGATATTGCGTCAACCGTGGGACAAAACAGTTTGATAGTCTAGAACAAATCACTCAGATAGTCTTGAGACAAAGCACTGAGATATTCTGGGACAAAGCACTTAGTCAACCTGTTAACGTATTGCCATTGGAGGAGACGATATTGCGTCAACCGTGGGACAAGCACTTTGATAATCTGGGACAAAGCACTTCGATAGTTGCTTATGGGACAATGCACTTGGGAGGAGACGATATTGCGTCAACCGTGGGACAAGCACTTTGATAATCTGGGACAAAGCACTTCGATAGTAGCTTATGGGACAATGCACTTGGGAGGAGACGATATTGCGTCAACCGTGGGACAAGCACTTTGATAATCTGGGACAAAGCACTTCGATAGTAGCTTATAGGACAATGCACTTGGGAGGAGACGATATTGCGTCAACCGTGGGACAAGCACTTTGATAATCTGGGACAAAGCACTTCGATAGTTGCTTACGGGACAATGCACTTGGGAGGAGACGATATTGCGTCAACCGTGGGACAAGCACTTTGATAATCTGGGACAAAGCACTTCGATAGTAGCTTATAGGACAATGCACTTGGGAGGAGACGATATTGCGTCAACCGTGGGACATGCACTTTGATAATCTGGGACAAAGCACTTCGATAGTAGCTTATGGGACAATGCACTTGGGAGGAGACGATATTGCGTCAACCGTGGGACAAAGCACTTAGATAGTCCGGGATAAAGCACTTGGAAAGTCTGGGACAGAGCACTTCGCTAGTTTGGGACAAAGCACTCAGATAGTCTGGGGCAAAGCACTTGGACAGTCTGTTACACCTGTTGGAGGAGACAATATTATAGGCACCGTGCGTTAGTACATACAGCGCGTGCAGCGGCAGAACTTTGCACTTCGGGAAGGAAAGAAACAAAACAAGATCACGCCTACCAGCTGTCATTAAATGGCGTTTACAAGTGAGATTGTTTCTTCCAATAATTGTTGCGTAATTGTATATTAGTTATGGCTGAAGAGGCAGCAAGAAGTGGCAACCTGGGTTGTTGTATTGTTGGCTGTACAAATCGGTACCAAAATACATTAAATACTTTTTGCCAGGAAGTTCGTAGATCTGGACGCGCTTGCTTATCAACGCGTTAAACAGAGCGTTTTCCTAGTGTTATAGAAAAATACTGTAATGTCTTATGTACTTTGTAATGTTCAATAAACTGAATGGCCAACAACTTGATCCGGGCCATTGGGTTTGAATTAGTTCAAACCCAATGTCCGAGCCTAGCCTAGGCCTACCCATATGCTAGGCCTAGGCATATGTTGGGCCCGTTCTGTCCACAGAATGCAACAATGATTTTTTTTTAGTATATCTAACTTTTAATTGCGTACTTAAAAGAGTCCTACTAAGTATTAACCACAACACATAACATAAAGTATACAATACTTACTTCAATTTTAACATCATAGGGCGTCAAACTCACTGACGTCTGCCTGACCACTTTCGACGTTATCAAATTAACCACACCATCTCGAGTCTCCGTTAAATCAAAAACATGGCCAGTTTTAAATAATCCTTCCCCTTTAATAAAATATTGCTTTGCCTCGTAACCTGGATTTATTTTTATTAAATCCGTATTTAATGACGATACACTTCGTACCTCCCGCGTGGTTTTCCATTCCTACGGTGCAATGTTTTTATGCCCGAAGTGCGCCAGTCTGACACATGAGCGCTTCAATCAATCACACTAGCGCGCTCAAGCACAGGACAAAGCGCTTGGATAGTCTGGGCCAAAACAGTTGCAAGGAGCTGAGATTTCATCATCAGTTACAGTAATTAACGGTGACACATTATGAAAAGTACGTCATATTTTAAGGAGGGACAACACCGAAATTCTGAATAAAATCTCGTTTTTTGCATTTTTTTTTGTTTGTTTAATCAAATATTATGTTGTGTTCTAAACCTAAGATTTAACACACAATACTTACATTTCATTATTGATATCTGTTTTTGAAGTTTGTTCGAACTCGATTGCTATGATCATTTCACAACTTACTACTCTTGATAGTCATTTCTGGGCTAACTTTTGTTTTACATTTTTCAGAAGGTGGGACATTTTAGTGTCTACAGTATTTGAGCAATCATAGTGAAACTTACTGTGAATATTCTTTAATATTAAAGAAAGGTCCCATCGGATGGAATAATTATTACCTTTGGTAGAATAAAAATAAAAAAATCCTAAATTTGAATGTGCACTGGAAACGAAGAATCTAAATAATTGTTATAAGTAAAAAATAGTTTGTTCCTGAATTTTAAATCTGAAAAAATAATCCATCCGTGTGTACCTCAAATGGTTATTAAGCTTCACAAAAAAATATATATCAATTATGGTCTTTGGCGCTCATGTGAAAATGTCCCGGCTTATTCATTGTTGAATCAACAATACGAAATTAAAAACAATGCGATTTTTAATATTTTTAAAAATTTTGTTGTTGTTATTAATATCTCAGCCATTGACTAATGCACACACAAAAACACATTTAATTCTGATGGAAACTTTAGAAGTTAGAAATTTCAGTGTTGTCCCTCCTTAAGAATCAATACTTTTGAAGTGCTGGGATAAGATGTAGGAAATATATTTAAAAGTCACTGTGCGTTCTGCGTAAATAGTATCTGGTCGTCTAAAGAAAGAAAAATAACTGATATGGACAAAACAATATTCGTAATTTTAACATCAAAATACTTTTCGCAGTAAAATACCTTTAGTGGACTGCTGTACATCTGCTTCCACACAATACCAACTTAATTGTAACATGAGATCGTGATATGAGTATTTAAAATAACGACAGAAATGTACAAGAAATAATATTGCCCGCCTTGCAGTTGCGAAAATCGAAGCAGCATCATCTCACGATTGTAGTTTTGTTTACTACCAGGGATCGAGCTAACTCTAGGTAATTTATCGTTGTGTTTTATTTATTGATTGAACTTCATGGCAATAAAATATGAATGTTCATTATTTTTAATACATTTTAACAGCAATCCAAAAGTTAATCATACACTGGTTTGGACAGTCTTGACTTTAAACTGCTCGTATTTTGTCAAGTCTAATGTTCCCAAGTTTTCATTTGAATGTTTTTGACCTGCGTGATCAAGATTATGATGTTGTTGTGGATTATAAGCGGCAACCTGTAATTTGATGCCGACGGTACAATTAACAAGACGATAACAAGACCAATTTCAAAGTAAAGTAGTTCTCCTATACTCATCGTCATTATAATATCAAGTTCAGGAACTTCCTCGGTGGTCCGGCCGATGCGCTGAAAATACATTCACCGTTATAGCGAAGAAGTTACGATATGAGACGAGATTTAACGTATTCCGTGCAACCAGTCATCTGCGTGCGAGTACCACGTCGTGCCTGCCAACACGTTCACGCAGATATAATTAGCTCGTTCTAGGATAGTCGTTCGGATGCGTTTTGCTATCATCTAGAGAAAGAAATACATTTTGCTTTTTGTTGACCGGATAAGATAATCCCTTCACATCACAGTAAGAGCGTATTTTGATCTTTAGAAAAAATTAAATTATTAATTTTGTAGACATTGTGTCCGTAAATTAATTAAATGGATTCAGTTCCGAAAGAAATTCGCGTCTTCTTTAGTAGTGAAATTTATTCACATGTGATTCAACTAAAATTTTTTTTTTCCAAAAAAAAGAAAATCATTTTGGTTTCTCCAAAAGCAAGCATATTTTTCCAAAATCGGTACCTAACAGTAAAATAACAAGTTAATTTAATGTGTAGATTTAATTGTATTTTTGTACCTGTGGTATCATTCCTTCCCCTTTATTTTCATTTTCACATGTATATTTGGAATTTGATTTTAAATTTGTTTATTTATTTGATTTAAATATGTTTTTACTTGTCTATGAATGTCACTTGAAAATTAAATCCAGATTTGGATGCTTTTTTTTAGTTAAATAGATGAATCGTTCTAGGCACTTCTGGGCAATAATAATTTTAGCCTAACTCGTCTATATGAGTGTGAAGACAATACATTAAAATAGATTGGTAGAAGAACTGATTCTAAAGAAAGAAGCCTGAAAATAGTAATTTACAACATATTATTATATTTTACAATGTGAACAGATATTTGAGGAAGCAAGAAATGATTGTCCGGATAGGGTGGTTGGAAGTGACTCGATTGTGTTCTATCTTCTCACAACCAACTGTTGCTGTTGTATCATCCCCCCCACCCTTCTCAAACGTACCGTTGCTGTTGGAAGCTTATAGTGTTCTCTCTTCTCACAACCAACTGTTGCTGTTGTATCATCCCCCCCACCCTTCTCAAACGTACCGTTGCTGTTGGAAGCTTATAGTGTTCTTTCTTTCAGGCTGGCCTGATCAGCTTGGATGGGGAACAGTTCTGGATGGAGCCGGCGCGCGGGTCGGCTGTTCCAGGAGACGAACATCCCCACGTGCTGTTCAAACGGTCAGCCGTGACGTCACCAGCCAAGAAGAGGAAGCGGAAGAAGAAACGAAAGCACGAGAGGAACTGTGGGACACGAGGTGAGAGGGCCGCGGCCGGTACTTCCCCTAGACTTGAAATTGTGTTAGTTTCACGCTCCCCTGCTGCTGCCCTCCAGCGCTATGTGACCACACGACAACCAAATCATATTAATTTCATATTATATTATTTATAATCAGTCATATATGTTATGCTGGGCGATGGTCGCATAATTAGGGGGTGGAGCTTCAATTTTCAAACTATGTCAAAGGGTCAAACTAACAATATCTGCACTCTATAACATGCGCGGCTCCCTCCCTCCCTCTCCACCCTCCCTCTCCAGTACACCCTCAAAACGTAGATAAACAGCAGAACGAGGGTGTAATAAGACTTATTTTAACCCCCCACCCTCACATCTGCCACAATATTGGGGTAGTACTCCCCTCTGGACACAGCTTTACGCCATTTTAAGCCCGCTCCCCCCCCACGACATTTACTATAGTCGCCATGTTGGTTAGCATCTCGGGACTAAAAGTTTCGTTTGGTGCAACGTGTAGTAATATTACGTAGTAAACATGTGTTATCTCAAATGGACGATTCAATATAGCAAGCTCTGGCCTAGCACAATTTTTGTCTGGCTTTTTTCTGTAGTATAGTAGTTTGTTTTGTTGTTTTGTTATTCTTGCTTTTATGATATTTCATTATAATTTGTAATTTGTATACATAGTTCTATTTACTGTCCTCCTTTATAAGTCAGTTTTATAGCTGGATATGATAGGCATTAAATATGTGTGGTGACAGAACCCCGACGCGTCACGGACACCCGCTTGGAGTGGAAACATCAGGCCGGCATGGTCAAGGTTCAAGGCCGTGGCAAGTCCCGCAAGACAAGATGGCGTCGCTCTGTTTCCCGCGAGCGCCACGTGGAGGCGCTAGTAGTGGCTGACTCGTCCATGATGACGTTCCACCAAGATGGCGACGTGGAGACGTACCTGTTGACTATCATGAACCTGGTGTCCTCGCTGTACAGAGACCCGAGTATCGGCCATCCCGTCAACGTGATCGTGGTCAGGATTCTGCTGTTGGAGGAAGACCTTGCAGAGGTCAGTGCATGCATGTAGGCCTCCGCCTACATGTCGTGTAAACGGTGTTTCTTAATACTCAAAGCTACTACTGAATATAACGTAATGATAAATATAAAAATAAACATTCAAATGTGTAATGGGCAAACTTTTCGTTTTACTACTGTAACAGACTTCCCTGAAAAACTTGGCTAACTGGCAGCAGGCAGTAATTTAATATTGAATTCAAAAATGTTTTGTGCTCAAACTAATTGGTATTATAGCGCCTTGCAATTTTGTTGTTGTGCTATTTTTAAGGCAATCGTTGAAATACCATAATTTCCTTTTTGTCCTTGGGTTTGAACTTGGTTTTTAAATGTATTTTTGAAAGTATTTGCAAATTAATATAGGCCTACATGGTACTATATTGTATTTTTTGGATTTCAGAGACATGTTCGTGAACCTATATAATATATCTTCTATTTTGTTATTTTCAAGTATCCCATTCTCAAATATCATCTATCGAGGATAGTCAAATAAATTGAATGCGAATATTTCACCCATGTTCGAACAAAAAAACAATTTCTCAAAACCATCACTCATTCATTCACGTTAATCTTTTGCAGCAAGGTCTGAACATAACAGTGAACGCTGAAGAAACTCTGAACCATTTCTGTCGCTGGCAAAGAGATCAGAATCCCACAAATGACACTGATCCGCACCACCACGACGTAGCCATACTGGTAACAAGGTAATCAGATCCCATAAACGAGAACTTTATTTATGGCTTCCATAAGAACGAGATAGCTGTCATATCTGTAACCTTGGAGTTATATTAGTACAGAGCAGACACTAGAAGTCGTTCATGATTTGGATTAGAATTTATATATGACACTGCAAGCTTGTTGTCTGCAATGAGAAATGGAGAGGTTTCTTGAAGTTAGCTTTATAATATTATGTTTTTTTCTGAGTCTTGAACATTCTTATCACTCATATTTGAAGGGATAATGATCCTATAGATGCTATGAAACGCAGATAGAGTACACATTTTTATTGACACTGCTAGCACACAGTGGCTAATAGGGTTTGGTTAATATCGAGTAAGTAAACCAAATTTGTATCATACATTATAACGTATGTATCATTAGATCAGTTTGCTGGATACCTATAGGCTGGGAGTATTTAAAAACTGATTTGTTGTTAAAATTTGATGCTTTTAACGCATGGGAACACAAAAAAATACTTTCAAACGATAGACGTGAAAACCCACTAATCTCATAAGTACTGTGAACTGTAGGATTTATGAAGAAAAAAATGGAAGCCCATGCTACACTATTTCAAGACTGTATGTCGACCAATCACTCGCATTGAGTGATATTTTCTAACGGTCAAAATTTCTATATTGTTTGAAATGTGTCACAAGGTAATTGAAATTAAGGAAGTAATCCCCGAGTTAAATGTATGCTCTATTTAACAAACGTTGTGAAGTTGGGCTGAAAATGTTTGTTTATTTTTAATTTTTGGTGTTCCACAAGCACATTGCAAACATTAAAAACAATCATTATGAAAAATTATCGTGAGTCCGCATCTGGACCCTGACTAGTCCAGAGTGACTGCGTAAAACGCGACAAAATGAGGTATTCTCCAATATCTATCACTTTCTCTCCCCTAAAATATTTTCAATTTTGAATCCATTTAAATCAATTTACTTCTTATTCCATTCCTCGACGTCATATGACCTAGTCACGTACGTCGTTGAACACGAAATGAATACAAATCGTAAACAATATATATAATTTAATTCTCTAAAGAATGCCGAACTCTTGATTTCCTTTTAACAATTTTTAGCTGAGTGCAAATTTAAGCGGTATAAAATCACTCTTTCCGAGGTATGAAGTTGGAGGCCAGCGAATATTGGGTAAAACCAGCATGATTAATATTGTGATTTTTTGATAGCAGTGACATAATCACAGTCTATGTGTTTCTGTCTCAGACAAGATATCTGCGCGCACTCCAACTCTCCGTGCAACACGCTGGGGGTGGCCCATGTTGCCGGGATGTGCAAGCCAGCTGCAACGTGAACATAACGCCCCTCATAGCGCGTGTGTCGCTAAGAGTGACGTCATCACAGTCTATGTGTTTCTGTCTCAGACAAGATATCTGCGCGCACTCCAACTCTCCGTGCAACACGCTGGGGGTGGCCCATGTTGCCGGGATGTGCAAGCCAGCTGCAACGTGAACATAACGCCCCTCATAGCGCGTGTGTCGCTAAGAGTGACGTCATCACAGTCTATGTGTTTCTGTCTCAGACAAGATATCTGCGCGCACTCCAACTCTCCGTGCAACACGCTGGGGGTGGCCCACGTTGCCGGGATGTGCAAGCCAGCTGCAACGTGAACATAACGCCCCTCATAGCGCGTGTGTTGCTAAGAGTGACGTCATCACAGTCTATGTGTTTCTGTCTCAGACAAGATATCTGCGCGCACTCCAACTCTCCGTGCAACACGCTGGGGGTGGCCCATGTTGCCGGGATGTGCAAGCCAGCTGCAACGTGAACATAACGCCCCTCATAGCGCGTGTGTCGCTAAGAGTGACGTCATCACAGTCTATGTGTTTCTGTCTCAGACAAGATATCTGCGCGCACTCCAACTCTCCGTGCAACACGCTGGGGGTGGCCCATGTTGCCGGGATGTGCAAGCCAGCTGCAACGTGAACATAACGCCCCTCATAGCGCGTGTGTCACTAAGAGTGACGTCATCACAGTCTTTGTGTTTCTGTCTCAGACAAGATATCTGCGCGCACTCCAACTCTCCGTGCAACACGCTGGGGGTGGCCCACGTTGCCGGGATGTGCAAGCCAGCTGCAACGTGAACATAACGCCCCTCATAGCGCGTGTGTCGCTAAGAGTGACGTCATCACAGTCTATGTGTTTCTGTCTCAGACAAGATATCTGCGCACACTCCAACTCTCCCTGCCACACGCTGGGGGTGGCCCACGTTGCCGGGATGTGCAAGCCAGCTGCAACGTGAACATAACGCCCCTCATAGCGCGTGTGTCGCTAAGAGTGACGTCATCACAGTCTATGTGTTTCTGTCTCAGACAAGATATCTGCGCGCACTCCAACTCTCCGTGCAACACGCTGGGGGTGGCCCATGTTGCCGGGATGTGCAAGCCAGCTGCAACGTGAACATAACGCCCCTCATAGCGCGTGTGTCGCTAAGAGTGACGTCATCACAGTCTATGTGTTTCTGTCTCAGACAAGATATCTGCGCGCACTCCAACTCTCCGTGCAACACGCTGGGGGTGGCCCACGTTGCCGGGATGTGCAAGCCAGCTGCAACGTGAACATAACGCCCCTCATAGCGCGTGTGTCGCTAAGAGTGACGTCATCACAGTCTATGTGTTTCTGTCTCAGACAAGATATCTGCGCGCACTCCAACTCTCCGTGCAACACGCTGGGGGTGGCCCATGTTGCCGGGATGTGCAAGCCAGCTGCAACGTGAACATAACGCCCCTCATAGCGCGTGTGTCGCTAAGAGTGACGTCATCACAGTCTATGTGTTTCTGTCTCAGACAAGATATCTGCGCGCACTCCAACTCTCCGTGCAACACGCTGGGGGTGGCCCATGTTGCCGGGATGTGCAAGCCAGCTGCAACGTGAACATAACGCCCCTCATAGCGCGTGTGTCGCTAAGAGTGACGTCCTCACAGTCTATGTGTTTCTGTCTCAGACAAGATATCTGCGCGCACTCCAACTCTCCGTGCAACACGCTGGGGGTGGCCCATGTTGCCGGGATGTGCAAGCCAGCTGCAACGTGAACATAACGCCCCTCATAGCGCGTGTGTCGCTAAGAGTGACGTCATCACAGTCTATGTGTTTCTGTCTCAGACAAGATATCTGCGCGCACTCCAACTCTCCGTGCAACACGCTGGGGGTGGCCCACGTTGCCGGGATGTGCAAGACAGCTGCAACGTGAACATAACGCCCCTCATAGCGCGTGTGTCGCTAAGAGTGACGTCATCACAGTCTATGTGTTTCTGTCTCAGACAAGATATCTGCGCGCACTCCAACTCTCCCTGCAACACGCTGGGGGTGGCCCATGTTGCCGGGATGTGCAAGCCAGCTGCAACGTGAACATAACGCCCCTCATAGCGCGTGTGTCGCTAAGAGTGACGTCATCACAGTCTATGTGTTTCTGTCTCAGACAAGATATCTGCGCGCACTCCAACTCTCCGTGCAACACGCTGGGGGTGGCCCACGTTGCCGGGATGTGCAAGCCAGCTGCAACGTGAACATAACGCCCCTCATAGCGCGTGTGTTGCTAAGAGTGACGTCATCACAGTCTATGTGTTTCTGTCTCAGACAAGATATCTGCGCGCACTCCAACTCTCCGTGCAACACGCTGGGGGTGGCCCATGTTGCCGGGATGTGCAAGCCAGCTGCAACGTGAACATAACGCCCCTCATAGCGCGTGTGTCGCTAAGAGTGACGTCATCACAGTCTTTGTGTTTCTGTCTCAGACAAGATATCTGCGCGCACTCCAACTCTCCGTGCAACACGCTGGGGGTGGCCCACGTTGCCGGGATGTGCAAGCCAGCTGCAACGTGAACATAACGCCCCTCATAGCGCGTGTGTCGCTAAGAGTGACGTCATCACAGTCTATGTGTTTCTGTCTCAGACAAGATATCTGCGCGCACTCCAACTCTCCGTGCAACACGCTGGGGGTGGCCCACGTTGCAGGGATGTGCAAGCCAGCTGCAACGTGAACATAACGCCCCTCATAGCGCGTGTGTCACTAAGAGTGACGTCATCACAGTCTATGTGTTTCTGTCTCAGACAAGATATCTGCGCGCACTCCAACTCTCCGTGCAACACGCTGGGGGTGGCCCACGTTGCCGGGATGTGCAAGCCAGCTGCAACGTGAACATAACGCCCCTCATAGCGCGTGTGTCGCTAAGAGTGACGTCATCACAGTCTATGTGTTTCTGTCTCAGACAAGATATCTGCGCGCACTCCAACTCTCCGTGCAACACGCTGGGGGTGGCCCATGTTGCCGGGATGTGCAAGCCAGCTGCAACGTGAACATAACGCCCCTCATAGCGCGTGTGTCGCTAAGAGTGACGTCATCACAGTCTATGTGTTTCTGTCTCAGACAAGATATCTGCGCACACTCCAACTCTCCCTGCCACACGCTGGGGGTGGCCCACGTTGCCGGGATGTGCAAGCCAGCTGCAACGTGAACATAACGCCCCTCATAGCGCGTGTGTCGCTAAGAGTGACGTCATCACAGTCTATGTGTTTCTGTCTCAGACAAGATATCTGCGCGCACTCCAACTCTCCGTGCAACACGCTGGGGGTGGCCCATGTTGCCGGGATGTGCAAGCCAGCTGCAACGTGAACATAACGCCCCTCATAGCGCGTGTGTCGCTAAGAGTGACGTCATCACAGTCTATGTGTTTCTGTCTCAGACAAGATATCTGCGCGCACTCCAACTCTCCGTGCAACACGCTGGGGGTGGCCCACGTTGCCGGGATGTGCAAGCCAGCTGCAACGTGAACATAACGCCCCTCATAGCGCGTGTGTCGCTAAGAGTGACGTCATCACAGTCTATGTGTTTCTGTCTCAGACAAGATATCTGCGCGCACTCCAACTCTCCGTGCAACACGCTGGGGGTGGCCCATGTTGCCGGGATGTGCAAGCCAGCTGCAACGTGAACATAACGCCCCTCATAGCGCGTGTGTCGCTAAGAGTGACGTCATCACAGTCTATGTGTTTCTGTCTCAGACAAGATATCTGCGCGCACTCCAACTCTCCGTGCAACACGCTGGGGGTGGCCCACGTTGCAGGGATGTGCAAGCCAGCTGCAACGTGAACATAACGCCCCTCATAGCGCGTGTGTCGCTAGCAGTGACGTCATCACAGTCTATGTGTTTCTGTCTCAGACAAGATATCTGCGCGCACTCCAACTCTCCGTGCAACACGCTGGGGGTGGCCCATGTTGCCGGGATGTGCAAGCCAGCTGCAACGTGAACATAACGCCCCTCATAGCGCGTGTGTCGCTAAGAGTGACGTCATCACAGTCTATGTGTTTCTGTCTCAGACAAGATATCTGCGCGCACTCCAACTCTCCGTGCAACACGCTGGGGGTGGCCCATGTTGCCGGGATGTGCAAGCCAGCTGCAACGTGAACATAACGCCCCTCATAGCGCGTGTGTCGCTAAGAGTGACGTCCTCACAGTCTATGTGTTTCTGTCTCAGACAAGATATCTGCGCGCACTCCAACTCTCCGTGCAACACGCTGGGGGTGGCCCATGTTGCCGGGATGTGCAAGCCAGCTGCAACGTGAACATAACGCCCCTCATAGCGCGTGTGTCGCTAAGAGTGACGTCATCACAGTCTATGTGTTTCTGTCTCAGACAAGATATCTGCGCGCACTCCAACTCTCCGTGCAACACGCTGGGGGTGGCCCACGTTGCCGGGATGTGCAAGACAGCTGCAACGTGAACATAACGCCCCTCATAGCGCGTGTGTCGCTAAGAGTGACGTCATCACAGTCTATGTGTTTCTGTCTCAGACAAGATATCTGCGCGCACTCCAACTCTCCGTGCAACACGCTGGGGGTGGCCCATGTTGCCGGGATGTGCAAGCCAGCTGCAACGTGAACATAACGCCCCTCATAGCGCGTGTGTCGCTAAGAGTGACGTCATCACAGTCTATGTGTTTCTGTCTCAGACAAGATATCTGCGCGCACTCCAACTCTCCGTGCAACACGCTGGGGGTGGCCCACGTTGCAGGGATGTGCAAGCCAGCTGCAACGTGAACATAACGCCCCTCATAGCGCGTGTGTCACTAAGAGTGACGTCATCACAGTCTATGTGTTTCTGTCTCAGACAAGATATCTGCGCGCACTCCAACTCTCCGTGCAACACGCTGGGGGTGGCCCATGTTGCCGGGATGTGCAAGCCAGCTGCAACGTGAACATAACGCCCCTCATAGCGCGTGTGTCACTAAGAGTGACGTCATCACAGTCTATGTGTTTCTGTCTCAGACAAGATATCTGCGCGCACTCCAACTCTCCGTGCAACACGCTGGGGGTGGCCCATGTTGCCGGGATGTGCAAGCCAGCTGCAACGTGAACATAACGCCCCTCATAGCGCGTGTGTCACTAAGAGTGACGTCATCACAGTCTATGTGTTTCTGTCTCAGACAAGATATCTGCGCGCACTCCAACTCTCCGTGCAACACGCTGGGGGTGGCCCATGTTGCCGGGATGTGCAAGCCAGCTGCAACGTGAACATAACGCCCCTCATAGCGCGTGTGTCGCTAAGAGTGACGTCATCACAGTCTATGTGTTTCTGTCTCAGACAAGATATCTGCGCGCACTCCAACTCTCCGTGCAACACGCTGGGGGTGGCCCACGTTGCCGGGATGTGCAAGCCAGCTGCAACGTGAACATAACGCCCCTCATAGCGCGTGTGTCGCTAAGAGTGACGTCATCACAGTCTATGTGTTTCTGTCTCAGACAAGATATCTGCGCGCACTCCAACTCTCCGTGCAACACGCTGGGGGTGGCCCACGTTGCCGGGATGTGCAAGCCAGCTGCAACGTGAACATAACGCCCCTCATAGCGCGTGTGTCGCTAAGAGTGACGTCATCACAGTCTATGTGTTTCTGTCTCAGACAAGATATCTGCGCGCACTCCAACTCTCCGTGCAACACGCTGGGGGTGGCCCATGTTGCCGGGATGTGCAAGCCGGGCCTGAGCTGCAACGTGAACGAGGACAACGGCATCAGCCTCGCGCACACCATCACGCACGAACTGGGACATAAGTATGTCGTCCTTATTCCCTATCATCATTTCAAGTCGCTCTACAGCAATTTTGGGGGTAGTGACGTCACAGATGAGTGAGGCTTGGCCTACCAAATGCGAGTATTGGTGAAAGCCGCCCGCTGATTGGCTCCGACACTCCTGTCTGTGACGTCCCCATCAACAAAGTTGCAGTGGGGCGACACATTATCATTTTCTCATTAGTTATCCTGTTCCTTTTAGATTTCAATTTGAATCCTGAATAAATAAATACCATTCAGGATTCAGCCATGCTATAACTAACGTTTTACATACATAAAACACATTCATTTTCTTTGGAACTCGTAGCAGTGTTTGATTGGGTTAAACGTAACAAAGAAATAGTATTAGCATAAACTTTTTATCTGTATTAACTGGACAAATAGGTTTTGAATACTTTTAAATCACCTATGAATATACTAATACACAATACTTTCTGTTTCGGAATGTACAAACGTCGTTAATGCACAGTACTGTAGCTTCGGAATGTACAGACGGCACTAATGCACAAAACTTTCAGCTTCGGAATGTACAGATGTCGCTAGTGCACCGTACTTTCAGCTTCGGAACGTACATATACGTCTCTAATTCACAGTACTTTCAGCTTCGGAATGTTCCACGACACGGAGAAGATCGGCTGCAACCGGCGGAAGGGCGCCACTCTCCACGTGATGACGCCAAGCTTTGAGGCGGACACCATCGACATTGCCTGGTCCAGCTGCAGCCGGCGAGACATCACCAACTTCCTCGAGTAAGTTGCCCGAAACTCTCCCTGTATAGAGAAACACAATCAAGCTAAGTGATAATGTTCGCGCCATATTTCAATGTCGCTCGTTTATTTCCGGTGGTTTGACTAGGGTAGTCTATCCCGTCATTTCTCTAGCTTATCGTTGTAATATCCCCTGTCTGTTGTCAGTCTTGCCCCAGTCACAGTATAAGGAGGATATACTGTGCCCCAGTCTTGTATCTGTCGTGTCGTACCTCGGTTGCACTCTGGACGTACTGTCGTTAGTGCGTGTCGTGTTTTTCGCTGACTTGATGTCAGACTCTCATTTCTCGGCTTTGTGACTATCCTGTTCTTATTCCTCTCTTTTCTTCCTTCATCTTGCTATGCTATTATACTCCTAAGTCCTAATTATACTATCCCCAGCGCCGGTCATAATTACAGCAAGTGTCAAGTCATCTGCGTCACCTGTTCACCACGTCATGCACCGAAGCTTCTCGCCGTAATGTAAGTTCAATATTTCTCCTAATGTATCTCTCCATAACAAAAAAATACAGTCCACTATTGCTATCTCCAGGGCAACCGCCCCTACAGATAATGCTTCTTGGGGTGTTTTTAAGCACGGAGAATGTTTATCATAGAACACTTTTAAAACGTGGGAGTGTACCGTTTTTGGAATACGAAATTTGAAATCAAAATTTTGGTATTATACAGATTCATTTTGTTCGCGCTTTAGCGCGGTATAGTCATTGGAGCTGATAGACACAGAACATCATGATCTGGTATGTATTCATTCATATCTGTTTGTTATACTTTGCTCGATCGCTGCATGGCTTCATTAATTTAATTTAATTTAGTTTAATTTTAACTTACTACTTCAGTTATATGCATATCATCTTAAGTTAGTCTTTAGTTATAATAAGAATACATTCACTCTCTCTATCTCAAGAGGAGTCAAAACCTGTACGAGGTATTGGTCAAGGAACGAATAAAACTTCTACTTCTACATCTACTAAATACATTCCAGTCGGCGTTTACGGTCGTGTCTAGAAACTTCAAGGACCTTCATCGCGCCTTACGACGCAGACCAAGTGTTACCAGGCCTCCTCTTCTGCACGGCCCAGTATTATGAGCAGCTAATGGAACTTAATAGGGGCTAATGTACTATTAGTTTTAAGACTTCTGATTGGTGGTTTTGATGGTGAAAAGTGAAAACAATTTATAGCTACTTGGTGATCGAACGATCACATACCTCTTGATCGTTCTCGGCGGAAATGAATATCACTAATTTCGGTCCGAAATTGATTCGGTAGGGTTACCGAATAGGGGTCTATTTTGTCAAGGATCCAATTGATGGTCCATATCTAACATATTCCAATTTCCATGTAAAATGAAACACAGTTGAACCTTCCTGGTTGAATACGGTTTTGTGTGTGCTCAGTAAAGGGCTGGGAGGATGCCTGGAGGACGAGCCAGCGCCCCAAGACTTCAGCTACCCTGACCTCCCGCCGGGCGCTATGTACAACGCTGAGCACCAGTGCCAACTGCAGTTTGGTGACAAAGATGCAAACGTGTGCACTTCTTTGGAGGAAGTAAGTTGCACACAGTTTATGTGAATGGGCCGGTTCAACTTGAGGGGATGTCCAGAAATGGTGTCGCGCAAGTTTTGAGCAATCAATTGCCCCATCCCCTTATATAGTCACAGTAACAGTACAAAGTGTGAGCCCCAGCTACCCATAATGTAACAAAAAACTCCCCCACCCTATCTCTAAAATAACATTGTCTGTACAAACTTTAATTGTGTAGTCTAATAATAAATAATAACATGCACAACCACTTATGAAAAGCACGAAATGGTGTAATATGAACAATCAATATAATATTTACTGACAGTACTATGAAAATGCTTATAATAATATAATAATAATTAATTGACGAGATGGAAGAATTAGAGCGATAAAATGAAAAGTTGATAGTGGGTGATAGAGGAGAGGGAGAGGTTGTACTGACAGACGAATTTAATGTAGCAGTATCACGGAGACCTTATTACTCCAATGAATATGTCGGCGACTCGCTGGGTGTGCGCGAATTCAATGTAACCGATAAGACTGTTCTGTTTGACAGATCTGTTCCCGGCTGTGGTGTGGCGTAAACGACACTTGCACCACCAACCTTCGTCCTGCAGCAGCGGGCACGCATTGTGGGAAGCACAAGGTATACACGATGTGTCAAGTGTACATATTCCATAGGATGAAACAAAACGGTGCACACAATATTACACTCACAAGATGTTCCGGGTATATCCTTGTAAGGCTGAAATGATCCAACGTTTTGCCCATATTGAAATGGGTGAAGTGTGCCTATTACTTTTTGTTTTATTCTGATGGCAACACTGTCCAGAGTTACCTTTGTAAAAGTGGTTGATTTCCAGAGTGAATACTCTCCAAAGGTCCCACTGCAATATGGGTGAAACGTTGTGATCATTAATCCACGTTTTGACACAGTTATAGCCGGAACACTTCGTTATTGTAGTTACAACTCCGGCCGTGAAAGCCTCCGAAATATAAGCAAATACATCGCTTATAATATTTTTATAGCCTAGGAAACCTGCAGAGACAATCCATACCCCTCTTGCGACGAAGTAGGTATTGGGGTATTTGGAATATTTGAGAAGGATTGTTGGAAACACCGTTGGCGTTGGCGATAAAGATGGTTGTGCTAGCACAAGAGGCTACAATTCGGGAGGACACCGTTTCGATACCACGCAGCTACTGGCAATCCTGGTCGAAGGTTTTTTCAAAGTTTTCCTCAGTCACAAGTTGAATGCTGGGATTGTCCGATTGAGTCATACTAACAGCCCTCCGATACTCCTTCCTATCTATTCTAATTACCGCAATACCTCGTTAAAAAGGAGTATGAATTATTCCAGGGCAGATTTGCTACGAAAAATTATTATTATTTTCGGAGGCTGTTATAGCATCAATCAATCCCAGCATTCGTCTTGTGACTGAGGAATACCTCGGAAAACCCTTCAGTCTGGATTGCCAACCTGGTATCGAACCGGCGACCTCTCGAATTAGAGCCTCGTGTGCTAGCACTGAGCGAGCTAGCTCACAAATACGTTGGGTTCTCCCGACTATTTCCGAAGAGTGCATTGTTGTCAAATTAATTAGATGCTCGCCTATGTACCCTGCTCAGTATTTAAAAAGATAGTCTACTTTTTTATTGAACCTTGCATTAATCATTAAATTAATACCAGAATAACAACCATCAATTACAATTTGAAAGACTGCAGTGGCATATATGGTTTTGTAATAGAAGTGCTTTCACATTTCGATGGTGCACTATTTAGCCTATAATTCATTCTTGAGATATCTAAATAATCTAATAGTGGATTGTCGAAGAGCGCAGAACGTCGATAGCAACCCCAACGAACCAATCACCTGTTGGACATCTAAGTTGTATAGAACGCAGCTTCATTCTGATTGGTTCGTTGGTGTTGCGTTCGATGTTCTGCGCTCTTGCGCGTGGGAGTCCAACAATCTACCATTGAAAACGATCATTTCTCGCGATTACAAACAAGTGACTCAAGTAAAATACTAAACATACATTTCCTGTGTATTATTGTGTGGCTCGTTGGTCTAGTGGGTTGATTCTGGCTTCCAATGCAGAAGGTCCCGGATTGGACTGGGGAATTTTGAAAATTGATTTACATCTATCTGTATGAAATTGGTGAACATTTGGAACCATAATAGAAAGAAAGAGATAATAAATGGGATAATGTCCCCCAAGGAAAACCAGACCTTGTATCTGAATGGCTAGAAAGTAAAATAAATAATAATGTATTTATTTCATTTATTTATGAAAACATGCAGCTAAAATAAACCACTGTGTTCCAGTGGTGCTTAAACCAAGAGTGCGTGAGTATAGGCGAGCGACCGGACCCCATCCCGGGGGGCTGGGGGTCCTGGGGGGCGTGGACCGAGTGCTCGCGGTCGTGTGGTGCAGGGGTGTCCATCAGAGAGCGGCACTGCGACCACCCTGTGCCCGCGTTCGGCGGCAAGTTCTGCGTGGGAGAGCGGCGACGCTACAAGGTCTGCAATATAGAGCCTTGCCCTGAGGGCTCACCCAGCTTCCGCGCGGCGCAGTGCTCTAGCTACAACAACACACCCTTCCAGGGGAAGAAGTACACGTGGCTGCCGTACTTCGAGAGAAGTGAGTACTATGGTCTAGCTGCAATATAGAGCCTTGCCCTGAGGGCTCCCCCAGCTACAGAGCAGCGCAGTGCTCTAGCTACAACAACACACCCTTCCAGGGGAAGAAGTACACGTGGCTGCCGTACTTCGAGAGAAGTGAGTAGTATGGTTGCAATATAGAGCCTTGCCCTGAGGGCTCCCCCAGCTACAGAGCAGCGCAGTGCTCTAGCTACAACAACACACCCTTCCAGGGGAAGAAGTACACGTGGCTGCCGTACTTCGAGAGAAGTGAGTACTATGGTCTAGCTGCAATATAGAGCCTTGCCCTGAGGGCTCCCCCAGCTACAGAGCAGCGCAGTGCTCTAGCTACAACAACACCCCCTTCCAGGGGAAGAAGTACACGTGGCTGCCATACTTCGAGAGAAGTGAGTACTATGGTCTAGCTGCAATATAGAGCCTTGCCCTGAGGGCTCCCCCAGCTACAAAGCCCAGTGCTCTAGCTACAACAACACCCCCTTCCAGGGGAAGAAGTACACGTGGCTGCCGTACTTCGAGAGAAGTGAGAACTATGGTCTAGCTGCAATATAGAGCCTTGCCCTGAGGGCTCCCCCAGCTACAGAGCAGCGCAGTGCTCTAGCTACAACAACACACCCTTCCAGGGGAAGAAGTACACGTGGCTGCCGTACTTCGAGAGAAGTGAGTACTATGGTCTAGCTGCAATATAGAGCCTTGCCCTGAGGGCTCCCCCAGCTACAGAGCAGCCCAGTGCTCTAGCTGCAACAACACACCCTTCCAGGGGAAGAAGTACACGTGGCTGCCGTACTTCGAGAGAAGTGAGTACTATGGTCTAGCTGCAATATAGAGCCTTGCCCTGAGGGCTCCCCCAGCTACAAAGCCCAGTGCTCTAGCTACAACAACCCCCCCTTCCAGGGGAAGAAGTACACGTGGCGTCCGTACTTCGAGAGAAGTGAGTACTATGGTCAAGCTGCAATATAGAGCCTAGCCCTGAGGGCTCCCCCAGCTACAGAGCAGCGCAGTGCTCTAGCTGCAACAACACACCCTTCCAGGGGAAGAAGTACACGTGGCTGCCGTACTTCGAGAGAAGTGAGTACTATGGTCTAGCTGCAATATAGAGCCTTGCCCTGAGGGCTCCCCCAGCTACAGAGCAGCCCAGTGCTCTAGCTACAACAACACCCCCTTCCAGGGGAAGAAGTACACGTGGCTGCCGTACTTCGAGAGAAGTGAGTACTATGGTCTAGCTGCAATATAGAGCCTAGCCCTGAGGGCTCCCCCAGCTACAGAGCAGCGCAGTGCTCTAGCTGCAACAACACACCCTTCCAGGGGAAGAAGTACACGTGGCTGCCGTACTTCGAGAGAAGTGAGTACTATGGTCTAGCTGCAATATAGAGCCTTGCCTGAGGGCTCCCCCAGCTACAGAGCAGCCCAGTGCTCTAGCTACAACAACACACCCTTCCAGGGGAAGAAGTACACGTGGCTGCCGTACTTCGAGAGAAGTGAGTACTATGGTCTAGCTGCAATATAGAGCCTTGCCCTGAGGGCTCCCCCAGCTTCCGCGCGGCGCAGTGCTCTAGCTACAACAACACACCCTTCCAGGGAAAGAAGTACACGTGGCTGCCGTACTTCGAGAGAAGTGAGTACTATGGTCTAGCTGCAATATAGAGCCTTGCCCTGAGGGCTCCCCCAGCTACAGAGCAGCCCAGTGCTCTAGCTACAACAACACCCCCTTCCAGGGGAAGAAGTACACGTGGCTGCCGTACTTCGAGAGAAGTGAGTACTATGGTCAAACATCCATTCCCTCAGAGTCACACATGATATATCCATAGTCTCAGAGATGTACGAGATTTATAACTGCAGCTATAATTACTTACATTAAAAGTGTTTATTTTAAAATAGCCTAATCCTAAGAAATTATGTGTATGTAGTATTTATGTACTATACAGTGTACTTAAAAAAGTGTCATACAATTTTCAAAAATTCAAAAGCTTTTATTTGTTCTGTTAGAATTATAATAGAGACAAAACATTAAATACAAAATTAAAGTTCATAGGCTACTCGATGATAAGACGTGTTATTTCCTCTCCAGCTGACCCGTGTGAGTTATACTGCTCAGATTCCGACGACACGTTATTGGTTCCGTGGGGAGACAATGTGGTTGACGGCACACCCTGTAACGTGGGAACGCAGGACATGTGCATTGCCGGTATCTGCAAGAAGGTGGGTACGCAATATTCTCAAGCTCACACTTGCCGAGAGATAGCGACACTTTACACTGCCAATCTTAGGATTTGACAATAACCAGTGGTTAAAGTGGACTCTGAGAAGTAACGATATGCACTATGTTGTGTGAAGTAGACCAAGCGGGTATGCCGGGGGGTCTGGGGGCACGGTAACCCAGTTTTATCCCACAGGGAATTGTTTTAGGGTGTTTTTGTCATGAACACGTTTAAATGGCTTTGGAGAGGGGCCGGGCAGTTGAGGACCTATTAATAATTCTTGGCTGTCGGGTATCGCCGCGTCTGTCGTTTATTAAAACCTGACGTTTCGGACTAATTGCATAGTCCATCTTCAGAATGTATAGGCAGTCAAGACAGCCAAGAATTATTAATATTGACTCGGGCCGCGAAAGCCTACAACAAGTTTTAGTTGAGGACCTGTGCTAAAATAATACTTTCATGGTGGAAAAATGGAAATAAACAAAAATTTAAAAAGTGTCTTTATAAAAATATTAGATAAGCAAATATAAATACTAAGTACAACAAAATGTTCAACGTACGTTCGTTCGTATCCGTCAATGTGCATAAAATCGATACAATTAGTGCCGGTATGGTGTACCGTCGGTATTTTTAGTAATTTTATGCATACCGGCTCATACCGCCACACTTTAACCACTGACAATAACATAGGTAAGAGATAGGTAATAATAGGTAAGAGATGTAATATTCCATACTTTTTAATTCTTTCGAAGAATAATCAGTTCTTGCGACTGGATACAAAATAAAAACACTTTATTTTTAATTTAATTGATCCTATAAATATAGGTTGATGTTAAATATTTTTTATCTTAAGAACTTGGAAAGTATAAAAGTGTGCCTTATTAGTTGCTGATTGAGTAATCATTTCACAATTGGATAACGTTACTGTCGCAATCACGGCTACATTTCGCAGATAGTAAGAATTGTATAACTACTCAATTTAAAGTACAGGTACTTTCTTTTATGTATGCTACTGTACAAGACGACTACAAATTATCACTGCTTTTTCTAAGATTCCAGTGAAAATACGAAGTTTGGATGATGATAAAAAATGTTTACAGGTGGGCTGTGATTGGGTGGTTGACTCCGATGCAAAGGAGGACCAATGTGGAGTATGTCGAGGTGACGGAAGTCTCTGTGAAACATTCAACGGAACGTACACTCGGGTAGACGGCTCGGGTAAGTTTCCTAAAACGTAAAACGTTAAAAACCATCATGGTTGACGTATTAAATTGATGTTTTGAATTTGATGTTGTTTGATATAAATCAACACAAAAGACACCAAGGCATTTTTTCAATTTGGCAAGTGACTCAAATAGACAAATGTTCAAGACAATGTGTAACAACTTTTAAAAAATGCAGTACAGATGCATTTTTTATGCACATTTTTAGTAACTAGTAATAGCTGTAGACATGAATGCAGTGGCCCTCTGCTGCTATGGGAGTGTGTGAAAATATGCCAAATGCTTTTTTTAGAGTAGAGGTAAGGTTGATATATTCAATTCATTGTGCACAGATGGCATATGGTATGTGAGAAGATTAATTTTTAAAAGATGGAGCTTTTCAAAAAGTTTAAACCAAAATTGATAAAAGTTGGTACATTTTAAAAGAGTCTAAAAATCACAGGGAGTTTTTAAAAGTGCTTCCACTTATGTTGGCATTGACATTCTTTGTGTCTTTAGTGCCTCAAAATTTCTTCTCAGATCTTAAACCTTTAGAAGACACACGTAAATCTTTAGCTTCTTACTTTATAAGTTCAATTGTTCAGCTGATTTCAGTTTGATATCATTGTTTTGCAGGATACAAAGAAGTGGTTGTGATTCCATCAGGATCGCGAAATATCAAAGTTGAAGAGGTGGGCAACTCCAGGAACTATATTGGAATAGGAAGTGCTTCTTCTCGAAAATTCTTTCTGAATGGTAAAAGGTAAAAACTAAAAAGTAAAAATGAAAACAATCTTTTCAGCTGAAATGAAAACAGTCATCCAATAGTAATTTGAATACGATAACTATTATTGATACCATATTTTTCCAGGCAAATTACTTTAGCCGGAGAGTATCAAATTGCCGGAACACCAGCGCTCTACGAGCGGGAGAAAGATAATGAAAAGGTGCGCATCCCTGGCCCCATAAAAGAAGACATACTAATTTATGTAAGTAACAAGACTCAACCTTCACTGCCATGTAGCCAGTACCGGTATACCACTCTTGAAAGAAAATATATTATAGGGTCCCAATTATTACCATTTTCGAATATTATCAAAAATCACCAGTGCAATTAGTTTGAAGACATACATAGATTACACTGTTTTGTTCTTAAGTTGTTGTAAACATAAAAAGTTATTGATATTACCATCAAACCTTAGTTCATCTAGGCAAAAATTTACTTCCTTTGAATAAATGATAAATTTGAGCCTGTTTTTAAACTTCGAGTTATAGAAATAAATTAGGTATTTGGTAGTCTATGCATAATACATAGTGCAATCACATTTGGTAGAGGTTAGAATTATGTGGGAGAAGTACGGTCCAGTAACACATACCTCGTATGTACGTTTTACCCTCACCTTGTTACTTCTTCCTCTACAATTAACTACGTACTACTAATTTTAAACAAGCTACACTTTTGTTGTTCCAGCTAATTTATCGAGGGCGCTACCGCAACTTCGGCCTCAAGTACGAGTACACGGTCCGCAAAGAGGTAACGCGCAGGATGGAGTACAGCTGGGAGTTCTCCGACTGGTCTCCGTGTTCGGCCACGTGCGGTGGTGGAAGTCAGTCATCGCGACCAGTCTGTCGGGAGAAGGGCGGCAGTCTGGTGGACGAGAGAAAGTGCGAGGAGGGGGAGGAGAAAGAGGGCCACAAGATGAGGATGTGCAACACACATCCGTGCCCAGCTAGGTATGTCCCGCCCTCTTGACGTTGTTGGGTATTGGATTGGGTCATATTTGGTTTGTTCCCTTGTCTCCACTTTTGGGTGTTGGGTGGAGTGGGTTGGTAGAAATAATTTCAGCTAGTCAAGGGAACACTTTCAGTGGTAATTTATCCCCACTCTCCATGATGGCAGGAATTTCTAGTTCTTTTGTAACAAGTTGACAAAAAGTAATCAGCAAAAATGTGACATAATGTCCAACAGATATCTAAGATCAATGATTCGCAGACCAGTTCATAGCTTCCAGTTCGGTTTAAATTTATGTTTAAAATGTTTCCGAATTTTGTGGGAAAATGTAAACTTCCACTGGGTGCTTCAACCAACTTCACGACCGGGTTGAAACAGTGTGTCAACTCGTCGAGTGGAGACAAGGAAACATAGCTACTACAAATAAATGGATAATTTATGTTTTCTTTACTGGTGTCCCATATTATTACATACTCATATTTCATAAACATGCTTGCCCAAAAAGTCATGCTCTTTCTTTAACCTGAACTCAACTGTTAGGACCCATCTACCCATTCCTGCTGTGGATCTTTTTTTTCCTACCCATTTACATCCTGTATTCTAACAAGTATTACGTACCTACCCAAAGATTTTCATTCATCATCATTCACATTGATTGCCAAATATTATAAGTTGTGTGAAACTAGGCAACACTGATAACTAATGTTTTAATTTCATCAGGTGGTGGATCGGGCCCTGGCAACTGTGTCCTGGAAGCTGTGCCAGAGAACATCGGCTAGTTGTGCGAAAACGAACGGTCATGTGCGTTGGGGACAACGAAATGGCTCTACCTGACTCTCATTGCGAGGGTTCCGACCGACCCACCGAGCAAGAACCATGCTTGAATCTTTCACCGTGTCCAACTATTTCTCCTGGAACCCCAAACACTTCTTTAGCTATAACAGAACTTACAACAACCACAACACCCAGTTACCCAGACAACGATATTACATCTCCCGTTGGGGAAATCGTAAAAGCTATTACAAAAGCAAACCCCGAAAAAAACATTTTACCATTTCAAATGAAACAAAATGGCCGATCAGGGTGGACTACCAGTCCATGGGGACCGTGTTCAGTTACGTGTGGTAAAGGGCAGAAGAAACGATGGGTGGAATGTGTGAACAGTCCCTGTGACTCCAGGACAAGACCACACGAAGTAGAACACTGCAGAATACAGCGGCATTGTCGTTGGATACCGTGGCATATTAAATAGTTTTCTTGGTCAATCGTTTCGAAAAGTGACAGGTTATAGACTCACCAGCCGTCGCAATGCTGAAGGAAATATTGTTTGCATTTTGGTCATAGTGCTAAAAGACTATTACGATGTACCATCACTCATATGAAGAGAGGGTTTCAATAGGCGTCTCAGGCGCGACTTTCTGCCGCTCGCAGCGCTAGCAGTACTGAAAGGTCCAACTCGACCTTTGCAACTCGTTTTCTCAATTCAAACATTCAAGTCGGTTACATTTAATACTTTTAAATATAAATCATCCATTGTAGTAATGTTTTACAAGGTTTTTGACAGAGAATACCTTTGTTATAGATACAAAACAAACATATGTTGTTTGACAGTTAGACAGTTGACTAACGACAATATTTACTATGGAATGAATTACAAAGTTGGACCTTTCAGGACAGGTGCTGCAACCTACTTCAGCTTTGACCTGAGACGCCTATTAATTACTGTACATACATAATGTTAGTAACCGTCTTTTCATCCATGTTAGGCCTATATGTAGGCCTAAGTTGTAACAAAAGTATTACCTACATTTTATTTATGTTAATATTGTGGTCTAAAAATAAACTTGTGAATCCTTATTAATTTTAATTTGTTTTTAAGTTTTGAAAATGAAAAATGGAGTTTCTGCTGATTTTAACTTTTACTTCAAACTGATGCAAAAGTATTAGGCTTAATCCAAGAAAAGTTAATGTAAATTATGGTATCAGTTCTCATATTATGTTACTTAATAGGAGAGGAAGACCACGACAAAGTGAGGAAGGATGTGGAAATGCAAGGAGGGGACTGGAATGTAGTTGAGGGCAGGCGCGTAACAACGGGGGGGGAAAGGGGGGAAATGACCCCCCCACTCTATCTTGACCCCCCCCCCCCCCCTCCCCCCACTCATCTAGTCACATCGGAGATGTCACTATTTGTGCGAGTCAGTCCATGGATTCAAATTACAAACAACCCTTTCAAAAAAAAACACGAGGCTATTATTTAAAGGTATTGACAGTCTTTGTCGAGCCTTGAGCCCTTGCTTTCAAACTGTTGAACCTGTCGTGGGTGATGGGGAGGGGTTGTTGTAAGATACGAAGACCAGTTTACGTTATACGATCCTGTATGAAAACTTGCGAAATGTAGGTTCGCAAACAAGATGCCGCGTATTCTTCTATCAATAGTAAACTGGCCTTTTACCCTTATTATTTTCTTTTCAAGCATGAGTCATGAGTGAAGACCAATGTATTTTACCACTCCCTCTCGTTCTTTTGATTCTGTGACGACTAGGAGAGAGACGTGTGGAAACACTGTGCTATTTGGTTGAAAATTACGAACAGTCGTTATTTCATTAGTTAATTAGCAATATTTATTTTACGTTTTTGTTGAAAAATAAATTATTAAATGTCGAAACGGAAAAATCAGCCAACACTTAATAGTTTTTTTTTTAAAAACGACCTTCAAGTTCTTCAACGCCATCAATCGAACTAGAGAAGGCCAATACTGGTAAGTTCAGTTAATTATTTTTTATCAGAGAGTTATGATCGGAGATGATATTTTCTGCGTCATATTATAATATAGAAATAATTTTTTAGCATCCACTTTACGATCTGATTAAAACGTACCTCCGGTCAACAGTGGGTCAGGCGCGCCTCAATCATATCTGCATATTGCATACTTACCAGGAAAGAGTTGACGATATAGACATAGACAAATTGTGCAAACTCTTCATCAACAACTGTTCCAACGACCAACGAATAAGTGTATTCGGTCAAGTGTAGGGACTGCTTGAAGTGCACGAAGTAAAACAAGAATCTTATGTAAGTTATTCGGTAATCGCCGTTTCATATGGAGACCATGTTCATCCCTACTAACCTTGATTAGCTGAAGGCCTTGATCTAAGAATCGTAATTATAACCTTTAGCGAGTAGATTGTAAATAGTTTGGGAATACTTATAGTTACATAGAATAAAACTTATTAACTGCAGTAAAAACCGTGCCAAATGTTTCTAAAACGGTACCAGATACTTTTCCTAAAACAAAATGTTTATTAAAAATGTATCTATATATTCGTGACCCCCCCACTTAAAACAAAGTTGTTACGCGCCTGGTTGAGGGGGAAGAGTGGTGGAAGATGGAGAGGCTTATCTTCAATGCCGACCCAACGCAGAGTTGGGCATGGCAACAGATGATGATGATGATGATTCTAGAATACAATACAAGTTTGAAATATAAATTACAATTTTAATTTTCTGTACATTAATATATGTGTGCAATGCTTAACTATATTATATATGTACTATAATTTAGAGCTTTACTATTTATTTCACTTTCCTTTCCTTTCCTACAGCTTCACTGAGGCATGATAGTGTTTCTACCAAATTTTGTTGTTGACGTTTTCTTACCACAAGTTTAACCTTTGTACCACCAATTTTCAATTTTTGAATTATTTTATAAATCTAGACAGACTACAGTAGGTATTGGTAGTGTGTATATTTGTATAAGATTGAACGCTACTGTACCAGCAGTTAAAATCACTTGGCCTTGGAAATTTTATATGCTGCCCCAGCACCAAGTTGAGGACTGAGGAGGATCATAAAAGATGTTCATAGGGCTGTTGTAAGTTTCAGGTGGCAACAAAAGGAATACATAGTGTTGAATTAACTCTATTAACTGTGACTGCCTATTCCACATCTTGATACCACTGGATTCAATTGAAAAATGATAAGCAGTACAAAGAGATATTCAAAAATTAGAATCAATAATGTATATGTAGTATGTACCATTAGACCTAAGTACTTGATTTTCTATGGGTTTCTCATAGGGATGTCAAACGATTAAATTATTATAATCGATTATCGAATTCACTTTCACCTCCATAATCGATTATTAATCGATTTTAATCGTTTTGTTAAATGTCGGTATAGTAGCAAGTTTCTTCCAAACTTTGGTCTGGTTTCGGTTAGTTTGAATTGCCCGCGCAAGCCACGAGTTCGCAATTCGACTTCTTTTCGACTATCGATATATTTTACGTCACGGAGTATTTTTGTTATGTTCTGTCCAAGATTTCGACGATAATTTCTGTCCTAGCTAGGCCTGAAGGGCTATAGTTATTCACTTCCCGTTTTTTTTTGAACCAATAAGTAGGCCTAATTAAGTATGCTGAATATGCGTCGTAATATTATTATTTTCATGTGCAGCGTAATCAAAATTTACGTGATGTGAACTAAAAATCGTAGCGACTTTTCTAACCTTACTTCTCTTGTTATTTGTGAACAAACATAACAACTCTTATTTTTATAGATCGTAGGCGTCGAATGCTGGGTCTAGGGTAGGCGACTAGACACAGCTATTCAAAATATGACTGGAAATTCGGCTCAAATTATGACGCAAAGTAAATGAAACTGAGCAATAGCGATGCTAGCGCTAGCGCTCGCGCTCGACTAGGCGGCAGATCTTGAGAACTAAATTTAAAAAAGCGCGAAAATTTAAAATCGATTTTTTTTTTAAATAATCGATTAATCGTTTTCGATTAATAATCGATTAATCGAATCGATTTAATCGTAATCGTTGACATCCCTAGACTTTCTCATAATAGGTTTGATAAATATTATTCAATTTTGCATGCTAACTATTAACTAAATATAAAAATAGCTACATTGAGCAAGATTAACGATCAAGAAATGTGGTGTGAAGAGAAAACAATTGTTTATTTATAGGCTACACGTTTTAGAGATTTATTGCTATATACAAAATGTAGTAGTACCAGTTAACAAAATGATGAATCACTGTCATTTTAATAAAGGCAGGCTAGAAATAGGTGAAACAGTTAGTAGTAGTATCTACAAACAACACAAGGTGTACAATTATAAGTTATGCAAATCATTAACCATTCCTAAGTGAAGCATTTCGGACACGTTTATACAAGCACATTAGGTGGTGATGGCTTTTCAAACTCTCCCAGCTCCTCATCATAGTATAGCCCTGCACGGAACGGCCTTAACTCCCATGGGATTTGATCCTCCATGGCAGTTAAAGTAATGCCCAGGTCCTCTAGGGTAGGCACCCCTTGCACCAGTCTGTCTGTCACATGTTCCTGTGGAAAAGTATTCAGGTCAACTTAATATGCAATTTATATTCTTTAATTACTATTTATTTTGCTCTTTCTATAAATAATGGCATACCCCCTACAATGTTTATAATTTTCAGTTGTCAATACAATAAAATGTTTTTCAATTTCTCAATTGGAAAAAAATATCTGAAATGAAATACCGGTATTGTGATTAAATTGCATATGGGCATTTTTGCCAATACTCATCAACATCACAAAAACTAATTCATATTAAAGCAGATCCACCTGCAATTTACATTTTATTAGGGCAGCCCAACGATAAAAAAAAAAATATATCGATATCATGGGAAGAAATATCAATATCGCATTGCGATATCGAAGTTTTCAAGTAACATATCGACATTGAAACTTGTCTCGTCTGTTTCTAGTATTTCCAGACCAGCCAGAAGGCATTCATTATAAACAATACTATGTAAATAAAAACAAATTTAAAATATCCACACAAAACAGCTATGTTTTGATTGGCCCTGAGTCTAGGGGTGTGCGAGTACTCGAATTTTCGAGCTTATTTTAAAGCTCGGTACGCCCGTGACGTGACGTTATCGTTTTTTTTTTCTTGTAACAACTAGGAAAATGCTCAAAAGATGGCAGAGTAATTTACAACCTTAGAACTTGTGTACATTATTTCTCGATGTTGCTAATTGCACAAAATACTATTTAATACCATTAAGAAGTTTTCTAATAAATTAAAACCTTCAAGAAGATTTTTCAATGGATTTCCGCAAAATTTCATTAAACCGTACTCTACTCAATAGGCGCCAATTCATAAAATATTAATTTTATCTGTGTATAGAAAGTTGCATAATGTAGATACAGGTTAGATCTAAAACACGATATTGTTAAATCATACAATAACTGCATTTATTAAACCATAATAAAAGCATTTTAAACTGTCGGCAAAATTCGTAGTTAGCTTTTGCATGTTTGCCGTAAAAGTCATCAAACATAACTCGTCATTGTTGCTATACTATTACAGCTATTGAAATTCCAAATGTACAGTGACAAAGGTCTGTTGCGTACGCCATTCTAACTGCAAACTATGTGGATCTAACTCCTATGGTCCTCAAATGCAAATCATTTTGGTGGAACACTGTAAAAAATACAATTCTATAAAACAATTCTATTTACGGGAATGTATATTCCCTTAAATAGAAACTAAATATGTTTTACAAAATGGAGTTTAAAGTTACTTTTTTTACAAAATGGTGTTTAAAGTTAAAATTCCAAAACTTTTACCAAGTGTTGACATTGTTGGATATAAATGTAAACAATTATTTAAATTCGTCAATAAGTTTTAATTTTAAAAAAATTATCTGTTTTTAACTAATTAATTTTTTGTAGGTTGGCAAATTGACGGATTTTGCTGGTTATGTTAACAGCGTTTAGTTTAGTGGTCAAGAGTGTTGACTTGAAATTTCAGTCAAATCCATCAAGCCGTATGACCTGTGCGCAACAAACAAAATTTTGCACACACAAAGCGCCAATCGAGTGGAATGGAGAGATTCACTCCGCTATGCTATGCTCATCTAATTAGCTTATTTGGTGCAAGTTAGATAGCGCGATATGTACGCCACAATATTAGTTCTATATAAATATCGAATTATTTGTTATTATCGATATCGTATCAATTTGTTGATATCGTTGGGTAGCCCATGGTATCAATTTGTTATCGTTGGTAAGCCCAAATTTTTTAAATATGGCCAAAATGAATCTTGTTTGAACTGAAATTGGAACCTGGTGCTAAAAAACAAATAAAATGTGTAACGAAAATATTCTAGTGGGTGCACGGCAAATATTGCATCTCAAATACAGTATGCTTTTTAATTTTGTGTCCGTAAGTACCGTTTGACAACGATGGTCCGATGAATACTGATTTTGCACACGATTCTACTAGAACTACCAAGGTGTTTGTTTTCCTATTTTGTGGTACACTTACACATTAAAAAAATTAGGGCTGCCAAATGATATCGATATAGAATTAATATATCGTAGGCCTAGTCAAATGTCATTACAACGAACTCGAAGGGACCTTACGTTTTTTTCGTTATAATGATTATTTCGTTAAAATGATCAGCGTTTTTTTTGTGCTGGAAGCTTGACCAAATTGGTCAAAATTGTGTCTACAAAGCCTAAAAGTCGCGTAGTGCACGAGTATTGGCAGGTAACGCATGGCCCCTGCGTGGCCCGCAACCTGCATTACACATCTCTGTTGCGGGCAGTAGGCTCGCAGGCGGTTAGCGCAGGGCAGCAAAGTGAGAACCGATGCGGCCGGCCGAGCGAGAGAGAACAATGGAGTGGTATCGTGTTTGAGCGAGACGGCTATCGGCCGCCATGAGAGAGTGAGAGAAAGCGCTAGTCGCAGGACGCGTGAGTGCAAGCGAGACCGCGATAGCCGCAGGCGAGTGCAACATGCAAGCGAGCCGCCTGTTGACAGTTCAGTTCGCCCCTCGCTTTGTAACCTCGATCGTGATTGGCCGACTACGGTGGTCTCTTCTTGCGGCGGCCAATGACCTTGCCCGACTCTCATGGATGGCCAGCCGGCCCATCTAACGAGGCGATATACAGAAAAACACCAATCTATGCGACTGGGAATTCCAAATAATCCACATTCCAGAGGATAATTTCGTTGTAACAATGTTTATTAATACCAAGGGGAACCAAAATTTGTTTGTTAAAATGATCTTTTCTTAATAACGAATTTTCGTTGTAATGATAACAAATTAACATTGTGAACATAGGGATTCGGGCGGGACCACAAATAAATTTCGTTAAAATGATGATTTCGTTGTAAGGGCGTTCGTTGTAACGACTTTTGACTGTACATATCGTGGTATCGAACTTGCACTTAATACTAACCATTAGCTACAAAGAGAAATATTTGTAAATAAAAAAAATGTATAGTACAAATGATAAACGATGATGGTTTATAAAGTACATCACAACATAGAAATACACTTACAGTCCCCACCTCATTGCAGACAGCTAAAGAACATGCACATACATTTGGTGCCGACTCCCTGTGTTAAACTATGAATTATGAATTATGATCTATCTATAGCAAAATACACTGTGTTCAACATACCAGTTCCACTCCTTCCCAGTGAAGATAACCAATAGGCCAAGATGGGGAGATCAACTGAGTAAAAGCAATCTTCGCTTTGAAGGTCGGGTCGTATTGCATATCGTAGCGGTAGTAGCCCCATTTAGCATCTTTGCGCATCACGCGGTGAAACCAGTCGACTAGTTCCGATAACAGGTAGCGTTTTGGGCTGGAAGCAAGAGACAAAACTCAACCACATGTTACAAATCTGGTGCGTACATTAATTCATGGAATGTAATAGGAATAGCACGTTTGCAGAATGTAGTTAATAAACTTACTAAACTGTGTTGTTTTATACATGTTCGAAAATAAAAATAATGACAGTACGTGCTCATTTTGTAAATGTTTGACAGTAGTACAATAATTGATTGTAAAACACTTGTGATATAATGTTAAAAGGATGGGAATGGGAATACAAAAACTAAACCTATGGATAGGCCTATGCGTATTTATTTGGTACATGAGATGAAAAGAAAACACATTGCTCAGCTATTGACTGAGCATGATGAATTATTTTATTATCATTATGTTAATCCATGTATGTATACTTAACTTTAGTTTTGAGCGATGTAGAACATTTATTTGAATTATTTTTTCGTACCGAATTTTATAGTGAAATAAGGGGATTTCGTTATAATTACGTTTCATTTTCAAAATTCTATAGTTTACTTATTAATTTATTGGTTTTATTTATTAACTGAAACATCACTCTCCAATGATTGTGACCAAGGCCGTGCAAGCTGAAATATTTTGACATTTGTAACATTTTATGTGATGTGTTTTACTTCTCACGTGGCTACCTGGCACGTTTCAAACCTGTGACCTTTTGGTATAGGTTCTCCTATTCCCAAGTACAACTAAGTAATGTAGAAGAGGCCTCTTATCACAACCATCAGATTATATTATTGAATTTCAGTATAGTATTTGTTGTTAAGTGTAATTATATTAAATAAAAAATACACACCACAAACAGTAACCACGACATAAAAAACACTTACCAAAGTGCATTAATTTTCAAGAGATTCTGCTCTCTTCCTCAGACGTTCTAAACTTGTTAAGTTATTTACAATCTTTAATCAGGATAATAGTCAGTGATCCAATTCCAAAATCAGATTTAGCCTACCTCCCCTCCGAGCATACAATGAGTATTTTATTTGAAATAATATGTTGGTCATGTTAGATAAAATAAAAGCATATTTTTAGAAGGCTGTGTGTCGAAGAGGAGGGTGTATCAGTCGTCACGCTGTGTGAACGTGAAACGCATGTGCTCTGTGTGATTATCTGTGTGGATTTACTTAATTTAATAAATATCAGTATATCTTTAGTACGGTGTTTTTCTTTAAATCTATTTTTGAATTATATATTTTTCCAACAGTTAATACATTTGAAGTATTAGCCTAGGCCTACTTTAAATTCAAATGATGAAAATATTTGTTACATCAATATTAATATATCATATTAGCAAAATAAAAGCATTGATAATAACAATGAGGTTGGGTCATACATATAGACAACATACCCAACTGCTTGGAACACTTTCCCTTTGGCGTCCGGATCTCTGGCTGCTTGGACAATTGCGGCAGCAACATCAGAGACAAACACGGGCTGCTTTACAGTTGCCTCTCCCTTCTTCCACAACGGCATCCACCGCATTTGACGACGCCATATATGAGAGTAATACCTGGAAAACACATTTGGATGAGAACTATCATAAATGCTTTGCTTTTGTGATGTGAATGTGATGAAAGTGCTTAACGGCTTTGGATATTAAGCATGGGGGTGGATAGGAAGGAAACCAACAGCTTACCTTGTTGTTGACAACCTTCAGACTTGGTAGAAACATAAAAATCATAGAGACTACACAATAACGTCGGAACTGTTTCGGCCTGACCCTTGTTCACCAATATTAACAATAATTATTTGTTGCAACACCGTAGAAATAACAAATATTTTTTTTGTCTGTACACTCTACCTGTAACCTAGGGCTACCTTTAATATAAATTATCCATACACAATTTTACAATCAGGAGTCTCCACTGTCTCCAAAGTGAGTGCAAATATTTTAAAAGATTAGCCTTATCTATTAACTCCTTAAACATACATTTTTATTTTAGGAAGCACATAGTTACATTTCTGTAAATCCACAAAGTTTAGCATTTTTCCTTTCCCGCTACTTTATTTTTAAACAGCCTGTGACGTCACTTATCAAGTTATCAGTAATGTCAAGAAATGTGTTACTGGTGTTACTAACAGGCTGTTGGAATTCTTCGTAAAACCATCGAATTGTAGTAGTAACTGCGTAAATCCATGGTCAAACAATGGTTGCCATGGTATCGTTGCCCCAACGAAAGTATTCTGATGCTTACGACACAGCCGAGTCCAAGGTGACAACTTAATTTTCAACTTTGCTAATTCCTACCATCTAATCTAAACAGGTCCATTGGGGATAATTTAAGACCTTCCGTTGGTTACCTGTAACGGTGGGTGTAACGGTGGGTGTGGCCAAACGGCCTGTGCACTCGACTAAGTCGAACCGTGCATTTACGAATGTGTGAAAGAACATCAGGTAGTAGTCTGCTAATTTTCTTTCAAATGGCACATTTGAAAGGGGCCAGCAGACAATGACCTGAGATCGGTATGCGAATACGTACTTTCGTTGGGACTAGTAGGCCTATAACATGTGATGAATGTGTTATATTCAGATGTTTTCAGTCAAAATGTTTGAATTCTACAAATTCCACTAGGGCTGAGTCGTGTAAACGTTTAAACGTGTAAACGCCCGCGCGAAAATATACGTGTACAAATATTCATACAGGTTTAACCGTCATCCTATACTCTCCCGACCCGATGGGGCGAGTTCAGGGACCGGGCGACGAGCAACGAGGCATTGCTTAGTGTGTGGGGTCCAAATAACTGTAGACAGTTGGACAATTTCATGGTGAGTAATAAGATGCCCCCCCCCCCCCCCTCCCACGCACAACACCGCGTACACGTAACACGACCAACCCAAACGCGCAAATTTTTCCCTGTCCCCCTCCCTTGTTTTTGACCCGAAAGAACAAAGCACGCATTGTGGTTGGGATTTGGGAATACACAGTAACAAAGATAAGATATTATTTTATTTTATGAACGTGATAAATATCCATCTGTGAACTGTTGTTTTATTTTCATTTGCCTGACTCAACAAGCAAACAAAGACGGTTCGTTGTTGCATTCTCAATAATCTCAACCCTAACGCTCTCCCTCCCCTCCTCACACCACGACCCGCTCAACACAAACCGCGGCCCACCAGCCATGTGTCCACGAGAGATGGTAACAGGCCACCGATGATTGTCACATGAATGGATGACATACTATTCAAGGTCGGACTATTGGGGTGAGGGGGAGGGGTCGGCGAGTTCGAGCCAGACCAGACGACGAGACATAGTTTGTTGTGTGGAATCAAAATAGTGGTCCTGGACAGTTGGGACATAAAAGATCTGTGCTATTTTTTTGACTTTTTTTGTGAAAATTAGAACGAACTCGATTCTTTTATCGTTTTGTGAACTGGACAGGTGTTAGGTTTAAACGTTTAAACGTGAAAATTTAGGGATACTAAACGTTTACAAAATTAAACGCATTCTCCCAGCCCTAAATTCCACTAAAATATTGTGAATTTTGAAGATTTTTACTATTACAGTAGTCCCTGGTTAATTCAAACTCGGTTAATTCAAAATTATGTATAATTCAAACTATTGATGGAGTCCCAGCAGAAGATTTAGGCCTAAGTATGGTGCTTAGTGTTGAAGTTCTTTTAATTCAAAATTTTCTAATTCAAATTGGAGTTTTTACTTTTTAGGGTCCTTTGAAATTTGAATTAAAGGGGGATTATTGTATCTATGTTTAAAAGTAGCTGTTGAACATTTTAGAAATAATTTTAGACCTCTAATATACTTCTTTAAGGGAGATAAATGAATAAAATACCTTAAATTACGAAACTTTATTATGTTTGGTGCATCAGCATAAGTGATCCTGTTTTTCCCGCCATATTGAAGTGCTCATTTTTTACATAGATTTTCTGAATGAAAATATGCTCTTGGACATTGTTGATTATTTTAATCAAGTACTACCTTATTATTACTTAGTCACCTGGGCCTCAATGCTACAAAATGTACTGGTGGAAGCTGCTATACCTATAGGCCCTACCTAACACGGGAGCCCAAGTCCAAGGTGAAAAGATGTGGAAGTTGGAAACTTTTATTTTTTTTTTTTCCTTCTTGTACCAAGATGGCTTTTTCAGCCATTCTTATGTCTATAACTATCCAATATAAAAAATTGGATAGCGTGGCGTGGTGCGGCGACATTTGGTACCAGACTTCTGTTCCGGACCAGGAAAGTTGGAAACTAATAACTCATTAAGAAGATATATACCACAGCCCAAGGTGTTGGTACTAGACCACAGCCTACTAGTGCATGGTCTATCTTCCAATGTTAAGTACCGACTACCACATAAAAATACATCAAAAGACAAGCTATTAACGCTATTCCTGCACGTAGAATGTTTTCTTAAACAAAATATAGGCCTACATAACACGTGTATTATCAATGCAAACCATGAAGATCAGCGAGTAAAAAAAAAAAGTTCCAGTAAGAAATACACAGAACATAGAAATATGTACAGTGTGGCACCAAGGAAACAATCTCAAAGTTGTTTAAATCACTCCTAGATCAATACAATTTTTTTGTGCTGGGCTTTGGCCCCAGATCCCTTCCCTTAAAATGACAGAACATGTGATTTACAATTACCTATTTAATTACAGTTGCAGTGTTTCTTTAAAAAATTACCTGAGGAATCGATCTTCCTGGCCATAGATCGTGGAAGGTCGGATAATAACTGCATCCGGAAATTCGTCACGCACGGCAGCCTCACCCTGGAACTTGCTGGCTAACAGCTTGGAACCCTTCTTCAGAATTAGAGGTTCTGGATTCGCTGAAGCGTTCAATGCAGACACATGTATGAGCTTGTCAACCCCAGCTTCCTTGCAAGCTCGAGCAATCGCCCGAGCTCCTGCCACATGTACATCTTCAAACTTGAAGTTTTTTGTTTCCCAATCTCGACCTACTAAATTGATGACAACATTGGAATACTTAACAGCCTTTCGAATTGATTCGTAGTCCCTTAAGTTATAAGGTTGGAAGAGAACTTGTCCAAGGTCTCCTACCAAACGCAATCGAAGAACGTCGTAATGATCTCCTCGATACGGTATGATAACTTGCGTTCCAATCTTTCCAAGGCGATTGCACACATACCTTCCTAGAAAGCCACTAGCCCCAAACACTGTGGCAACAATACCATTAAAACTTGATCTGCCTCCTGTGCCTCTTTTGAGAGACGTGAGACTAGGATTCTTGATCTCTCGAACATCCGTGCTATATGGGGCACGTAGACATGCCACACTAGCTGCAGGACCAGCTTGTTGCTCTGAAACAGTAACATATTAAGTAGTACCAGTTTAAATTTAAAATAAAATCTCCACTATTAAAACAGTAGGATAATACTTTGGTAAGGAAGGAACCTTTAAAGTGAACACGATCGAACTACAATGAACTTTTGAACAAACTAGATTTTAAAAATCTAGATTAAAGGCTATATCATATTTATTGATTTAGAATATAAAGATAAGAGTCATGAGAGCATGAAACAATTATTCCTTAAATATAATTATAATTATCTGCTTGAAAAGCACCTGTATCGGAATCAGCAATATAGCAGTTTATATAGGTTTGCCAGATCTGTAAAATAGTTGAGGGATAAAATGACTAACGAGGGAAAAAGAAATGCGCCGCCCTCCAAGGAGTGGGAATTTTTTGCATTTCAAAACATTTTAATACATTTTTTACCCTATCCTTGGAGTGATTTGGATTGGAGTGATAAGTGATTTCGCCCAATTACATAATTGTTGTATTGTTATTGTAATTAAAAATTGTAATTGTAATTTTAATTGTTGTGTTGTATTGTTGCAAATTGCAGTTTAAGATTGGGTAATGGGGAACATGCATAATGTTTTTTTAGCATTTTACTAGATTAAGATTAACGTCCTGAATACAAAAATATTTTATTTCGGTGACATAGAATTAAGTTTCATTTATAAAAACGAGCTGAAAGTTTCACACATATTTATGGCGGGAAAAACGGGGCATACGTCACTTGCCATGTATCAGCAATCAACCAATCAAAGAAAGATAAATAACATAACGCTTATTTGGAAATTATCATATCCAAAATCATATAAAATCGAATTAATGTCTAGTAAGCGTAGTAATTAATTTTGAAGCCCAGTTACTATAAAAACAATAATACCAAACCTATTTTCATAGAATATCAGTAAATATTGGGTGTTGTTATTCATATAAAGCAGACTTGACAATGGCTTGCGTAAAAATTTTGACAAGGTTAGCTTGATGACCTTGAAAATGTGATTGTTTCGTCTAGGAGGCGGTGGCAAAGTCCAAGGAGGTTATATGCAAAGTCATTCATATAAGCAGTGATTTTCATGGCATGTGACGTCACATACCGTTTAAAAATAATAGTGCGGGAAACAGATAATCAAAATCTTTGAACATGTATAGAAGTATAATTAGTTAATTTTAAAACTTTTAAATTAGGTTTGTGATGTCTTCAGATGAATAACAATATATTCCACGTACTTTCAGAGCTGTAGAAAATTCATGCAAGTTCCCTATTGAGGAGCGTTGCTGATTCGCATTTTGTACTTACTTCTTTCTGTATTCCTTTACGATATTGATCATGTGCGTAATAGGGATGTCAAAAAGCGTGTATTTCACTAAACGTGTACTCGCCGTCCACAAAAACGTGTACACGTTTACACGTTTACTTCTACAAGAAGTACAATCTGTGTTTACATTTTTATAGTATATAGTAAACCTGATACTCAATGGTCATTACATGTTCACTGCATAATAATGTACCCCCTAATTGTGTTGAAGTTCTTTCCCGCACAGTCGGCATTTCACGATGTTTTCACTCTTGTCAAAGTATTTCCAGACTACATTATGACTAGACATCTTGAGAGCACACGCAACGCAAATAACGTCTTTCTTAGGGTATAGTGACTCGGACCTACTGTCGGTGTCGACTGTGATGTGACTGTCTGTGAGCCACTTGCGTTTTCGTTCTTTACTGATATCCGATATCATAAATTTACGATGACTGACGCTGCCGAGTTCAAGACGCGAGGGTGAAATAGGAGACCACAACCACATCGCCACAGACAACAATCCCTTATCTGTGACATTGCTATACCCGCAAATGAATGAACAATGAAGAGTGAACGGCGGCAAATTGGCTCATATGATAAGAATTCTATGATAAGAATTCAGCAGGTTGCACACTGGATAAAAATAGCATTACATATAAATCGTTTACTTCTCAAGGAAAATCGGTAAACGTGTACACGTAGGCCTACCATCCCTAGTGCGTAACGTACATAATTGTTATTTCATCATTTATCTGTAAGCTCCAGTGATTTTCAATACAATACAATACAATACAAAGCGTCTTTATTCATCTTCAAATCAGTGTACATAAGCTAAGATACGTGATACTGTTAAGCCGTATTTGGCCTACAAATAGAAGAAGAATACCCACCTAGGGCCGAAACCCTGTGTGTGGGGGTATACAAATAGTAGGTCTAGGTCTATCTTCTTTCATATTAAATTATCATTTTGAAGTTGCATCAATTTGACAACACAATTACGTTAAATATGGCAATATGGCGTACGTGCAAGGGCGAAGTGTGATCTACCAACGCAAGTACATGGAAAAAACCTAGATTTGCGCCCGAAAGTGACTTTTCCCGAGGTTAGGGGGGGTTATTGTATCTGTCGGATCTTGGCCTAGCTGTCTGACATTCCACGAAAGTTGGGAAGGTTATTAAGTCTGGTTGATATGTGGTTCATCATTGCGTACTTTTTTCGATTGTTACCTTCTAGATTGGCAGCACTGCACCATACACGAAGCGGAGAACAAGGAAGAAGGCGTAAACTTTTAAAATAAAAAGTTCAACAATCATTTAATACTCTTTAAAACTAGCTACAATATTATAATGTAGGCTTACATCAAAATAAAGACAATTCAACAGTGAACAATAAAAATAACACTTTAAGGTCCAGTCTTACGATGACTACGTTTATCACAGAGCTCAGAAACAGGTTTAGCAAACCGGTTTTGCCCAAAAACGTTTTTATGTTTTTCCGTATATCACACAAAACTCGTAAAAATGGTTTGGAAGCGTATCCAACATGGCCGTCAAACAATATCTTCAAAGCTTTGACCACACACTTCTATATTCTATTATAAATGTGTGTAAAACCTATTAAAACCTCTGAACATTCACGTACTAATAATTTTGAGGTTGGGATGGACATAAAACAAGAAAATAGTTGCCAGCTGTCTGCAATAATAACTACAACAACAGCAACACTCTGATGTCGAGAGTCGAACATCGTCGAGAGTCATTGTCGAGAGTCACCACCTACCACATAGTTGAGTTGTCAAGCAAGTGGAATGTGCGTGCGCACCCTAAAACGCATGGTACAACAGTTTGTGGCGTATACCAACCACAAATCTTGCGATTTGACTTATCCAAACCACTTTCCAAACTGATTTGAACTAATGTGTTTTACAGCAAAACCGATATGTATATCAACATTTGAAAAACGTTTTTGGGCAAAACCGGTTTGCTAAACCGTTTTTGAGCTCTGTGAAGTCCGATTCACACAAAGTTATAAGGTATTGCAATAGCAATAAGAATGGTATAAGAAAGTGGTATAAGGTATAAGCTGAGGACGCCAAAGACTTTCCTGAAAAGATACTACATTTTTGTGTAGACTTCTTTGACTTGCTCTGGCGGCAGTTTGAGTAACTACAGCTGGCTGTCAATCAGCTGACTTCCCGCAGCTGTTATTTACGTTTTAAACCGGCATCGAATGTATTGACAATAATTAAAAATAATAGTTAAAAATAATAAGAAAAAGAATAATTATTATTATTCATTATTGTTGTGTTGTTAGATCATTAATGACGCCGATGGGAGAAGATATTTTGCACGTAGTCACCGGATGCAAGGTCTTTTTGATGTGTACCGGTTGTATACGGTGAGTTTTTGTTTTGACTAATAATTTACAATGAAAACATCTGTTTCATTGATTCAAGTTGCTAGCATCCCATTGGCGTGTTATAAGTGACGTTTCAACGCATGATTGGTCCGTCATAAGAAAGTTGAAATATCTGAACTCTCTTATACCAGTCTTATACCAATTGCTATTGCTATTGCAATGACACATTTGTGTGAACCCTTGTACGTAATCCCTATGGCCCAACTCGGCTTGTGACTATACCTATACCTTATACCATTCTTATAACGTTGTGTGAATCGGGCTTTATAAACGTAGTCAATGTCCCAATAACTACTTATTTGTCGAATAGCTTGTTTTCTCCATGGCAACCACCAATCAAAACCCTTGAAATCCTCCAAATAGCTTAATTGCTACAAATAACTTTCTTATTAAGAGATTGTAAGACCGGCCCTAAACAAAACTTTGGCATTTTTTCAATGAAAAAAGCGAGTACGAAACACGAATCAGCATTTCTCCTCATTTACCTAAGATTGAAATAGATAGGCAGACTCACATATTTACTGCTTCGGAAATCGTTATGGATTGGAGTTGAAATAGTACCTACCTATATATAATTCAGGGGCAACTACTGGAGAGGGTGGAGGTAATAATGTAGTTAGAGTGTGGCTGGCGGACAGTAGAAGTTAGAAAGAGGTGTATGGAGGATGGATGTGGGTAAGTTCTCTTTCTTGGGAAAGGACGACCGTCGACCCTCGAGTGGAATGGGCTGGATGGCCAAAAGGTCAGGGCGTTTGCTGACAGGCTGAAACCTAAACCCAGGTCGATGGAGGAGGTGAAAGGCGATGGTCCAGAGGAAGGGATGAGGATGGCTGGAAGGAGGGTGATGGAAGAGAAGGAAGAAAGAAACTTAGGGAGGAACGAGAGGAGGAAAGAGGTTGATGGAGTGAGGTGAGGGAGGAAGTTAATACGAAAGGAAGGAAGGAAGGACGGATGAAGAGGAAATCTTGCCACCGGCATAGGCCTACAGCCAACAGCGAGTTAACAACAACAACAATAGAGGCATAGGCCTCTATGGAGGTCTGCCTAGGTCCAAGCCGTAACGAAAGCAGCAATTCTCGCTTGAAGCGGATACAATCTAGACCTACTCTTGCCTGAAGCAGGCCATGTTATCTACCTTCTTAACTCATAATAAGTGAGAAAACTGAACTATTAGCTGCACATACTTGCAATTTGAACGCTTATTTGTAATGCCATAGCAGACATCCTTCAGCTGTGCTCGCTCCTTCCACAGCTGGCTGGGACGAGAACGAAAACTTTTACTCTGTCCACACCAGGCCTCGCGAAGGCGGATATAGTATTTACAAGTCGAAATGGCGGTTTTGCGGTGAGCGCCCCCTTCAAAATCAGTCTCAGTGGTTTTACATCAGATTCGAAAAGGTGTCTCTCGAATTTGAAAATTCGCAAAAAATAATGATGAGTAACTCCAAGAGGAAAAATACAAAAAAATAGAGCGTTGTTTGTTGGTATTAAAGTTAAAAATTGTTTTAGTACTTGAGCTTTACATGTGATGAAACCACACGAAGCATTATAATCAGTTGTGTGCGGTTTTCATGGCTGTATTCTTTTTTTTATTATTTTACCCGACACAGTTGAAACTGAGTTATTGTTTTGTATTGTACATTGCACCATTATCCCAAATAAAATAAACTTGTATTTATAATCTACCCACTCAGTTACAATACAAGAACTGATTTCGCTTATTATGTGCTTCGTTGCTACTTACCTTAGTTGCTTACTTTACTTACCGACTTACTTATTTACTCACTTACTTAATTACTTACTAACTTACTTACTTACTAATTTGAACTTTACTGGAACGCTCTCTCGAGCTACGGGGAGAAGAATAGAGAAGTAAAAACGCGGAAGCCCGAGGGCTGCCGCTGAGGTGATTATAAAAAAAAACTGACTGTGAGTATGAATTGGGGTAGAACCTGCTACAGTGGATCTGGATGGCAATGTGAAAAAAACAAAAAGGATTCTGAATGAATGCTCAATAGAAGCGAGCGGAGCCGTCGCAGTCTAGGGTTAAACGTCACTTCTTGGCTTGGGAATAAGTAAACGGTGACTTTGGAGCCGTCAGCAACGAAGCGTTCAATAAATTCAAAGTTGTTCTGAATCGGTCTTGTTGATTCTGGCATTTGTCCGCAGGTGTTCGCACTGTCCAATCACTGATTCATATATTTCCTATGTGAAATATCTATCTTTGATTGGTTATCGCTCACTCGTCGATGGTGTTCGGAGCCTGCAAGTTTGGTTTAGTCACTTTCCCCACTGTAAATCAGTTTAGTTAGGTACTGAGTGGGTACACTCTAAATGTGAATTCATTTACTTATTTATTTATTTATTTAACCACGTTGAACCATCCAGGGCCTATGCCCCCCGGGACGGATCCCGGCACCCGCCTCTTCTTTGCAGTCCGGGGGAAGACGATTTCAGGAATCTTTAGGAACCCTCAAAGGACGAGCAGATGGTTGCATCCTTAGGCAGAGGGTCGCTTGGGTATTCTCACGGGGCGAGCCCTCGGAGTACCCGTGCTGGCGATTGGGCGTCGAAACCTGTCAAGGGGTTTTGGCGTAAGTAGGAGTCATTGTTGATGGACTGTGAGAAGAGTAGAGGGTGAGTTACCAGGGCACTGTAGAAGCGTCTGTCCCGAGATGCAATAAGGTCAGATACGAGAGGCGTACTCTACCTAGGGCTGTGTGGATGAGGGTGGCCACTCTGGTGAACTTCTGAAGCCGGAGCACAGATAGTGAATTTGTTATCAGTGGCCAAAGTATAGTCCTGCTGACACCCATGTTTTGGGTAAGCTGTAGTTTGAGCGTGTGCGTTTGAACCGCCCCCCCCCCCCCCCCATATGGAAGTGGCGTACAGAATGCTTCGTTGCTATGACGGCTAAGGGAATTCATTATAATTACTTTATTGGCAGGTTTCCTCAACAGAGAACAACACCTTATTGATAGACGCTACCACGTAAAACCTGAGCGTGTATGGGGACCATTCGACCAAACGGGTACAAAGTCCATCATCCTAGTGTCATCCTTGATGTCACATTCACTTTGTTTCCTCCCTCGTAGAAAGTCTCAGTTACGTTCGTAACGACTACCTATACAAACTCGGAGCCCAGACACATGGTATACCGCATGCTCTGTGTGAGCCGCCCACCCTCTATCAAATAATAATGATTTATTTTAACTCCATTGCATTTAAAGCCAGTATCTCATCTTGGAAAAACTCTTGATATGTTATAAAGATTATCATATTTAAGAACGTTGCTGGGAAATAGAAACAAATTTAAGAAATCTGGTGTTTTCGGCAGCGATTTTAGTGGTTTTCCTACTGTACGTGAACTTACGTCACTGCGGGGGCTGAGCAAGTATTCCAGCTCGGTCTCCGTCTGCCTAATGGAAAAGTATCAGTAGCATATATAGCATAAGCAGTAGCTTACCGGCCATCCAGTAGAGTTGAGTTGAACCACAAACAATTAGTTGTCATGGGTAACGGTGCACTGTAAGGAGACAACATGCTACAGTTAGATCAGGTGACGGAAGTGATGACTGACGAGTGCAATCATATAAACGTTGCGTAGCCCATAAAAGACCGATAGATATAGGATAGCTCGGTGCGACGCCCGACAAACCAAAGGTTTGTTTTGGATGAATTATCAAATTAAAATATTAATATGTACAGTTATGTTAAATTAACAGCAGACGAGCCACAAGCTACACGTGAAGTCGGTATATCTACAAAAACGAGACAAAACACTGTCCCGTTAAAAGCAGGACGAATAAACACTCTATGGAAGCATGCAAAAGTAGATGCAGATATGATCCAAATGGAAATCAGGACCAGCTTTGAGAAATGGTGAGGGGAGGGGGGAAATGCAAATGAACTCTGGGATGAGCTTCAGGAATTTGCGCGGGTGCTAGGGAGAGATGGGTCCCTGTGGCGGGAGGGAATCAGGATCCACCTACCTACAACAAAGAGATAAAAATCTGGAAGAGGATGGGCAAACAGGCATCTTAATTGTATTGGTTGACGAGTAGGAAAGAGGACAAGGACAGAACTAAGGAGATAGGGATAAGGGATAGTTCACTGAAATAGCTAACTTTTACACGACTCAAGATAATTTGTTCAAATTTAGTGCATAGTTGCAAAGCAACAAGAAAAAGTTTTAATTATCATTGTTGACCTCAACCCTCAACATTGGTTATTTTTCACTGTTGATTACAGTGTTCCCTTCAATTTGACACATTTTTCAAAAGATAGATTGGGACTGTTTGATTAGAGATTTCCTAAATATTCTTTGTTCAGCTTACATAAGATTTTAAAATTTACTACCTTCATTTTTTTAATTGACAGAGAAAAAAATGTTTCTGTAAAAACGAAGCATACCATCAAAATTTCCCAATTGGTATAGGGGGAGTGTTTATATAGTAGCGAAAGTGCTCTGGGAACTGTTGAAAATTCATTCAAGGGATATTTACATTTTAAATTTAGGTTGGGCTGGTAAGATCAGGAAGCTTAAGAAGGTATACAAAGAATACTACTAGGTACTCCAATGTGTGTGGAACAAATTATTTAAATAGAGAAGCCTCAGTGGATCAACCTACTGAAGTTTTAGCACGCTATTTGATTATTCTCATATTTTTGTGATAACTAGAGTATTGAGAAGATGAATGGTATGTTTTAATCTTAAGTTATTGACAATGCCCAAGTTGATACTTCTACTTCTACTTGAGAAAACAGTTAAAATTATTGTTACATTTTATTCACCAAAATTAATTTTTTTTACCATCTGTAATAGAATTAGAGACTGAGCCTATATAAAAATCGAAATACAACGGAGAGTTGGATATATAAGAATAAAAAATAATAAACACACTTTTGGGGGTATTTTGTTCGTTTTTCAGTGAAATATCCCCTTAAATGCACTCAAGACGAGGAAGTGGGAAAGGCATGATGGATAAAGGGGACAAACAAGCAAGGGGGGGGGGGTCTACCCTGGTTGGGGAAGATGGCAAAACTATTGTAGGGAGAATAGGGACGACCTCGGAAAGAAGCTACAACCACGATTTTCGGTATTGAATATCGAACCAGTGACATCTATCGGTTTAATTCAGTGATCAAAAATGTCTGTTGTCTAATCTATTTTTAAAATACCCACACAAAAAACAGCCTTCTACAGGTATTTGCTTCTACGATGCCTATACGCCAGATATGGTGCGAACTGTGAACAACGGTTAAAGGGCGGTGGAAATTAAGTGGGAAATGGAAACCACAAACAAGTGAGACAAGTATAGGTGGAAACCTGATTGAAAAGGCGATTTTAAAATGAGGGATACAGTATTAACTAACAGTGAAAAAACGTTTGTAATCGAAGCAATTTCAAAGACAAGGGTGAGAATAAATTAGCGTACGTATAATATCAAGATTAGAGCTTCCGTAGGCCCTTGAAGGTTATGGCTGTCCCAGCATGCGCATGGACTGTCATTAGATGCAATTTAAACTTTTAATAACAAGTGTATAAGCCTAGGCCTATGTTGAGCGAATAAATAAAAATGTGTCCAAATTAGTTTATCCTTTGGTCTGTTAGTTGTTAGTAGTTAGTTATTAGTTGTTCTTAGGCCTACATTAACATAACATAAACAACATTAGTTCAGTGGTGCTGTTCAAAAGATTAAAAGATCACTAGGCCTAGGCCTATCAGTATGTACATGGACTACATGTATCATCACGCTAAGGCGCTTTGGCAGCAGCCGATTTAATTTCAATCAGTTGGGATCCGCTCTGTATATCACGTCAATCTGAAGCGCCCTCATCCAAGCCAACTACGAATTCAGCCAGTCATATCACAGACCACGGCTGCGCACGCATCGTGGAGCCACTTTGACGTGTATATCACATAAATGAGAGTGAATTCTATCTTCCAACTCGCTTGCCAAAGTGTATTGGATCGGCAGAGTATCCTTGAGGTAAATTCGACGTGTAGGCCCATAACACCTCTGCAACCGATTGGAACCAAGGCGCCCTCATCTTATGCACGTTAAACTTGCGTGATATACATAGTCACTGCCTAGGCCTAGGCCTTGTACATTATCTCTGTCTGTTGCACTTTTGTAAAGTTTGGTGCACAATATTCCCGGCAATGAGCTCCTGGAACGGGAAAGTTAGCTAGGCTTTATCTCTATTATCTAGGATCTAATGACATCGACTACCATACAAATGTATGAAAGAATGCCAGGCAGTGGTTAAAGTGGACTGGGAGAAGTAATGGTATGCACTACTGCTGTGCATTGTAGACAAGGGGGGTATGCTGGGGGTTCTAGGGGGTGCTTTCCCCCAGGTTTGCCCCCCAAGGAATTTTGTTAGGGTGTTTTGTCACGAACATGTTTAAAGGGATAGTCAAGTGAAAAACTTAAAAATCACCAATGAGTCATTGTCATAAGTGCATGAAATTCAGTTAGGCCTATGTGTAAAATAAAATTGATAGGTTGCTTCAATGCAAGAAAAAAAATAGTGAACATTTTGCTATTCTATAAGATTCACTACGCCAGCTCTGCTGCATTTTTCTTCTAAAGCGTAGTAGGCCTACAGTTGTATTGGTTCTGAGCTCGCTAGCGCCTTCCCGATAGACAGAGCACTCATTGTGTTATATGAGACCAGCCACAACACTCGGCGACTGCGGACAGTGCCACTCAAAACAAATTGCAACTTTTCTACACATCAAGTCACGAGAAAATTAATTGCAGGGCATTTTGTAAAAGTACACATTCGTACTAAGAAGCATGTTATCGGCAGAGAAACGATGCACATTAAAACTCCTCATCGATTTTTGATAAGTCCCCTACTTTAGCGGTGGTTTTACTATCTCGAGGCAACATTTTTTTCATATGGGAATTACCATACGAAAAGTTGCTCGGTGCTACTTGGTAGCAACAAGCCCAAAAATCGCGGTTTCTTTTATTTTTTAATCGCCTCCTTTTAAAACATGGTATCTTCTAGTCATGTTTTCCATATTTGAGGGTGGACATATACAAATGATTGGTTTTTAGTTTTTCACAGGACTTACCCTTTAAGTGACTATGGACGAGGATCCGGAATAGAAACAATACTTTTGTGGTGGAAAAACAAAAAAAATTGAAAGATTTACTTTATAAAAACATTGGATGAGCCCAAAACGTTGAACATAATTTGCTAGAATCAGTGGCGTAACCATTGATTAAACATGATCAATGGCGGAACTTCGATTCATGGGCCCGCCCGCAAACATTTGATGGGTGACTTCTAATGGGTATACGTACATTTATACGTAGGCTATCATATGAACAAAACGTTACTGCTTTTACATCAGATTCCTCCGTGCTTTGATTTCAGCAGCAAATCAAAAACACAATCAATATGCATTGTCTTTGTCCCTAGCGGCTGTTCAACATAGCTAATTCCGATAGTATATTTTGGGCCATTGAATTTTGCAAATAATTTTTTTATAATTTTAATTTGGAAAACGACCTCTCCGCTCCAGCCCCACTTAACGGGCAACGTAATAAAGAAAATAATGGCAGCACACACGTCTAGATATCCTGAAGATAGTGCAGTATAATCCACGAACACCAAGTTGGCTAACTACAGTACAGTTTGCACTCTGAATTTCTACAATTATGGTGTTTTTTTTTTTTTTTTTTTTATTAAATCGTTTCACACATATACGTACAATATTAGAAATTGTTTTAATTCCCACTAAACCACATAGTGGTTTGTCAGTGGGACAGTCATATAATTAAAGTGCAGTATGCGGACTGGTCGTGACACACAAAAGATATAATTTATGATATATAGTTTAATATGTAATTTAAATATAATTTATGGTTAAATAGAAATACAAAGAGAGTAGTGAAATACAAGAAATAGCATAAATACAATAAGTGGTTCGTTCAATCATAATTATATATACAAATATAAATTTACCATGACTAATTCTCTAAATAATTCAAATAATATAATCTACATTGCCGTTTAATAGTTGACAATTTGTCTGCGTATAATAGACCTCCTGGCAGTGAATTAAATACTCGTGGTACCACAGACTGCAGACGACGATCGCCGTACTTATTGTGTGACAAAGGCACAATGTAATGTCCCTTTGTCGCTGATCGGGTGATTTTCGAATGTATGTAGGGTCGTTTGTAGGTTGAGTCAAAGAAATGCTTAATTATTAAACGGTAATTATATTGTAAATCAACAGGTAAAATAGAAAAGAAACTGTAGATGAACGGAAAGTCTGGTTGAATGTAATATGTACTGCGGGGGTAAATCAATAAGAGTATACTTTTCTGTAAATTTAATAAGTTATTTAAAATATACCTTGACGCGTTTCCCCAAGACAGAATAGCATACGATATGGTTGCCTCCACCAGAGCAATATAAACGACACGGATCAAACCAAAAGGTAATATTGATTTTAAATTATATAACTGGTATGCACAAGAACGAAGTTTTTTACATAGCATATTAATATGAGACTTCCAAGAAAAATCCTTGTCTACTATGTTATGAATATGTGTTATGATGTGTTATCACCCTATGTGTTATCACATATATCACACTATGTGTTATGAAAAATAATAAGCTGAAGCAGAAACCAGGCGATAGATCGTCAGGATATGTGTCTTGCAAAGTTATAGCTCTGCTCGTTAGATGGAGCTCGCTTATTTCAGCGAGAATTGAGGGATAGAGAATGGAAAATTTCTTGAAAACTTCGTCCAACGCACGAAATCTGCTTGCTAAACGGTCGTTCAGAATGTCTAGCACAACAATGAAAACATTCACACGAAATAGGTTTTTCAATCTCGAAGTAAAATACATACATAGGCCTATCGCCAACACAGTGAGCAGATTTACAGCCAGGTCTTTCTTTAAATTTGACTTCTGCTTCCCATTTGTTGCCTATCTCACTATTATTTGCCAGAACTGTTCCTGTATTTGGAAGTTGTATCAAGCGCTTGCTTTACATGGTTCGTGGCGACAGATAGGTCCATATGTTTTGTCTGGAGATATTTGGAGTCTATATCAATTTACTTTCGTTCTTCTAGAAATAGAATAAATTCTGGCTATCGTATTCAATACACCTGCTAAGTTTATATGTAAAGTGTACAACTGTAAATGGCATGTATCAAAGCCAGGCGAAAAAACGAAAATTATAACAGGGCCCCCTAAACTAGCGGCCAGGCTTGGGCCCGCCCGCAGTTGCGGGACCTGCGAGCGCCTAGTTCCGCCACTGTTGCCAATATGCATAAAATCGATAAAAATTAGTGCCGGTATGGCATACCGTCAGTAATTTTGGTAACGGTACTTGCATACCTGCTCATACCGCCCCACTTTAACCACTGATGCCAGGAATAGGGCTGAGTCGTTAAAACACCCGTCAAAAATATACGTGTACAAATATTCATACACGTTTAACTGTGTCTTATACCTCGCCCGACTACTAGGCCTATCCCTCCTCTGCCACCCCACACAAAGTCCAAACTCGCAGATTTTTTTTGATGTCACAGCACAGCTCTTCGACGAGCCGACAAGGCATAATTTAGGGTGGGGAGTCAAAATGAATGGACAGTTGGACACAAAAGTGGAGAATATAATCAACAATTAATATAGGCCTAATATAAATCAGCCATGTTATTTCAATGAACATATTTTTTGCAAACAATACAACATTTTTTAAAATCATTTTGTGAACAAGTGGGGTGTTACGTTTGAACGCGAAAATTTAGGAAAAGAAGCGTTTTCTGCCAGCCCTAGCCAGGAGTCGTTTTGATTGTTATTGCAGCATGCATGAACACGGAACAGGCACATTCTTGTGGTTATATAAGTGTGTGCCCCAGTCAGGATAAGAATATTTATAGAGGAGGTAACTATCCAACGATTTTTCCTGGTAGCCTCAGCAAGCCTCAGTGTTGGTCTATCACACACACTTCAATAACGCTGGTTTGATTTCCACCACTGGCAATCATGACTACAGATTTTCCTAGGTCATAAGGTTAATGCTGTTAGCCAATCATGGCATGTTGTCAGATATTAGCTTCGAAGTTTCAAATTATTATGTTATTGGATCTTTCTAGCGTACCGGTACTTTGAACCTAAGTACATAATAAAGTTTTCTTTTCCACCCTCTTTATGCCACTCGGCATTGTTCACTTGCCCGTTTTGAACAAACAAAGAGGTGGCTTCTATTCTGTGTGTCTCTACTGGTTCCAGCATGATGGCATAATAACCAAATGTGGGCATTTAAGAAGAAGATAAAGTTGTCTGGCTCTTGCTGATTGTTGGGTTGTTTGTTTTGTTGTTGGGGCCTGTCTGTATTTATTTTTGTGTTTACTTCTAGAGAGTCGATGGCAGAGAGTTAGACGAGAGCAGAAAGCTACGAATTCACTTTGGCAAAGACTATGGCTGTTGCCATGTCTCTTTGGGGGAAACAAAGTATGTACTTAGTCATGCTTTACTTGCATTTTTAAACATTTAGAAGTTTAGATAGGCTACAAATAGAACCATTCGACTTTGAAATTAATTAATACCTTTTTTGTCACCAGAGTTTTGGCCCAAGTATCGTGCGAAGTTGCTCAACCAGGAGCGACCCGACCAAACGAAGGTTTGCTGTATGTCAACGTTGAGCTCAGTCCCATGGGTTCTCCGCACTTTGAAATTGGCCGTCAGTCAGAACTGTCGATAATTATTAATCGCACTCTGGAGAAGTGTATAAAGGATTCCAGGTGCCTTGATTTGGAAGGATTGTGCATAGTTTCTGCAGAGAAGGTGTGGTCCATCCGAATTGACATCAATGTTTTGAACCATGAAGGCAACTTGATTGGTGCTGCTTCTGTAGCTGCTCTTGCCGCCTTGTCTCATTTCCGCCGTCCTGATGTAACCACTACTGGGGAACAAATCATAATTCATGACTCTTCGGAAAAAGATCCGGTTTCTCTCGGCCTTCATCATTATCCTGTCTGCATCACGTATGCAATATTTAATAATGGTAACAACATCATAGCAGATCCCACTGCATTAGAAGAGAGAGTATCTGATGGTGAACTTGTTTTTGGAGTAAATGCTTACCGGGAATTGTGTGCACTTCACTTAGGTGCAACAGTAAAACCCCAGGTAACTCTTACGTGTGCCAACAGAGCAGCGGCACGAGCAGGAATAGTTGTAGCCGAAATAAAAGCTGCATTGGCACATGATGCGGAAGCAAGAGCATTGGGGAAAGACGTTGGCTTTGGAGAGTGCATGCGAGAGAAAAGCTTTGTGGCACCTGAACATGAGCGGTGGAGTGTAGCATTGACCAGTCATGGACTACGAAATGCAAAGAAACGTGTTACCAAAAATGTAGAAGTGATGGAGGTGGAGGAAGTAAAGAGTTCAGAAGATGGCTTTAGAATGCAGTCACAAACACCTGATGCCACTAAGCATTCCGATTTAAGCGACATGTCCGAAGAAGAATCTGATGTTTCTGATATTGAAGTTATTGCCGAAGTTACTCCAGAAGAGAGGTGGAAGGCAGCTGAGCAAATAGGTAAGTGTCCAGGGAAGATATTTTAAAATTTGGATAGGCGCATTTAACTCATCTAATTTAACCTAAAATAACTGTGCTTTACTTTTTCTTTCACATTTCATCTTGATAATGCAATTTATATGAGAAAATGTGGGTATGCACAAATTGCGCTTTGGCTGCGCATCATATATGAGTAAATTACTTGAAATTTTGATAATTATCTTCTTTAATACAAAACTGTCCAAAGTTCCAAACTATCAAATAAAATAGGGGACACATTGCGGCATGTTCAAGCCTGTTTGTCAACTGTCTAGGCTTAAAGCAATAAAAAAAAGTCTAAGCTCTGTAGCTATAGCTTATACTGTAGTGGCATTTCAGAATTAAGTAGCAACCGAATCGTTCCACTCTCAAGTGGCTTGCTTTGCTGGCAGTAAGCAATATGATTTATAATTCAGGAGGCCTATATACTGAGTCTGCTGAGTAAGTGAAACCATCGGAACTAAATACTGCCGACTCCGACTGTTACCTCAAATCCTTGACTAATACGAAACATAATACACTACAACCTTGTTATTACGTCATCTGATATGTCGTTCCCATTATCACATCGTTTTGATAAAGTCCCGGCGAAACCCCATAAGACGCAATGTTAATTTTCTCTTGATAATACGTCGCCTGATATAACGTCGAATGCGATAGTACGTCGCTAAATTAACGTCCCTACATTAGTAAAGCAATTGATATAACGTCGTTTCAGATAAAATTCCTGCATTTACAATTGAATTCAACTTTCAGTTAACTCCCCCACCCTTACGCGCTGCGAACCCTGACTCAGGTAGAGGGCCCCGGGCGGTTGACTCACAGCCAGCCTGCCGGCCAGCGCTTTGTTGGTCTTTATCTGTGTCTAATACATTGTCTCGACAAAGACCCAAAATGGAAATAAACCAGTTTATCACTCGTGAGATACGCATATTCTTAAAAGAAAAGCTCTGGATGTACACGTTCTCTCCTCCTTGATAAGAGTGGTGACAGCCAACTGTACAATAGTGCTGGACTCCCCTCCCCCCAAAATGTGTAATTTCATTTTTTGTTATCTTTAATGTTACTATAGAATACTGCAGGTCATATTTGCAACAAATCTAATCCGCCACTATTTCAGTCCCTTCATTATTGATGTTGCCCCAAAGAGTACATTTACTTCAAACTGAGCCATAAATCAGTTACCATCTTAAGTTAATTTGATACAACGTCGTGCTTGATGTAATGTCGAAACTCAATTGTCCCTTCAGGGACGTTATATCAAGGTTGTAATGTAATATACGTACTTCTATTGTTCCTTCCCTTCGTATTTAATACGTACGTTAATCCCTGTACTTAAATAATAGATTCACTATTTATTAATATTTATTGGAGTCGCTTGACGAAGAAGAATCCGAATATCCAATTGTATTTCGACAAATAAGCAGCAAAATTTCGAAATGTACAGCCAGTGTAGTAAGTATGACACAATTTTACGCTTACCTAGCTAACTCAGCAGCTGAATTGTGGTATGCAACTACCTATTATAATTTATAACAGATTTTAAGCCTTTGCTGGGTATTTTTTAAAGAATGACAATGATATCTTCTGATGATGAATGAGTGTATTCAACAGTTCTTCAATCAGTGAACACTCCAACAATAGTACAAGATATTTGATAGGTCTAATCAATAATCTTGTTTTACATTCCATTTTTTGTTGTAGTATAATGTATTTCCATTATTTTGTTTGAATGGCCAATAAATCTAATCTCTACACTGTTTGTATTTTCTTTTCAGTGTTAAGCGATGGTAGTGAAGAAGAAGAGACAGTGACCCTTCCACCACAGATTAATCCTACCATAAAATTATCTGGCAAGAAAGGGAGCAAATTGAAGTAATGAAACACTGCTACATACTAGTAAAGCAATCAATTACCAATCCATGAAAACTACTTAATTATCTCTAGTTTTGTATTTCTCAATAGTCAATGTACTTGTTTGCCAAATCAGTTTTGCAAATTACATAACATTGCCCAAGGATCATTCAAATGTACTACAACTAAAATTGTGTTGTGTGAAGATACACAATCTAGACATGTATACTTTTAATTCTGAAAGATTCCATTATTTGTTACTGTATGAATGAAAAAATAAATGTCAGAGCATGGTAATGAACTTTGGAATTGGCACAGGAATTACTTCTTGTCCCTCTATCCCATTCATCCCTAATAACAACCACTAATTTGCAAATGAAAGTAATTTGTCAGCTTTGAATTTAACAATGTATCATGACAATTTCCAGTCACCTGGAATGATGTATCGTCAATTACTAAACTAAATACGCTGATACGGCGATAATCACGAATATTTTGGTAGTTAAAAAGTTATGTGTCTGCTGCTGAGGAAGCAACTCAGCTCGGCTGCCAGCAATAAGATGAATAAATCTAGATCAATATAGGGGACCAGATGGTCAGGACTGATCGAATTTCTTTTTTCTCTAACCCAATGCAGATGCAAACACTGTCGGAGGTCAAACATTTGCTGGAAGTGAAACGGGAACAATAGTATTTTAAGGGATTTAAATTTTTTTGCTCGAAATTTATGCATATACATTTTTTTTATTTTGTATTGTACACAAATTCATATTCATCCACATTAGTTACAATTAAACATATTTTTCGAACTTTTATTATTTTAAGCACATCTCTTTGGGAAATTGCAAAGTTATAAAACTCTTGTCCTGTGTATTTTAATTAAGTTAAGTGCCGAATTACATGTACCACTAACCACTTCTCTTCACGGAATAACTGTGTTCCAGAATTTATCGGATTACTAATCTCGCTTAGTCAACGGTAATCCAAGTGTTCCAATATTCATACTAGATGGTTTATTAAACGTATCAGAATCAATCCTAAGCTAATCACACTCTCATCCAACTCAACCCTTCTTAACCGAGATTTCCCGGATTACTTGTGGCGCAAGTTTGAATTGATTTACTAAAACATGGCTATATGTTTGATTGCTTGTATGGCAAACTAATAGTATAATTGAAGAGATATTCGCCACACACGGAATGATTAGATAACGACTCTGACAAACGAAATACGCTTTCCTACGATATCTCCAAATGCAAACTTCCCTCCACTTACTAAGCAAAACAAATCCCACAAGTGTCCCTTTTATGTTGTGTTACCCAATCCATCCTGATGTCATGGCAGGTAATCTGAGATTACTTGCGAGATGAATTCTGGAACACAGCTTATTGCGTTTTTTTTTCCTAGTTGAAATTTGTAATTTTTTAAACGCAAATCAAGGAAAATCGTGAATTTACCAATTTCGGGATGCAGTAAGTCGAATTCGGGACTGCCCGCATTTTTCGGGACGTCTGGTCACCCTAGTTCAATAGCAAATAACATGAGCGATTTCACTCGCAGGCTCGATGTCATTACGTCTTACACTGCAACGACACTCCACCTTTTGAGTACCAATTTGAAATATCCAACGAGTCAACGAGACCTTCTAAATTACTTTGTCATTTGAACTGAAAACATTACAATTAGAATGTCACAAACAATTATTGTTACATATTGCCAGGCCATAAAATTTGTACTGGTCAGAGGTAGGTAAACGGTTGACAATCAGTGGTCTCAAAGGCAGTTTACTTGCAGCTCTGCACTTTCAGTTAGAAATGTATGATGCCATTCATTGTTTTAAATAACATCTTGGGAAATTAATTTTTAACAAATTAGTACACAGTTTGTAATAATTTACTTATAAATATTCTTTAAACGTGGAAAAACACCTAGAATCAATTTCCATGCAGCTAAAAAAACTGTACAATATCAAACCATGTAAAAATGACAATGCCCACTTCAACAAAAACTAATGAATGCATTACCAGGAATCCTGCAATACCTACAACTGTGAAGTGTAAACACATACTGGATTGGGGACAGCAGACAGGCAAAAGCATTACCTATTTCACTTACCTTGTACACTCCTATTTGTAGTTGTGTGCACGCTCTTGACTCCCACTTCCGAGAATTCTGATTGGGTTGAATTATTCTTTACATAGGCCTACTGTTGTTCAACGCAAATAGTCACAACACAATTGTCGTTTTGGCTTATGTACGTAATACGTATGTGATTACGATTCCATCTGGTCATTTGTTTATGCCTAGGCCAAAAGTATTCTTTACAATTTTGAATTATGTATTGCAGATGGCAAATCTAGTAACATTTTTCTTTTGAATGAAGTCATCGTGTACTCTTTAATAAAATAAATAAAATCACATTTAGAGTCTACCCACCCAGTAACGAAACTGATTAGCAGTGGGGGACTTAAATTGAAAGTGACTAAACCAACCCTGTAGGCTCCAAACACCATCGACGAGTGAGTGATAACTAATCAAAGATTGATATTTCAAATACTAAACATATGAATCAGTGATTGGACAGTGCGAACACCTGCGGACAAATGTCAGAATCAACAAGGCTGATTCAGAACAACTTTGAATTTATTGAGTGAAGGGGAGTGTAACTGCACCATCCCTATGGGGAACATTGTCATCATGAACTAAGGGTGCGTCCCAATGTGATTTAGCCACTAGCCTACTAGGTGGCCTGCTACCCACTATCCATACACGAGCTTTGGACACTACCTATCCAAGTTAAAGTGAACTATACACTGCCTATAGACAATCACCCACATTTAAGGTTATGTTGTACACATCAAAGCATGGAGCAAAGCTGTAAATTCCAGATTAATGTTATTTCAGAAGAACATATCAAAATTGATGATGGATTATCAATTATCAATTAAAGATGTTTTTTGTTATCTGCTATCAAATTCTGATTAATAAAATGATAATAACTCGAGTGGCACTTCGTCTGCTATTGTTAGTCGGTATTCTAGTGTAGAGTTTCACCAACTACCCACTACTGACTAACTTACTAGCCACTAGCCTACTAACAGCTTTGGTCACCTCTGCTTGTGACGACACTTTCGTCAAATTAGTCAGCGAAGCTAGTCGACTAGCGTGAAAAAAGAGCATTGGGACTAAGGGGACTAAGTATCATTGCAGAAATATGTGAGAAAACCTGATGTCCTTTAATATCATTATCGTCCTTTAATCGTTATTAATGTTATCTGATGTCCTTTATTCAATTAATTTGTTTTTACCATAGTAAAAAAAAACAAGAATTTTAATTTTAAACTCACGTTTATAAATTATAAGTAAATATAAATCCCTCTTACAAAAATGTAAATTTTACTTTAAGCAACAGAAGGATGAATAACTAAGGAAGTACCTAATAATAGTTTACAGAAGGAGATTCTATAAGTAGTATCCTAGAGATTGGTTAAACATTGGAGAAATAAATTGAAAGTGTAAAGCAATAATTACTAATATAATTATACATTTACTAGTTCTTGCAATATATACACAACAACAATATTTGAATACTGGATAGTATACTGTGTAGCGAGTAGTCTTACATTCATAGTTCCCACATGTCGTCACAGCGGCCATGATTGTGACACAATTGATGTAGGCGTAGCCTAGATTAACATTGGTTGATATTATTTATAGGTTGACTGAAAGGTAAAATAAATAATAAAAATCACAAATTACCACACAGAGACATACCAATAATTATTAATTATATTTCCAAAATATGCTGAATCTTAATAAACAACGTTTTGTGTAGTTTATCATAATAGGTTTAAAATGTCTTGCCATGGTAACGTACTCAAAGTTAAATAATTATTGCAAAGATAGCCGCCACGTGCACAGATGTGAAATACTGTACATGCAATTTAATTCTGGAAAATAATACATCTTATGTACAATACATATTACAAATACAATATACTATAGTAAACTTTTAAAATGACAATCTCAACTTGGAAACTTTCTGAATTCTGATAGGTATACATAGGCTTATCATGTTTTAATATTTTAAGCAAGCTCTAAGAAATGAACCAGTCTGCTCCGATAGATGACAATTTGAGACATACAGTACTTGCATGGGAATCTACCTTACCGCTGGGCTTCACCATTTTGTATTTGCACTCAAGTCATTTCTTAGTGAAGCCATAGCTTGCATACTGATTTCATATATGGCCATTTTGAAATTTCAAAATCTTGTAAGGCACCAGATATCCAATCAAGCTGATTCAAAGACCAATCGATACTAAATATAATGATTCTTGATATGACGTGCAGTGCAGTCAAATTGGGTCAGCCCCTTCAACTATAAAAATTCAACTCTACAAAATGTTAAATGATACATAATTATAGAAGGAGAATAATGTAGAATGTTGGACATTTATAAGGAAAGACTACTGCCAATATTTGAACTATGCATTTCCACCAGATTCTCAAGAAGAGAGTAGATCATTAGAAAGTAATACACAGCAAAATAATGAAAATTCTTATAAAATATAGCATTTCTGTCTCATTTTCTATTTTCATGACTTTTTGGTTATGTTCTTTTATTGGTACCTGAACAATCTGATGGTGCTTCAGGCATTCTTTTATTGACTCTTTAGTGTCGTCTGTGCCATTCTTTTATTAACGAGCAGAGCAGATGGAGCACGCTTCGTACATAGGCGTTCCAGGGGCAATCTTACAAATTTGCACGCCTCTTTTGAAATGACACAGCCTGTCCAGGGACTGCTTGCTACCTTATCGTGGTGGGCAGGTTTGCGTGCTTTGTCGATCCTGAGAGCTATGCCGGCGGAAGCGTATGCTTCTGGTAGGGCCCCCCTAGCGGGACTGGTAGAGGGGCAGAAGTCAGACGAAATGCAGTCACCAACCTCCCCACTCCCTTTTCCTCCCCACCCTCCTACTTGCCCCTTTCCTCCAAATAGCGCCCTATTTCATCTTCATTATCACCCACTCATCGTCTTGATTAGCCAAGTTGCAAAAATATAAGACGTTGTTAAACACAAATATCAATCTCTCTTGAAATGACACAGCTTCTGACAGGGTTGTGGTGGGATTTTTAATAAATGAAAAAATTATAGTTCAAAGTTGAAGTAAACACTGTATATAATCAATTTCTAAACAATAATAAGGGAAAAAGAAAAGAAAGAGGGGAAGACCAAGACCGAGGTGGGAAGAAGTGATAGCGATGGACGTGGAAAGAAGAAATGCAACTTGGGAAGAGGCCAATCAGGAACGATGGCGGGAAGATAGAAAAGTATGGACAGAATTTGTAGAGAGAGCAGAGGAAGAAGAAAGTGAAGAGGAGGAGCCGGAGGAAGTTAACATGAGGGAAGCATCAGGCATGGCCAGCCGGCTTCGATGTACCTAGGGGCCAGAATATGATGGGATTAATTTCCTAGCCCCTACCCAACTTCATTGTTGGACACAGGGAGCAGATATACTGTATATATATAAAAAAAAAAAATAAGAAATAAGATGAAACATTTTGGTTTAGAATACAAAGTATATCCTCAAATATATGTCGTTTGTGTCCGCCTTCTTTGTTTAGGTTGAGTGGAGGTGAAGGTTGTGTTACATTAATAGTGGAAATAGTGGAGTCTCTACCACCCAGTCAAATGAACGACTTAGTTGAGTTTCTGGAGAAGAAATGGTGGCATTGTAGTCAAACAATTACTTAATACATTACAATCATCTAAAACACAGTCCTGTTTCCATAATTATCTTTTTCAGAATTACCAATACAATGCCCAATTTAATTGTACCCTAGACCGTGGCATCCCTAGAATAAACTTTTGAGGTTAATAGTCAATAGGTGTTCACCACTATTGTATATTTTCATCCTACATATTTTCTTCAATATAGTTCATATCGCTATCACCGACGAATAATCGCATTTATGTCGTCTCCAAGTTAACTCTGTCATTGTTTTACACAACTTCAATTCAAACTTCCGCCAACATTTCTCCATGCCACTAGCTCAACCATCTCTGAGGTGAGTGGAGATAGTGGTACAAACGAACGCCATTTCCTTCCACATTCTGGAAATAGTTGAGCTTCTACGAATAAGTGGACTCAAACGAACAGACCTATAGATGGGTTAAATGTAGAGCATCGTTCATGCTTTGTACAAACTCGTTAAAAAATACAAAATCGACATGGGATACTTTCATTAGCATTCAGAATTTAGTTTATCGTCGAAAAACGATTACCCACTGTTATTGACGAAAACTAGCACAGAGCCCAATCGCACATTTCTTTAATTCGATCACTCACTCTGGAAATCTGTCACGTGACTGAGCATGCTCGGGTAGATACCGTTACTCAGATCTAATAAAATAACACATGCCCTTTAAGTAAAACATTTGTTTCATGCCCTTAATTTCAATGTTCAGTTAAAGTGTTAAGTAAATTTAACTGTCAGGTAAGCCCAGTTTGGTGTATTTCTATTGGCCGTTGTCATGGTGAAAACAATTTAACTGAAAAGTAGATTTTAACTGGACATTGAAATATCGGCCTTCAGTCTTCAAAAAAATATGGATAGGTATTTATTGTCTATATCCACTCAGATATGTACAAGACAAGCATTAATTTTCAGTGGGGGACATTATATTTATTATGCACTTTGTTGCTATGTTGTGTCCAATGTCACCATTTAGCATTTACATATACCAGTACCATAACAGACAGATTTGAGTAAACTACCAAAGTTAGAGAAACAAAAAAAACAGCTTGAACATGGAATCCATCCTGGAGCTTCTGCATTGGAAGCAGGAACACAAGGAATAAACCCTCTAGACCAACGAGCAACAACATTCTTTAATTTTGCACATTTTTAATATTACCAGTAATTGTCTTTCCCCTCAAGAGCCCTTTACTGTACCAACAATGTTATATGCACATTTAATGGCCTTCCCAATTGACATGAGCCACATGTGGGACTACCATAGGGAGCTTGCAATAACGTCATTTCCGGTATCGCACGGTAGCCATACTGAGGTACACTGTAAACATTTGTTTACGTCCTTCCGACACTTTGTTGTTGCAATATTGCAGATGTCCTTTGACTGACACATCAACTGTTTTCAAACGAAGGTTCCGTATTATGACTGAAAACAAAATAAGAACGCGTAAACTCGGTTTGAAGACAATCATTTGCATGTGTTATCATTTACCTGCACACATCAATCTATATACGGCTTGAAACTGTGATATTTCCTGGATAACCTATGTGTCTTCTATTGACAGAACAAATGTAAACAAGCAATGGGTACCTCATAATGGCCGCCACGTGACGTCTATTGAAAGCTACCTATAGTCATACTGTCAATGTTTCCTTAACTGCATGACGCGATTTACTGTACATGTTATTTATTTTTATGACGTTGAAGAGAATTGCTCTTCCCAAATACAAAATACACAGTATTTTACATTTAAACATTCCGTATAGCATAATTGTGTAAACAACATTTAAGAGTTTTATATCATAATACATATACTATCATTACTGACAAAAGTATTTTCTCTTTTACCCAACAGGTTCCATTTTCAACAAAACAACAAACTAAATTTTAATTTGATGTGTTGACAAGTACAAATATCTAAAAGACATGTCATTATCAGGAAATAATCTAATGAAAAACTATAACAATATTTCTGTACACATGTATCTTAAAATATCCACAGAATTGTCTGAAGGAAAAATCTGTTCTTAACCTACATTTACCAAATGTTACTCTGAAACAATTTTAGAAGATTACTTACCATACTATTTCCAACAAGCACTTGTTTTCAAAATGTTAATACCTCTTAGAAAAGAAAATCCACCCCTGTTCAACTTTTTTTGTAAAACGTTTAGAGAATACCAAACCATAGCTACTTAATGCAATCAGAAGAAACAGTTTATAATAACCATTTTGAATGCTTACAAATTTACTTTCATGAGGTGAAATAGAAATATTACAAAACTTTCTATATGGGAACCTTGTAGCAGGTAGTACAAGATAACCAGATGCTGTAGACTAATAAAGCAATGCTATACAGTAGGCATATACAGTAGTATATAGGTACTTACTTGTACTTGTTAGTACCACCCAATTCGTAAAGAAAATAGAAAAAATTGGCTCTAACAGAGATTACTACTGCTTAAGGTTGAATTCGATCAGTCAGAAAGCCAAGACTGTCTTGATGCTGTTGTATGATTTCCAAACTGGCACTTGGAACTTTGGAAACAAAACAGAGTAAAGGAGAATCAATATTTTAGTTAGGGATGGGAAAATAAGTTTAATTACCTACACATTTAATGTTTTTCAAGTTTGCATGTTTCACATGCACCCTATGTAAAAATACAGGTTAATTGTTTCCGAGAAAATTGTCAATGTTTAAATTCATTTCCATGTTTAAACACCCCTTCCTCAACTTTAGTTAATTAAATGCAATAAGTCTTGTTCAGAACACTTAATATTACGTTAAAAATTAGCCTACGTACGTTCAAAAAACCCACTGAGTTGTTCACAACCACTTCAGAACAGCCCTGGGTAGAAGTAGGGTTATATGTGTCATTCCTTTTTAATATTGGAAATTATTACCATACCGGAGCGGTACATATAGAATCTCAATCCAGAACTTATTATATTACGTAAAGTTAAGTATTAATAGTACAGTACATTCAACAGAGGTATATCAGTAGATGAGCGGGACTTGGAGGCGAGCTGTGATTGGCTACATTAAGAAATAATTAACGTGGCATATGGAAAAGTTAAAATTTTGTCAACTTTTTCCTTCATTACAGGGATGTGAACTGTCACATTGCTTCAGTGATTCAGCTTCCTTAAATTAATTTTTTATGTGAGTAAAATGGGAAGAGAGATTATAATGGTTTGGCCACCTAAAGAGAATGAATGAAAAGAGCATACCAAGACAGGCATTTGAGAAAACTCATAGGAAGACCACGGGACAGATGGCAGGACCAAATAATACAGGATGTGGAAGCAAGAGAAGAAAAATGGATGGCGGTTGAGTTGGAAAGATGGTGGGAGGAGGACAGAGATAGGTGGAGATAAGTGGCTGGAAGAAAGGAGAGTGAAGAGAACAATGCGTGAACATGAGAACATTGAAGAAGATGATGCACCAAGCCACCAAGATTGGCAGACTGGTGCTGATTCTGTAAGCCCAAGTTTTGGTGGCAACATCCCCTTACCTGACAGTGCTAGAACAAGGTGTAGGCCTACGTACATATATATGGTGAAATCCAGAAATTAAAAAACCAACCCTGCCTGGGAATCAAACCCAGGTCTCCCACTTGCCGGGTGGGCAAACACCGGGAACACCTGAACATCGGGACTGGCAATTCAATGTCTGGATAAAGTGCATTATGACATCTATGTGGCGGTGGAGCAACACTCAACACTTTGGTTTAGTGGCGGCTGGTGGGGCGAAGCAAGGGAGGCCGGGCCTCCTCAAACATTTCTGGAAAGTGGAGGATTAATCTTGTCTGTGATTTTGTTTAAAATGGTTCTATGTACTGTATTTTAATTTTCTTCTTACACAATATACAGATTTATCGTAAGATTTTTCAACGCAACCACAAGGTCAACGTTTCAAAATTTCGTGCCTCTTAAGAATGTGGCTGGAAGCCGCGTTGCACCAGTAAAAACGCGAGAACCTTTCAGAGTCTGGGCCTCCTGTCATTTAGCCCCATGATACCTGAGTGGTGTGCTGGGGAATGCAGCTTAGGCATACTCCCACCCTCCCCGCCTAAGTCGCTGCACGTGTAATAAGATGCCGGAGGAGGCCGGCCGCTTCGTTTATTTTTCAGATTTTCCACGAAAATAATCAAGTCGCCCGCTTTCCGGTCTCTCAGCCGTTTGTAGTTTGTATGGGATTGTTGGTTGTTTTCCTGCTACTGTTGTTGTTCCTGTGTTGTTGGTTGATTCAATGACGTCAAATATAGTAGACGAGTTATTAGTGCGACCATTAACGAGACATACTTCGAGAAAGAGTAAATGAAGAATTTAAAACAAGACGGAAAACCGAAACCAGCTATGCCACTACTGCAAAGGAATGGAGAGAAACAGCGCGAGTTTTGTTTATCATGTTATGGGAGATTGTTACAGCTAACGGCAATTGTCGTCAACTTAAAGGGGTTCTCACCCGCTAGATTTATTTTTTACCATATGATCTACTCCACCACACCAATCGATAATGAACCATTACACATCGTGAGTTGAAACCTGTGAATTGTTATTAATTAATGAAATTTCTGGTTAGCTGCCGCGGCGACTGTTGGTGTCAGCCGGCTTTTGGTGCGAGTGTACTCGAAGCGATATATCTAGACCATAGAGATATATACTACTTCGTAGAGAGACGTAACTCAATGCTATCGAGGCGTACACAAAGTTGTTCTCGTCTGTGGCCTAAATCGGCCATGTTGGCCCCGTAAATCTTGTGTATTGGTTTGTTTACATGGTCAATAGTGTGTAGATTAAAGGCTTTATCCAATTCTTCCTGTATATTTCTATAGTTCTGAGGTAAATACATGATTGAGTGATGTCGGAAGGAGATATTTACATATATATATATATATATCCTATACTAATAAAACAATGAACTTAAAGCTCAATTCTCCAGCGAGAGCCCTAGGCCTAGGGCCTACACTATATTAATAACACAATTACCTTCAAGATTAGGTATATGGCCATAACACCATAACATAGGGCCTAGGCCTACGCTTTACGCCTACATTAGCCTATACTAATAAAACAATTAACTTCAAGCTCAATTCGCCAGCTAGGCCCTAGGCCTAGGCCTGTGGCCTTAATTGATCTAGGCCTATATGCCATTGTGTCATAATGAAGTGAAAAATAGTTCAACCATTCTGATCATGTTGGCAAAACAAATTAGGGAATAACCTATATTAATTTCAAAATGGAATGATATAATTTTGTACAGAGCTAACTTCTCCTAGGCCTAGGCCTGCCCAGGCTACCTTAACTATGGAAATATGGAATATGTCACATGTTGTTTGGACACAGCTTTTAGCTGAAATTAAAACGGAGTGATTATGATATTAATACGTTCATACTATGGAACAAACCTTGAATATTTCCATCAGCCATTTCGTCAAAACGGATGAGTGTATGACATGTCAAGCGCACATGGCTATGGAACACGCGTGTTATTCAGATGTAAACAAACCCGGATATGGTCCAACATGGCGGCCGCGCGCACCGAGGCCTATTCGAGCATAGGTCGCCTACTCGCCGCTCAGTTACGGCTCTCTTTTCTAAGTAGTATATATCTCTATGTCTAGACGGCCTTGGTGTACTCCATTCGACACCGCATAACAGACCGCGTTCATTGTGCATGCGTTGACTATTTCCCCTCCCAATACTACTCTCTCTCTCTCTCTCTCTCTCTCTCTCTCTCTCTTTTTTTGAGTTAATCCAATACACAAACTGTCGGTACGCTAAATGCCGCCATAAATTGTTTGGTACTGGTTCGATAGAATACGATTTCTTTTTACTTCTTTCAGTTGCAATCAGTATGAAATCAAAATTAAGTTATCAAATATTTGGTGGTCCGTAATGCACACGTTGTCTTCTAACATACTTCTCACAGCCGGTATTTTCGCACAACAAATACATTCGGCGACTGTGGGCATAACTGAACAGTCGTCACATTTGCACCAATTTTCCTTATTGTTCCTATCGCCATCGCTAATACTTTCAATAGACTCTTTGGCTTTCTCTATTTCTGCCAATTCTTCTGCAGAATATTCGGGCTCAAACTGGTACACAGCAGTAGCCATCGAGAAATATGATACGCAAAGTGTTACAATTACGAGACGATGCAATGCAAACCCGTGACCCTGACTGACTGACTACACACGTGCTGCCTGCCCCTCCTCCTTCCCTTCCCCTCCACCGACTATCGCGTTACTGGAAGTGCGGATATGCACAGCAACGCTCAAAACGAAATGGAGCACCCGATTACACATCTTTATTTTGTACCTGAACGGAAGCTCCGATTACAAAACCAAAATATACGAAATACGCAGAAAAGAAAGACGCAGCGAAAAGTATTAGGCTACATCATTTTTTTTTTGGAGCAGAATCCTCCAAGGTCCCAAGGCATACAGGTCGTCCCAATGCTATTTCTTATGGGAGATTTTTGCCGATGGGACCTAGCTCAAAAATCACTAACTTTGATATTTTTTTCCCGGGTTATGGTGAACCCGATTTTTTGTCTTTTAGTCGCTAATTTCATAGCTAATTAGCCTTAGTTAAACATATTTTTTTGGTGTAGCGGGTGAGAACCCCTTTAAAGCATTGAGCCATGAAGAGTTTTCTGGTTTTTATACTCCCGGACAGCAGTTAAAGATGGAAATTCAGCATTTATTTCACAATCGCATTTCTTTAGTCACGTAAAGTGTACCTCTACAACCAAATGAGTCTTGCAAAGCTGACAACTAGGCCTACTGCTATTGTACAGTGTTTACTTACAGTGTAGGCCTACTGCCATCCATTGTCATAGCTGTCATCAACATCACTTTGGCCTAAACACTTTAATCACTTTCTGATAAATAACCTTTCTTTCCGCATCACTAAAATCACTTTTTTGTCACCTCTTGACTCACTATTTAATAATAACTGATAAATACGTTGTCTTTGCTTACAATTTTGAGGTTAGTCATATTCACAAAAATGTAAACCAACCCGACAAACAGCTGAGAAGACTGTTTTTTCTCAACGCACTGCCATCTGTATTTGTCTGTGAAATGGCAGTGTTTGTGAACGTGTCAAAAAAAAAATCATAATTATATAGGAAAAGAAGTTTGCTGTAAAATAGTGCTGCTACCCGTGTGAAATCGTTTGAACTACGTTTACTCGCGCGCAATTGTAAATACGTACGGAACCTTCCGTACGTCAGAATTCGGGCCAGTCTACGGCGATACGGAACAGGTATGTCTGGCGCAGTAGGCTAAATCCGGCAACTTAAATCCACATCTAAACCTAAATTATAACACCAAAAAACAACGTATAAAAATGCAGCTTAAAAAAAATCAACCTGCGGGGCAAACTGGGGGGCTCGCCCTCCAAACCCTCCTGTACCGCCGCTAATTTCCATTGCTTACATATTCGGTCTTTCTTGAATTGTGCTGGCCTCCCTATTGTTTTATACCACGAGCCGCCGCTGCTTTGGTTATATACTTGAGTACACCAGCCACACATAATTTAATATCGTAAGTTCGAAACCTAACGCAGGCTTGATTGAAGAGTTAGGGTTAGTTGTATACATATAATGTATTCTGAAGTGGTTGTGAATGACCCTTAATGCCCAATTTATGACATTGAATGTTCGGACACTTTTCGAAGAAAATTATGAATTGGGTTCTTTCTAGACCAACATAATAACTAAAGATGATGAAACCCAACTTTTTTATGATCCGGGTACCCATTCACAATACCTGTGTTTTACCCGGGTAGTAAGTACCCTATTAAGTAAAAAAAAAAGTTTTTTAAGTATAATTTCTTTTTTTTAATCAAAAAATTTAACTATATTAGATATATAAATCGGGATGCCTAATTAGTAATTACCTGCCAAACGTCTAATTAGCCGAACAATAAAAATACATGACTCATTTTCTGTGGATCAGAAAGACACATGGAGCTGGTAGCTAGGTAGAAATGTGAAGGAACCTACCCATCTATTGTGTGTGAGCAATTTGGTATTTGGGGTTCATTTAGTTGGTAAATTACGGATCAAAAAATTAAATTAAATAGCCTAAATTAAAGTTTTTTTGGGGTTATCGGGTAATGGAATACATACCCGTACCCGGTTGGGTCGGGCGGGTAACGGGTACCTCCGTCATGCCTAATTATAACCGCAGTTCAGAGCAAAACAAACATATTAGTATACAGTTTTGTTACCTGTGGAACAGTAAGCCTACACGATATTTCCCCCCACATTGTCTTTTGAAAAATAAATTACGAACAAATGTAGGCTAACACTATAGCTTACACCAAATACCTTACTAACTAGCTGCGCTAGAATACTGGACACTGCCGTGAAATAGTGGCGAAAAGCCGACCCTAGCGCCACTACCGGAGCGGTTCGATCGAAATTGATTGCTTAGGTTCAAAGCAGTAGTAAATTAATGTGCTGGCCCCCCGCACGTGACTTTTTCTCCCGGTCTGTCGCTACAGTTTTTGGCGCCATGTCTTTGGCTACACGTGGGTATTTTTTTCGAGTCTGTGTGTCAACCCCTTTTCCACCCCCGACGTGTTTTATCTCGCCAAGTGTGCGTATTTGGCGCTCCGGTTTTGCGGGAAAAATTGTAAAAAATTCAAATGTTTTTTGGGGATTTTTTTTTATGCTTGTGATCCCAAGTCAATTGAATGGTGCATCTTTTGGTGTGCCTTACAAGAATATATATTGTCCCGTTCAAAAGTTACGGACACCCAAACACGAACGTTTTACGAAAACTGAGACCGGAAACGGAGGCCGGATTTGGTACGTTTTTAACGCGTCACATTCAAACGGCCCTGCCCGTCGAACCAAACGAGATATAACGTTCGTTTTTGTTTCGTTACCAACGCTTACCATCTAGGTAGCTGGGATTTGGAAACTTTTTGGATTTGTCCCGGAACTTTCGTCAATCAAATTGTGTACATTTGGTAAAGTGAGTTTTTAAAAAGCGCGTGTAACACTTTTTTCCACATTTTTTGTTTGAAAACTTTCTCGACTTTTTCATTTTAAAAAATAACCACTAATCTTGATTATTAACGAAGCGATTTTTGAGTTTCGTCCCGGATGCTTAGTTATGGGCACTTTTCCATTTTCTCTACACGGTTTTAGTTTTGATTTTTTTGCGCCAAGTTGGTACTTTCAAAATGGGGTTTTTTCTTTGTCCCGATACTGAAAGCTCTATCGTACAGGGGCATGAAAAAACATTTTCAAAAAGTCACCCTTACACTGAATGACAGACGTTCGCGCAACGCATTTTTCACGGCGTTAAGAAAACACGCATACAAAAGTTTTCTTTTTATATATTATAAGTGTTATAAATACCTCATATAACAAATAATTGTGTTTAGTATTAATAAATGGACATTTGTCTATTTGAAAACGTTACTTTAAAAAATTAGACTTTACGGGTGTCCGAGTTATGGTGCTTTAACAGATTTCATCCGTCTCGTATTTTTGCCGGTATTTGTCTATGAGAATTTTTCAATGTCTTAAAAAAGCATGTTGGAGTTTTTTAAATTTTTTTTCGACCACATTCGACCGGTTTGTGTACTGACTGCTTGTATTTTTTTATTGTCAAATGCCTAAATGTATTACTAAATGGTTTTATAAAAGCTCAGAACAACAATTTGAAACGTCTTGTATTAGGGAAAAAAAATACAAAAGCACAAAAATTACTGCATTTGTAGACGTTTGGAGACCCGGTACTCACGGGCGTTACTGTACTTATGTACTTCTGTTACTGCATGTATGTGTATCCTCCTGTAAGTAGTTATATACAGTAATTAAATCATTTTAAAAAATTTAAAAAATGTTGTTTTATTACCATATTCTTATATAAATTTCAAAATTAGTGATAACAAAAGTGATAAGGGGTAGGGGGGGGGGGGGGGTTGCCATGTGTCTATTGAATGTAGGCTTGGGGTGCCTTGAGTCAAAAAAGGTTGGGAACCACTGTTATACAGTATCATATTATATGTTATTAATATATGTATACTTTGTGTTATTAATTAGGCTGTAACCTATATTACTTTTATATGGAACATGTTTTACTCTGCTAAATACATACTACCTACTAAATGTTTACGTAACAGACTTTCTTTCATTCATATTATTATGCACCTTTCATATCCTTCATTGTGTCTTTTGTGTTTTGTGGAAGAGGGAAATTGTGCGATATTACGTGGGTTAAGATTGTGTACAGAATATTAAGAAAGGTGCAATTATGAGTGAAGCTGATGCTATTGATAAGCATGTGGTTGAGAGGCTTGAGGCCTTCATAATAATATAGGGTTAATTCAAGTAGATACATTTTGAAGCCTGTATTGACAATTCATCAAAACCTCCCCCCTCCCCATTTCACCAATGGCTTGGTCCACCCACATACCAGCAATAAATAATGAGTCGATGATCATTCCGCCTACAGAACGTATAAATTATGCTTTCATGCAATACACATAGTTTGTTGTGGTTTCTAGTTAACCTATATATATCTCGGTCTTCTTAAGTAGTGGATCAATGAGAATGTTTGTTGTAATGTTCCAAATTAAAACGTAAATACCGAGCTCGCGGACGCAAAGGTCAAACCATATGCTACTTCGCCTACTCTTATGGGAAGCGCCATAGTAAATTCATAAGTGCCGCGCAGCCATCGAACCGCTCCGACAGAATGCGCTACTTTCGCCGTTCGCCGCCTTCTTACATGCTAAACACCGCGATTGTCCTGTATTCTAGCGCAGCTGGTTACTAAGGTATTTGCTTACACTAATTAAAAGTTAAAACCCACATTCTTACACTTAAAACTGGAAATGGCTAAAAAAAAGTTGTTTGTGGAACTTTGTTTAAAAATAAGAAAGGGTAAAGCTCAATTAGTAAAACCATGCAAAATCAACCATTTTTAAAAAGCATGTCTTAAGAAGAATGCTACACAAATAATGCAACATTGAAAAGTAATAAATAACTACATGTACCACGTTTACATGCAGGTTTGAAACCGTTTTGAAATCGTTTTTAGTTTTCAAACTTCCATGTAAACGGTTTTGAGTCGAGTCGAGTCAACCCTGATTTGAAACTGGGTTGACTTGAAAATTAGTTTTCAAAACTGTCATGTAAACACCGCACCGCCACGTAGACTGGATCCCAAATTGATTCTTTACTAGTTGTATTATAGCTAGCGGTGTGAATTGAGGTTATGCCTTGTCTAGACTAGCACTTTAAAGCGACCTTTTAAGTGAGAGTCACTTTAAAGCTAGGTGTAGAAAAACAGCACAAGCGGGGCTAGTCGGTCGGAATGCCCGTTTTATGATGAACTGAACGACATGCTATACAAACTCACGTCAAATCCTTGTCAAATCTCGCGGCTCGCCAACAACAACAACAACATGTACATCACGTATAGCATATAGCAAGCGGTATGCCAAATGGCGCTGCCTAGAGGTAAATTTAGGAAACATATTGGGATTGAAAACGTTTTCAGAATCACACTTACAAAACTACATGTAAACGCGTTTCACAAGTTTTGAAAATAATTTCAAAACTGCATGTAAACGTGGTAATTGTTACTTAAGAACTGAACTCTGGATTAAATTTTAAAATAGTTTTCACATTCAAATGTTTTACTTTTATGCATTACAGTTGTTTTATTGGTGAAGTAAATTAACCATACATTCTTTACTTCATTTCCATGCAGGTCTAACAATAAAAATATTTGAATCCAGTTTTTCTTTTTAGTTCATACAAACCCATAGGCGTATCGACATCGTGGATACGTACTAAGAAAACGCTCTGTTTGACGCGTTGATAAGCGAGCGCGTCCATATCTACGAACAGATCGCGTTTAAATTAGTATATTCCTGACCGGACGAAAATTTACTACAATATAGCCACCTCACATTTTGCCATTACTGTGTTTCAGAAAAAATATTTTCGAGTAACTCTTGTGTAACTTTGCCAATATTTATCAGATCGCCATACAATGAACATATTAGTGTTTGGAAAAATATTCATAAAAATATGGCTATCTCACAATTTGCCGCCATTTTCTTCCAGAAAAATATTTTGCAGTAACTATGGTGTAACTGTTTGAACGATTTTGCCACAAAACTTAAATCCTTCAATCCACACTGAGGCTTGTGGATGGTCCAAATTTCAAGTTGATTGGACTTTCTGTTCGACCGCTATCGACAGACATAAAAAAACAGAACGAAGTGCCATAAAGGTCTAATGGAGACTCTCGCTTCACTCGCTTAAAAATTTTGCCAAAATTGTGTAGCCTAGCATTCTTAAGATATTACAAAAAAAAACTTCATTTCCCGTGGTTTTAAATGTGCCATTACCCCTTTGTCGCAAATGTTTATAAAACTTGCCTTTATATTTCTTACTTCCTGTGTGTTTTAGTTTATTTTATATCGATAAGAAAAAAAATATAAATCACTATCAATGCTGCTATGGGATACCATAAGTAATAATTGTTGTACACAAATAAATGAGCATATTGCATACGCAACACTCCACCAGAAAAATGAAAACAAAGAATTGAATTGAATCTCAAGCCACAGGTTATCAACAAAATAACATAGCAAACATATGAGCAGAAGAAGTGTGTACCGTACCAACTGCTCTTCAATTCAAATTTGTGACGTCAGTTGCTTGTTCCTTATCGGAAGGATACTATTGATTTATCGTCTTACCCGAGCTGGGATTGAACACAACAAAGTGGACAAACAATAAGAGGGATTTGTTGTATTTTCAGTTTAGAGCAGCAGTCTTCGAACTTTTTCAACAGTGTTAGCATCTTTTTGGCCCAACATCCCCCCCCCCCCCCCCCCCTCCTCAACATTTTAGAACAAGTTTTCTTTCTTCATATATGTACACATATGGTAGGCAGTAGGCTGCACAAAATACCAACATCTTTGAACTTGCCTTCAATGACAGAAGAAGTATTCGCACACAATGGGTTTTAAAAATAATACAACTTTTGCAACACTTTAAGGCCTATTTAGAGCCTAAATAATATTTTAAACAAAATAAAGTTTGTTGATGTTCCAAATGAAAATCTCTGTATCCAAAGTTTGGGAGTTGGGATCTGACCCAAACTTTGAAAACCACTGATTTAGAGAAACTGTTGGTACCTATATTCTATGCTATATTTACATGCCCTACCTAGTCTAGCTTATTTTCTACTATTTTACATCACAGTTCACAGTATAGAATTATAATATGTACATAAATAACTTTGTAGAACTTTGTGCATTTATCAGTAGGTAGGTACCCCAGACTACCACTACGGGTCTCATTGTTGGTTTTTAAGGTAGACCTACCTACAACATGGTTAAATTTTTGTCCTCCACTTCAACACGAGTTAAGTTGTGTCAGCATTGATGCCATTCTTCTGATCCAACTTGTTGCTGTTAGATTTCACCATGTAGATAAAGAAGGCACATGCTTCTTTCTCTACCACAGGAATGGTTTTAAAATGTTTCATAAGTGTCTGAAACAAACATATGGCAGCAAAGCATTAGACACAGACCCAAAAGAGACAATTACAGGACAGTGCATCCATTCCACACTTGATACAGATAGGTAGAGCCCTAGAGAAATTGTTTTATTTTTTCCCAAAATTTGTTTCTCAAAATGCAAACTTAGCATTTTGGCAGTGTTATTTTTATAAGGCACATAAGGTAACAAGCAAAAAAAACACGTACATAATCAATTTAGGAATATCACTTAAATAAAGACGAGTCATTCGTGTGTATGTACAGTATTTTCCTATCTAGGCCTATATAATATATAAAAGCAAGTGCCTTACTGAGTGACTGACCGACTGACTCATCAATGTACAGCTCAAACCGTTAGAGCTAGAAACTTGATATATTGAAAGTACGTAGTGTAGCTCTTATGACAAAACCACCCACTAAGGAAGGATTTTTGGAAATTCTGTCCCTAAGAGGGTGAAAAAGGCGATTGAAGTGTTAATTTAGGCTACTTATATTTCAAAAACTAAAAGTGTTACAACCTGAAAATTGGTACTTAAGGTTCAACATTAAGGAACATGTGCTCCAACTGTTTTACGAAAATCTAGTTAATGGGGTTGAAAACGGGGGGTTGTACTTTGTTATGACAATAGGCCTACCTATGTCTCGAAAAACCGAACAAAGGAAGATGTTTAAAAAAAATGATATTTAAATTCCTCTTCACAAAATACGAAACGTGTTTTGTACAATTTTCCGAAAATCCCGTCAAGGGGTGAAAACGGGGGGTGTTTTTATAACTCAAAAACTGAACACATTGTAGACGTAAAAATTGATTATTTATTAGATTCTTCTTTAAAAATAAATAAAAATATGTTTAACATTATCCGAAAAAACAGTTAAGAGCGTTCGGAAGGAGTGGTTTTACCTGTTTTCTCTGCCGTAAACAGATGTTTGGCAGTAAACTGATTACTCGAAAACTAATAATGGGATGTTCATAAATTTACACCTACTTATAGAGAAATATTAGATCTAGGCAACGTTAAACGAATATTTATGAAAAGTGAAACCACAAATTTAATAAAAAATATTGAAAATGTTGCTTTTGTCAAAATTGTTGACTTTTCTTTGTACCTTTGATTACAGCTTGTGGGTGTTTGACGTGAGCTAGAATAAAAATCGATTTTGTGTTGCCTAGAAAATATTGTTGGTAATAGTGAAATAAATTCTTGCTCACATGATGATAAAAATAAAGTGTTTTATCAGTTTACTCCCACATGTCTGCACTTCCTCAAATATGACAGTTTACGCGAGGTTTTTCTCCACCGAGTTCAAGACTTTGCCACAGATAGCTCCACGGTAGTTCGTTCTCACCAAACAAAAGATGAAGGTCCCCCCTCCCAACAGACCGTTACTAATTTGCGGTGGCTACCTGCATCTCAAGGGTTGCGAGACACAGTGGGACTCCATGAAAAAGGATGAATATTAATTGGGTGTCGTAACATGATTAATTTATTTTCGATTTTGAAAATGAAACTAATACTGATCTCAATATCTCGTCGAGACGGTAACAAAACTTTTTGAAATTTTGTTGTAGCTTAAAATCAAGTGGGTGAGTGTTTGTGCGATGTTCTTTCGTGACACTACACCCAAGCCACCTCTACCTACATTCGCCTGATATGTGTTCGATTATTAGCGGGGTTTGTTTTTTATGTTCTGGTTTTTACTATTATTCTTACATAGTCACAGAGGTTTATAAATGGGGGGGGGGGGGGGCACAATTATTTTCTGGACACTTGAAGAAGGCATCAATGGGGGGGGGGGGGAGAGAATGCCCCCCACATAATAGCACAACATGCAATATAAAAACGTGAGTAAGTGTAAATTTTAGGAGTAAGATTTTCTCTTGATTGGGATAGTTTCACAGAATTCTTTGTGGATACTTAAAAAACAATGTATTTTTAGTCTACCCGCTTAGTTACAATTAAGTACTGATTTTCAGTGTTATCAGTAAATACTATTTATTATGTGCTTTGTTGCCTTGACGGCTACTAAGCCACCTTTTACATGAACACGAGTATTAAAAGTCAAGTTCCGAACGTAAAAAAACCCATCCCGAACCAGGAATCGAACTCTGGATATTCTGCATTGGAAGCAAAAATAAACCAACTGTTATTATGAATGTATACTACTGCAATAAAATCATTGATATACTCGGAAAGAAGTGGTTAGTCGCAAAGTCAAAATCTGGGCGGTAGGGAACAGGCGAGGTTAGGCTGGTTAGCTGAAACCCGCCTTCAAATGGGGCTTATCACAATGTCTAATGGCAACACTATCCACAAATACGTGTATCATTTGGCGGGTCATTTGAGTGCTTTTCAAAAAGTCTTTCGGACGCCGGGATAGAATCTAAGAAAACGGACTGTCGCGGAGAATCCGAGACGTATATGGTCACCTTGAAATAAATGAACTTTTGATGTTATTATCACGTTTTTGATATCTTTAAAATTGTTCATGATTGAATTATTTTTGTCAACAAATAATTGGGAATTGTGTTCATTTTGTTAGTGGTGAAAGGCTACTTATGGTCAAAATAATAGATGCCCCCTCTAGCCTCATTGTGATAAAAAGAAGAAAGAAAAAGACCCCCCCCCCCCCCACCCCTGCCTTGCGCACGCCTATGACTCTCACACACGGCGTTTTACTTCCAACATCGGCGTATGCATTTTGGTATTTTGGATTTTAAAAACTAATGTAATATTTTTAGATGGTCTGTATTGAACGAGTTCATATTTCAATAAAAAAAATTATAAGAAATAAAAATAAGGAATCGCATTACATTTACGAATTTCTATTGTCAAGATAAGTATGTATCATCGTAATAACTTGTTTTGTGAAATTGACTTCCAGTGCTTTTAAATTGGACCGTGTCAAAAGAACGCATTCCTAGAAATATACAGATCGTGTCTGCTATGTAGTTACATCGGTGTATCAGTATGCGAGATTAGGAAACTCAATAAATGAGGGGTGGAGGGGGTGTTTCAATAGTAGAAACGTAAAATTGTTGTGGAAAATCTAAAATTTGTGTGCCTAAAGTGACAGTTCAGGCGTGTATATTGTTGTACAGTGTTCGTGGTGACGTACTGTTCGGCCACCCTCGGCTTCGGTTACTGTGTGTACTGTGTACATATTGGCCTAGTGACAGTTCAGGCGTGTATATTGTGGTACAGTGTTCGTGGTAACGTACTGTTAGACGCTTGTGCTACAGGATTATCATCGCTTGAGTCCAGTAACTAATTTCTTGATTGCTGAATTGCATTTGGTAAGCTCACAAAATAAGTCCTGCTTATGCTGATATGTATTATATGATACTGTTTTGTATGAATTTTATATGTATTATATGATACTTTTTTTTTATAGGTCTACTCGAGCTAGATATAGAATTTAATTGTATGTGGGAAACTTGCCATAGGAGAACTTACTGTATTCAGGTGACTAAATGAGATATAAGGTTTGATAATAGTGGGGAGGCAATATCCAAATTCTCTATCTGTACGACTCAATCCCAGTATTCGCCATTTCTTTGGCTATCAGAAAACGCTTGTAATTACCCTCTAGTCAAGATTGCTGGGCGCAGGTATCGAAGCGGTGACCACGTGAAGAGTACCGTGTGAAACGCGTAAGCCTGCTATATTAGTTAAAATAATAAGTATGCTAGTCTACAAATGTGTATTGAAAAGTTTCCAGATATATTGGCAATAAATACAAATAATTGTAATAACAAATAATAATAATAATTATTATATTAATATAATAATAATAATAATAATAATAATAATAATAATAATAATAATAATAATAATAATAATAATAATAATAATAATAGTAATAATAATAATAATAATAATAATAATAATAATAATAATAATAATAATAATAATAATAATAATAATAATAATAATAAAAACAACATTAATAATAATACCATCGACAACTGCTAAAGAATAAAGTAGATTTATTACAAGCACGCATGGAACAGTACTTACCGCTTTACAAATATCTTATTTATTATGATTTGTTTTCCTGGCGATGAAGGAGGAAAAGATTTATGAAATACGAAAATGTGGTTCTGGTCCGTCTTTAGAAATGATAATTGGGATGTTAGGTCAGTGGAGCGCGATGACTGTCGCCATGCCAGGTAGACTGGACAGGTTTTGTCCTGATCGTAGGTGTAGGCTAGGGGTGGGAGGGGGCAGATGTGAGGATTGCGTTGGCTCAAGGTCAGTAAAGAAGTACTATTACTCTATCGACCCTTACGGAGGCTACTTCCAATAGTCACCGCAGAAATTGACAGCGCCCTTCCCTGCCGAACGCTCTTAACAGGGGTGAAAAGAGGGGGTAATTTCTTTTATGAGGACACCAATATCTCAAAAACTGAAGGTGTAACGGACTCAGTGCTAGAAATTAACGGCTATATCTCAAAAACCGATCACGGGAAATGTTACAGACTTGAAAATTGGTATACCTAGCTAGGCCTACTTCTTGAACAGATATTATAATATTTTTAACATATCCAGTTAAGGGGGTGAAATCAGGGTGATTTTTTAAAACTAAAAAACGGAACATGTTTTAGTAGTGAAATTTGATACGTATTTAGATTCTCCTAAAAATTATGTATATGATTGTTTTACAATTAAAAAAAAATCTAGTTAGAGTGGGTTAAAAGAGGGGGAGAATTATTTTATGAATTATTTTATACGTATATTTTGAAACTGATGATGTTACAGACGAGAAAATTGGTATTTAGTCTTCTTTAAAAATAAATAAACATGTGTTTTACAACTTTTCTTAAATCAATTGACCAGTTTCCTTAACAGCGCTGCGGCGAGTTTTGGAAGCTCGCATATGACATAGTTAACATTGAAGACATAGGCGAAAAACCACTTATCTCGCTCTAGCTACGAAAATAATTTTTTTAGCGGGAGACTTATTTGAAAGCGTTTATGGGAATTACAATTCTACGTATTTTGAAAGTATTACGAAAAATCTACATGCAGCAATGAGGGAGTTATTGATCGTAAATGATCTTCTTGCGTGTGCCTGCTGCGCGAATCTCGCCTCTAAGGCGTGACCTTCTGTCGTATACGCAGGCTGAGCCGTCGCTGGTGTGCGTAAGGTCTACTAGCGAGATTTGAGTGAGATGCACATTTCAAACGAACAAGCCGCGCCAAGAAACCGTTGTACAACTAGCAAATATGAAAATAGAACCACGCTCATTGGATCTGACAGATCGGCGCGTCAAGTTGACTTAAATGTGCAATATTAGGTTCGGGATTTGTAAATCATATACAAAGGAAGTGTAATTATTTATTATTTTTAAACTTCTCACAAACGTCTGGTAGGCTATGTATACAGCATTTGTTAAAAAATGAATTATACAAATAAGTGATAAACATATCGAGGCGGAATGTTAAATTCAGTGCTATATTACCAGTTTGTCATATTAAGAAATCAACCATAAGAAAAAAATACACTTGCTTGGTGATGTACACTATTCGCCGATCTATCAGATCCAATGAGCGTGTTGATAGGTTCTATTTTCATATTTGCTAGTTGTACAACGGTTTCTTGGCGCGGCTTGTTCGTTTGAAATGTGCATCTCACTCAAATCTCGCTAGTAGACCTTACGCACACCAGCGACGGCTCAGCCTGCGTATACGACAGAAGGTCACGCCTTAGAGGCGAGATTCGCGCAGCAGCCACACGCAAGAAGATCATTTACGATCAATAACTCCCTCATTGCTGCATGTAGATTTTTCGTAATACTTTCGAAATACGTAGAATTGTAGTTCCTATAAACGCCTTCAAATAAGTCTCCCGCTAAAAAAATTATTTTCGTAGCTAGAGCGAGATAAGTGGGTTTTCGCCTATGCCTTCAATGTTATTTATGTCATATGCGAGCTTCCAAAACTCGCCGCAGCGCTGTTAAGGAAACTGGTCAATTCAAGACGATTAGAAACGGGGGGTAAAGAGGGGATGAATTTTTTTATTACAAAAACTTAAAGTTATAGACGCAGCAAAAAGATTATCCTTTAAGAATTAAGAAAAACATAAGTTTAGCCCTCTTCTGGAAATCCAGTTAAATGGGGGGGGGGGGGGGGGGGGGGAGGGGAATGTGGGAGTGAATTTTATTATGAGTACACGTAAACCTAACAAACAGAAGATGTTTCAGATGTGAAAATTTGTATTTACATTCTTCTTTAAAAATAAACAAACGTGTTTTGCTTTTCCCATTTTACAAAATCAAATTAAGGGATGTGAAAAGGAGCGAGGGTGATTTTTTATAATGAAGATAGATATGCCTATATCCAGAGCCCTGCGTTTATGGTTTTCGCGATAAACGCGAATTGTTGAAAAGGTCATATTTTTTTTCAGATGTTCACATTTTGGCTCATCCTGATGACAGCCATATGCTCAGAATTTTCGCGAAATCGACGGTTTTTCGAGATATTCGCGATTTTCAGCGATTTCTGCGATACTCGCGATTTATTAGTGATATTCAGCAAGTATATAGAAAATTTAAACAAAAATTTTTAAGTTTGAATATTAAATTTTATTTAAATTAAAAATAAATTAAAATTTTAATTAAAATTTAAAATTAAATTAAAATTTTAATTTTAATTAAAATTAAATAATTTTTTTGATTTTCGGATGTGCCTTTTTTGGTCATGCTTGAACCGTAATAATGCGCGTAATTTATCCACCCCTGTTGTTGACTTGCGCGCCCACCCCCTCGAAGGCCAAGTGGAATGTTACCCCCAATGACGCACCCATAGACCGGACCGTTACATATGTCATCGGGGGGGGGGGGGGGGGGGGGGGGCAGTCTCCGTTGTGTGTATATATATATTTTTATATATTTGGGATTATATTTTCAATATAATCGTCGCTTTTTCACCGGTTTTGCAAAAAATGGCAAATTTTCTCGCTAAAATAGGTAATTTTGTTAGTCACCGCTTATTCACCGCTTTTTGGGAATTTAAAAACGAAATTCAGCTTTTTTAATCACCATAAAAGCAGGGCTTTGCCTATATCTCAATAACCGAACATGTTACAGACTTTGAAAATTAGTAAAATTAGATTTTAATTTTTAATTGTACAAAATCTTAAATATCCACGTGAGCAAAGCCACGGCAAGCAACAGGCTTGCTAGTCCTCTATATCAGGGGTGCCCAACATACGGCCCACCAAGCCAATTCATCGGGCCCACACCTCCCATTTACATTCTATAGTTTAACGACTAAACCCACGAAGAAAATTCAGTTTTATCTGAAAGCACATTGTTTTGAAATTTATTCGGTGGATATGTGTATTACTATATTTTAGACTTCGCAGCAAAATATTATCAGAATTCTTTTGTATCTACTTCTAGTTTTGTTCTCGGTCAAGCCTACTTTCTTGGAAGCCGAGGAAGGGGTGGTATTATTGTTTTCTGTGGCGACATCCGACTTAATTACTAACTGGCGAGGACTCTACTGGCACAGATAACAAATGTTACTGGTTATACAAGTGTCCCTGCAAATATGTTTCACCCTTTTAGTTGTGATCTTGCAAAGGTATCATGTCTCGAAGCACAAAAACGAGTGTGATAAATATGAAGGATTAATTCGAATTGAGTAAGTATAACTTAAGAAAAATCTTGTTTCGCAGCAAAGTATGTTTAAAAAGAAGGTAAACGAGAATCAAGCGTCTGTCCGCGCTAGTTTTCGTGTTGCACAGTGCACACTTACTAGCAGCGGGGGGAACACCATTTGCTGAAGGTCAATTTGATATAGATATAGAATAACCAGACTATATACGTGTACATATAAATATGTGGCCCGCCAACATTGAATAACTATGCCATGTGGCCCACTTCTAAATTAAGTTGGGCACCCCTGCTCTATATTTTAAATTCTTCTGCGCATTTTTACCACTAACATTATTTTTGGCCATTATTTAGCATTTTTTGTTATTTCGGTCTTATTTCACGAATAAACCGATATTTCGTGGTTTAAGTTCAATATCGTGATTCAACATTTGCATAGTTAGCCTACTGGCACGACGTTTTTTCCACAATTATCATTTTTAGGGGTATAACTATAGTTTAGCCTAGTTTTATTTCGTAACGCGAATTTTACTAGGTACAGTAGTTGGTTCTTGTTCTACAGATAAGACATGAATTGAAAACACAAGCATTAAATCGAAATAATCCAACATGTGTATCAATTGACCTAGCTTTAAAAGACTTCAGAGACTCAAGACAGACATCAATGATCTTATCACTTGATGAGATTTTGTAGGCCGTGACTGTCGCAACTCCGTGACAATTTTATTTGCGAGACTATTGTGAAATTTCAAATCTATACCAGTCCAAATGAAAGTATTCACATGTACCGATCTCAGGCCATTGTCCACTGCTCCTTCCAACCGTGCCAATATAAAGAAAATCAACAGATACCTGGCGTTCTTTCACACATTTGTAAATGCATTGTTCGTAGGGTTACCATATTTTCAAATACAAAATCCGGGACAAATAATTAATAACAATTTAGATGCTAGAGAAAAAAACTACGCTGCTATCAGCTCTAATCTATGACCGACAAGAATGCTGCAGCATTGAGTTCCGCCATAATCAAAGACAGTGCATGCGGGGCCAAAACGTTCACGACAATCGCCTCTGTTTTCGTTCGCACACAAGAAAATTTGTTTTCAAACAACTTTTTAACAATGCTTGAGGTACAGTTCATTGAATTAAGCCTCTGGTTATGCATAACTGTGTGATACAAAAACGTTCCCTCTTTAGCTGAAAGCTCAAGTTCATCATTTCCAGCAGCGACTTTCGTGAAACAATCGCTAATTTTTCGACTTGTGCACTTCGCTTCTAAACCCGATTTGTGTTTCTTTGATTTTAAATGATCCAGAATATCCGAACGTCCCCTGTGCTCTATTCCAAACACACTTCGGCAAACAGAACAATCAACTTTAACTTCAATTTGTGTATTTCGAGATAGGAACGGATATTCCTCCTTCAGATTGTCTGTAAATCGACACTTGCATTTGGCAATTTTCACGTCTGTAGCAACGCTACGGAATGAAGACACCAGTCCACTAAAACAACCCTGCCCTGAATGACTCGCTGACAAGACTATTCACAAGTTGAGAATTGTTGTCACTTGCAATTTGGTTGCTGGTTAGCTTGCTGCCTTTGGTCTTGGCCTTGACAGTACTGTCAAGGCCACATGCGCACCCTCTCTGCTGGCAGAAGTCCAAACCTAGATGCCCCCAGCCATTCAGTAATACATGAACCCGCGACGCGCGAAGTATTTGAAAGCAACAACCAGAAAGTGACCTGATTTGTTTTATTTTAACATAACTTGTGTTTCCGGGACTTTCGGGACACCGGGACAGTATCATGAAAACCGGTACTGTCCCGGAAAATCCGGGACGTATGGCAACCCTAATTGTTCGGCTTAGTCGAGTGCACAGGCGGTTTGGCCACACCCACCGTTACAGGTAACCAACGGAAAGTTTTAAATTTTTCCCAATGAACCTGTTTAGATTAGATCAGTGGTACTCAAACTTTTTTCCTGGAGGGCCACTTTTCCAAAAATCCAAGTAAAGCTGGGCCGCACTAATACAAGTATGCAGTGGCGTAACTAGGAATTATTTCAGGGTGTGGGGGGCGGGGGGGGGGGGGGGGGGGGGGGGGTTAACAGGGAAAAGTGAGGTGTGGAAATAGCATAGGATCTGGGGCAAAGCCCCAGCAGCCGGAGGCCTTTTCGCCGAAGGCGCAAAATTTGTTCGACTATTATAGATATTTGGTGCTTTTTCGAGTCAAAGCGTAAAACTCGAAGCATTACCCGGCCATTAGTTTATATTACGTTACAGGTAACAAATACCAAGTAAAGTTTAGTTGGTTGGCGATATATATTAATTCATCACGAATACAATATTATTTTCATATACAGCAAACAAATAGTCAGTTAAAATAGTAAAATGTATTAATGAAAACGCAAAAGCTCTGAGCCGCAAATTGTTCAGGAGGGCCGCATCGCATGCGCGCGGGCCGCAGTTTGAGTACCGCTGGATTAGATGGTAGGAATTAGCAAAGTAGAAAATTAAGTTGTCACCTTGGACTCGGCTGTGTCGTAAGCATCAGAATACCTACTTTCGTTGGGAAAACTTAAGCATCAGCTCCAGGGATGTAGCCATATAGTGAGACACCCTGTCCCTAGTTAAGCTTGTCCTCCACAAGTGTGTCCCTACCCTAATAATAAGCCACCTTTAGAACATCCCAGTACAAGTAATTTTTTCTTTTAAGCATACAATTTTGAATTTTGTGAATAACTACTTAATCACTTGCTTCCTACACAAACCTTGACTGGAGGGACTTTGGCTTCACTGTGGTCACGTGTATAGTGCAGGTACGTAATAGCTGCTGATTTTCTGTTTCAATCAAATTATGTGCGATTTAAAACAGATTAAGATTAAAAATGTTGCTACAGTGTGTTTTCTAACTATTCTCCATCTGTTCCTATGGAAATTTTAAAGTATTTCCGCCACAAAAACGTGTAGGTCATTTTACCTTTAAAGGCATAGGCCTACTGTCACATAGCGTTATTGATAACATGTACATAACTCAAATTATTTAAGGAATTTAGGAAAAATTAAAGAAACCGGTCCCAATTTAGTCGAGTATTGAGTGATTTTGTAAAATATTATTTGCAGGATGACGTCACGAGCAGCTAGAAGCTCCCTTGCTGCTGTGCCTGCGTGGTGCATCAATAAACGCTCACCAGATAGTTGAAGCCTGTTCCTAGCACACGATGCTAGGCTTGTCTCCCTATAGTTTTGACCGATTTATACCGAAAGTGAGACTTCTACACTTTGAGACTAGACACAATATTTACAATCGCAGGCCTAATCTTAGCTATAGAGGAAACCACTTTTTGTCGGAACCAAACCGGAAGCAACTTTATGATGTGGTGGTCTACGCGGTTGTTTGAAAATAGTGTTTGTAAGGGCTACTTTTGTGCGCTGCACGTGGTCACGGCGGTCCGCCAAGGGTCGCGAGGGGTGAGAGGCATTACCTGACCAGCCAATTAGGATACTTTCTTGAGGAGATGTTTTTCTCGCAAAACTGTGTTGTCGCATATCCCTTGTCAATATGGGGGAGGGGGGCGATGCACCGTAACGCACGCGTCTCTTCAAGGAAGGTAGGGTGGATCGGGCAACACTGAGGACAGTTTTCAAGTCGTGCGCATTAAATTGATGCTCCGTCTTCAGCATGCAGTTTGGTTCCGACTAAGATTGGCATCCACTAGAGCATATATAAACAAACTTCACGCTCCTATATAGTTTGAAAGAAAATGCACTACACTGCCGTTATAACTTTTAATATTATTTTATTATACAAACTTTATCACTAGAACAAGTTACAATAGGTCTACTATCGACTATCGAGACACTTCATTTAAATGATAGTCTACTGTGTTCATATAAGACACTAAGTGGAAACTATCCAGCCAGAATCCCAGATGAAATGCCAATAACTGCAGGTCGCAGGTGTCATTCTTGCGTGTGACCCTCGCTTGGCCACTTTGCCGATCAAGCCACTGATGTCACACGCCTCGGGGCACACATCAAAACAAACCTTTGTACAGCAAGTAGGCATCGTCCATGCATGCTGAACATTCACGATTTTCTTATTTTTTTCATTGTCTACTTGTAGGGTGCCCAGATCTGCATTCCGAAAAAGCGGGACGATTACGAATATTTCAAACTTAAGTGTTCTAGCAGGTTGGGATTGATTGAGGGGGGGGGGGGGGGTAAGAGAAATGTTGTTACAGTTTTGAATATTTTATATTGTTGGGCAAAATAACAGGTACAACGTGCTAGCAATGCTTCTTTATGTTTTTGTTCTTTGCATGTTTTTCTATGTCGTGTCGTCCACCGTGGTCTTTTGAAAATGTTCCCTTGCAGATCGTACACAACACTTTGTCATTATCAAACTCGTGTTGAAAAAGATAAGGAAAGTCCTTCTTAATACCGTCATTAAAAATACACTTACCTTTGGGCAGCGGCATTTTACACAACTCACGAAAACTGTTGATACGAAACGAAAAATTAACTCGGATTACACACGCGCGCTCCTGCCCTTGCAAGAGCGAGAGGGAAACAAACAAAACAAGCTGCCACTTGTCAACTGCGGCGGTCGGGCAGCGGGTAGTGGCCACTTCCAAGTATTTCCAATTATGCCAGAAGGAGAGCGCCAGCGTGCTCTGGCTGACAGCGGGCTTGTCCATTTTTTGATAAATAAAGGAATACAAGGTAGTAAGCGTGAAGTTTGAAAAATTCAAAATCTGAAATTTTGCATTTTCGAAAAATCGGGACAAAGGTACGTCCCGCCGGGAAGTGTGGTGGGACACCGGACACACAGCTGAAAATCGGTACTGTCCCGCCGAAAACGGGACGTCTGGGCACCCTATCTACTTGTGAACAAAACTTACTCTGTTTTATGTGATAACATGCCTTTAAATGGGAGTAAATCATTATTCAGAAATGTGCCATTGTCAAACTCGTTCTTTTGGCCATCATCATGACTTACTGGTACTTTAGAACTTCTTCTTGAAAGTTGGAGTTGTAGTGAGTTGGCAGAGCAAAGCATACGACACCATAATTTATAGGCCTAGGGATTGTTCCAAGCTAGTTCAATAATCACATACCCGGCAAGGTCTACTTGATCTCCGCCTAGCGGAGGCTCGTCGAACTCCCAAGTTAGGTCGTTGCAAGGGAACCAAAATCGCCATTTTGTATCCCACTAAAACAACTGTTATAACAATTAAATATACTTTGAAGATTATATTATACAATACTTAAAACACGTAAAAGATACATTTCGATAGAATATAATGATTGAAGTGTCTAAAATATGACGATTTTTCCCTTTTGGAAAGTAATTTTATTTGACAGTTCAATTCATTTGTTTTCTTTCACATTTCTCCCATTTGAATTTTAACATGTGATGTTTAACATTGTGGAACAGACTCCGACGACCTAAGTTGGGAGTTCGACGAGCCTCCGCTAGGCGGAGATCAAGTTGACCTTGATACCCGGTAGGCCTACGTTGGCATCTAGATGGCGGTACAGAGTAGACTAGACATTGGAAATATACCAATCAACTGTGAGAGTTGGCTTAAGCGACCAAGTATAGCATGTATTATTGCAATGCATACTTTGTTTGACCAATTCAGTACAACTCCAACCCTTGAGAAGGTTACATCATGAAGATGGCTGATGTGGTCCTTTTCTGGGCCAGCAGGACACTTGAAAACTAGAAAGGGACACGGACATAATCCCAAAAGCCGAATAACACATGTAGGCCTACACTATACAATGAAGAGATAGGCCTACCACTAGCAAAATGTAATCAGAATTAATTCTAACAGGAGACCAACCCTGATGGTATGGCTCTACACAGGCCTTCTAACAAAAGTAGCTAGACCTAGCGACATGTATGTTCTGACAATATTATGTAAATTCATATCATTCAAATTCATTTAATTATTACCTAGTTACTATTAGCCCTGTATTGACTATCATCGAGTCTAACTGACCTGGGAATGATATAGGGCCTACTATTAGGCCTATGTTATATTTATATTGTTCTATTCTTAGTCGTAAGCTAGGCCTACATTGTACTAACAACATGTCTTACTGACATGGGAGCCAAATTTCCAAATACCATTATCACAAAAATCTCGATGGGTCAAAATTGTTACAGCTATGTAGGCCTAATGATATGTACTACTGTCTACAAATGGAAATAAGACCTACCTACTAGGCCTACTACTACTACTACTACTCAGTGGCGGCTCGTGGTATAAAATAATAGGGAGGCCAGGACAATTCAAGAAAGATCGAATATGGAAGCAATGGAAATTAGCGGCAGTTCAGGGGGGTCTGGGGGGCGAGCCCCCCAGTTTGCCCCGCAGGGTGATTTTTTAAAACTGCATTTTTCTACGTTGTTTTAGATGTTACTTATAATGTGGTTGTGGATGTGGATTTAAGTTGCCCGATTTAAGTGACGACACTTGTCATTAACCATAACAATCTCCATACCATAACAAACCAAACTCGCCTGTTCCTCTCCATCCCTTTGCAGTTATGGCAAAGCTGGTTTCAGTCTTCCGTCTTGTTTTAAATCTTTATTTACTCTTTCCTCGAAGCATGTCTCGTTAATGGTCGCACTAATAACTCGTCAACTATATTTGACTTCATTGAATCAAGCAACAACACGAGGAAGAACAACAGCAGAAAAACCAACGACAATCCCCTGCAAACTACAAACTGCTGAGTATGATATTATGGAAAACGGGCGACTCGGTTACCTTCGTGAAAAATCCGAAAATAAACGAAGCGGCCGGCCTCCTCTGGCATATTATTGCACGTGCAGCAACTTAGGCGGGGAGGGCAAGAGTATGCCTACCGCATTCCCCCGCACACCGCTCAGGTACCTATAAGCTGAACGACTGAGAGGCCCGGACTCACGAAGTTCCTCGCGTTTCTACTGGTTCAACTGGCGGCTAGCAGCCACATTCTGAAGAGGCGCGAAACTTTGAAACGTTGAACATTTTTTGTTTGAAAACTTTTACGATAAATATGTATATTATGTAAGATGAACATTAAAATATATAGAACCATTTTAAACAAGATCACAGACAAGATTAATCCTCCTCCCTCTTGCCTCCCCCCACCAGCCGCCACTGCTACTACTACTACCTAGCCTAGGCAAAATCAGTGGTGCTAACATACACTTACATCTGCCAATTGTGCTTTGTTGATTCCTGGCCGTGTTGACACTTTGTAATGCCTTTTATACCGCCGTAAAGTGTTAACTTGTAGCTGGAAGAGATCGATCTCTGGAAGGTCTGTGTCAGTTTCATTAGAATCGTCTTCTGAATCTTTCCTCCTACGTTTCTTCCGTACTGACTGTATAACTCCTTTATGATAGTCACAGATGTAAATGTGTCTTGATGAATGATCAATATAAAGTTTAAGCCTTCTCATAGTCACTGTTTTCTGTATACGATTGCTGTATGATGCATTGCCAGCAGGACGCTGGCACTTTTCCCCCTCGTCTATCAGACAACATACCTGGTCTGGAGGACCTCGAGAGTCCTCTTCACCAGTACTGAACCCATTCATCATCCAAACGAAAGTGGACCAACTCCGGTACTATTTGGCTCCTGATAATATTACAGATAACCTTAGCCTTGTCATGAATACTCACTACTAGCCTAAGTAGTCCACGCTACCCCATGGGTCCATACATATGCTCATATCTGACGAAAGTTTACTTATTCCTAACCTCACCTGCTCGAGTGGGCTAGGCCTAGGCCTAGCTAGCACTCAAGACACACAGGACAGTGAAGATGTGGATCAAATTGTTAGTCCAGTCAAGTAAGAGAAGTAACCAATACAGCATTTGACTACATGCATTTAGAGTATAATGGACTGTTAGGTCTAGCCCTACTTATCTTAATTTCGAGCAAACATTCACGGTTGACCAAGGATCAAACTGTCACAAAATACTTGCGTGTTCTTTCTCAATCAAGAAATGGCGAAAGTTTTGTTGTCATGGCTGGCCTGTTGGGTCAATACCGTCGCTTTCGGATTGGTTGATTTCAAATTGCTTCTGAAAGCCCCCGCCTATTCTGCTAATCATTACGATTTACCAAAATTAATATAAACTTCAAAGTAATTTAATATTAGTGAGATACAATTAAGTTTGATTTATTAAAAACTAATTAAATTCAATATAATTTTTGGAGTAGATTTAATTAATATGCACACATACAATTCAAAAATCACATTTTCTAAAAATATCAGGCTGCTGTCAAACAGGAAGAAAACATCCGCGTGCAAGGTTCTCTTTTTGAGCCAATTGAAATCGTGGTTAGATATACAAATTCATAAAACGTCATTCACCATTGGCTTAGTTTTTGCGGTCCATCTGAAATCGACCAATAGCAATCGTTTGTTTTCCCTATATCTACTTCCATGTACACCGCATAAGTGGCGTGGGGTCGCTCGCTCTATTCCGTAGCTGGATCTCTTCGACGTTGAAGTTTCTATCAGGTAAGAATATTTTTATATTTCAACTGTGAGCTGTTGTCAGAAATGGACAAATATATTGTTAAAAGCTTAAGATGCATTGTGTTGTTTGTGTAAGTAATATGGCTTTGTGATGTTTGTGAAAGTGTGAACTTAATTTTAGAAATATGCTGCGTTGTATTCGCCGTATACCAACCGTCAAAGAAATGGCTGCCATAAGCTTAGCATAGGAAACGTAATAAGTTGATAAATACATTTTTCTCGCTGTAACTAAGCTACTCAACGTAAATCGGCGCTGCTCATAATTAAGAATAAAAATAAATCGTGCTTGTGGATATTTTAGGTGAGTGATTTCTACACAAGATATATATTTTAAGCATTTTCAACGATTTCCCTTTTGTTCCAATGGCTAACCAAGGCCGCGTATATGGACTCCATTTAACCTAGGCTACAGCAGGGCTGGGGTTCGGCTATGTGCTAACCTATGGGCCTTATACGTGTACCCTGATAATAGCATAGGGGATTTCGTGATGATTAGAATTCTCGATTATTATTATTCGAATCGTAATAACGTCTACAATGAACTTAGGGTAGGTGAAATGAAAGGTACTTTTAGTCATGATGTTTGGATTTATGGCGTCTTTGTTCTACTTTTCGCGTAATTAGTTTGGCCGATGGCTTCCTATGTAACCCGTACTATCCTTATGGGCAATGCTTCGTATTGGAAACCGCACTACCGAGGCCTATCTAAGACAGTGCTAATCGAAAGTGAATATTAATGCGATTGAAGAATTTATTTCAGATTAGTGATTTTTTTTAGTAAAATGGCGATACCACTGAAATAAAATGGCGGGAAGGAGAAATGAAGGTCACAAAGAATTTTAATAATAAAATTGTAACACCTTGACATCTTATCTACATTTTTATTTTTTTATGTATTTTTCTATTGATAATATTTTCTTATTTTTAGGCCTAGCCTAGAGATAGGGCTATTATGTTTTATACATTTAAATAATTTTACGGTAATAACATTTAATTAACAAAGGAAATATAATTCTTTGTGTAGCCTAGGCCTAGTTCTAGTTCCGACATGAGATCATTGCATAGCAATTTGATCAATCAGATTCCAGCTTATTTATTTCAGCTAATGGTATTTGGTTATAAATGCTGTGCTAAACTAATGTATTTGACCCAAGCACATGATATTATGTAATTATCGTTGTGTTGTGGTTGAATTCTACAAGCATATTCCCGCCGGCGTTTTCAAGCTCACCCATAGGGCGTGTGCCACATGTTTGACGTACGCTTCGTTCCTCCGCCCTCCCCACCCCCATCCCCCCTGGCGCGTAAAAATGAAAAGCAAGTCTTTAACCATTTTGCAACGCGTGTAAATCAGAGAGAATATCGCTTAAAAACCTGGGTATGTTTCTTTTGTTGCAACATCCTGTTTTAAACATAACCGGTAGGTAATCTTGTTGACGTTTTTCCCTCAGCCAATTTATTTTAGAGAAGAAATAATACCAGATCAGGTATATATGCCAATTGTTTTATCTTATGTAAATCATCTGTAACCCAATGTGAATATGATATTTTGTTTATTTTCTAAACGAAATAATAATATGGAGACATTTATTTCATTGAGTTTCTCAGTAGACCCCCCCCCCCCCCCCCCCACTCCATAAACCTCTTCCCCCTTCAGAAAGCACATACAATTCGGTCGAGTTTGCTAGCTGGCTGGATATGCTTGGTTTGGTCGGGCTCGGCACGGTATGGTGCATAGCCCTGGGAATGCTGTCTTATTGACCGAATCATAACCCAGCGCTCAACGCCACGGCCCGGCTCTCCGCGGGGTGAAGGGCGATGAAGTAGTTCTTACCCAGGCCGCTGCGTTGCTGGCGCGCTGATGGTGGCATTACACTTCGCCAACGTTGCCAAATCGTAGTACGACGCTCAAATTTAAAAAAATATATTTTTCATAAAGCCCTGCGGCTGAAAATTCTTGAGTAACTTTTATTCCCACAGTACATTACTTATGAGTAACTTGTTTTCCGATTGCTTCGACTGCAGTACATGTGTTGCCCCAGTTATTTTGAAAGCAGGCTTATATCTGACTCGCTTTCTTTTTAACATGCGTGTGTGTGGTGTGCAGTTTGCACCTGTCGTTAAATTGAGTATATTTCGACGCGTGATAGCTGTCATGTCCACGAAAGTTGTGATTGTTCTATTAATATTACTACATTTCTAAGTATCAAATTGTTCATCTGTATTATCCGACACGAAAACAAATTGGAGTTTGTATTTTGAATTGATACGCGCGCATTTCCAGCATTTGACCTCTGGTGGCGCAAGTTGCTCTCTGCGTCGCCCTCCCCCTTCCAACCACTTCCCCTTCACTCGTTATTGTACAGGCTGTTCAGGAGAAATCTACAACCTAGGCCTAGGAGTAACCATGATTGCAGTTGCAGTACGTACAGCCGTTACCTTAACGACATTGTAGCATATTATTTCCTCTTATTCATAGCGTTATAGTTATTGTTCCAATTAGTTTGCACCATGTATTTTAGCTAAAATGTCTATAGTTACTTATCTTCCCGTGAACAACTTTACATTCGAGTCGTGCGCGAGAGAGAGCGAATGATGCTTCTCTTTGTGCCCGCGTTTGTAGGTCCGGCAACGTCGCAGCAGGGCCCCCACACTGCCTCCGCCCCCTTTCCCCCTCGCCCTGGCATAGAACGCTGGCCCTGCCTGCAACTAATAGCCACTAACACAAGAGTGTTGTCGAAACCGCGCCAAGCTTGCCCTGTCTAAAGTAGTGTAGTGAAACTGTGCAGTAACCTTATCATGTCTGAGCACCATCGTGGTGCTTGGGGGACTCGTGAGGACGCCTTGTGGTGGCCAAGTGCGATATCGTCACAGGATTACACACAGACACTTCAAACACACCATCAACACCTTTTAAATCAACACCAACAACAACAGTTAGTAGCGCAGCAACAGCAACAACATCAATCCCAACAACAACAACAGCAGCAGCAGCACCAACAACAGCAACAACAACAGCAGGAAAATGTGTCTCGATCTTCGGCAACACAGCAGCTTTTCTCTTATAAGATGGCGAGCAGTTTCCAAAACCCGGCCACAACGATGACGGCGGCTGCGGTCTCTGCCTCGAGTCCGGTCGGGGTCGGCTCATGTATGCGAGGTTACGATTATAACAACATGGTCAACCCTGGTATGCTTGGGGGCGCTAACCGTGGAGTTGATCCACAACAGTGGTGGTCATATTCTACGGGAATGGGTAACCCCATGCAAAACGCGCAGCCATCACCCCCGATCGTGGTAGGTAGGCCCAAGAGCTGCGAAGGTGGTAGTCTGGTAATTTTTTTTTTTTTTAAGTGTTTGAAGTCGCCGCCTTATAGGTTTTGTAGGCCTATTGGCTGAATTGGACACTTCTTGGTCTTTGTATCATTACTTTGGATTTTGAGACAAACTTCGGTCATAGTAATCGTTAATGTTTGGCAGGTGCTCTAGGCACATGCGGCGCTAAGTAGAAGTCACACTATCATGCAAAAACAAAACTGTCGCATTATCCGGTAGGCCTTGTGTTTCACGTCTCCCCGGCTCACCGACGTGAATTTGAGAAACTTTTCACATGTTTGAGGATGACTCCTAATGTGGTTATTGATTTCCATATGTGCCGTGTGCGACGCGGTATTTGGATGGGTCGATTATGAGTCGTTGTGACACCACGTGTCGCGGATGTCTTGAGCGTGCGGCAGGCACCGGAGCAGGTGGCCGACCACCCGATAACGAAGGTGCGCCGCGCCGCGGAGCGGTTCTCGTTTCAGCTTTACTTGCTGGCCATGACATCGTCGCCCGAGGTGCTGTCGATCCGCCCCAGTGTCATGCCGTATTAAAAGTATTTTGCATATACCGGCAGACCGGTACGTGCTCTCGGGGAATAAGGTACCGGTACCTCTCGGGTGCTACTATCCTTAACTACATCTGTCATGATCAAACTTTCAGAGTCTTAACTTCTTTGTTATGTTGTACCAAAAGTTAGAATTTATTTTTTTTTCAATCGGCAGTGGGCGTAGGGCTATTATAAATATTTTATAACCATGTTATCTGCTGCATCTAGTAGTTCAGGCAGAAAGTTACCAATTTATCATCTCCAATATTTTTCGGTGATAACTAGAACCACGGATAGCGGAATTAAAAATATTATTTTGGTAACCTAAATGTGGACACAGTTGGGTAGCGAAACCGTGCAAAATAAAGCATTTTAGGTCTACTGATATCTTGGAGAGAGTACACAATTTTGAAAACGTAGTTACTGATTACTAACCAACATTAATTAGTTTTGTAACAACTAACTGAACACTGAATTAATAAAAGTTTGTAATATTTTAGACTAATTCTTGCCCTTGTTATTTTGGCAGGCACTCAATTAATTAGTAAATGAATAATCAATTTGTTTCCAAAATGAGAACCGTAACGATGGCAATAATTGAAATGTTGTTAAAGGCGGGTTCACACAAAATGACTAAGACTAACGATTAGTGTTTAAGAAAGTTGAAATATACGATTTACATTGAAGCGTTCGCATTCTTTACTAGTGATTAGTGTTTAAGACCGAGTGATTAAAAAAGTTCATTATTGTTATTCACGATTCTTAGGCGTTAGTAACAACCAATCGCTGCGTGGTACGCCACAGTAGTTCAGCCAATGAAAACCGTACCATCCGAGTCAAATTAAGTTTCAATGTTGTTGAGGTTTTCACTTTTATGCAGTTTGTTTTGACAGCTTCCGGTACCGATGTAAACAATAGGTTCGTTTGATTTGGCTACACCTTTTGGACTTTTTGCACTCCATGTTATTTCATTGGGTAAATGTCAAAAAGTACACGGTGACCATTAATCAAACTAATCTAATTTTAAGTCAAAGTTTCACGTCGTCTGCTGCAGCCTGTAGATTATCAGTCAATATCAGTTACTATTTGAAAATTAATTCCGATAATTAGTGACTATGGCGATATCATTCATATCTCATCCATTTTCAGCAAATATAATAACAGCTGTCAACTTCGGGACATGGAACCGTTTTTGTTTTACACGCCTACGCCGGAGTACTAATTTTTACGGCAAGAGTGCGCTACTCACTTGTCAAAGCACTCGAAGACTGTCATCTTTCAAAGTCGTCGTGTATTTCTTTGCAAGAAATGGGGGGCGGAGTTTTGTTTTCCTAAGGCTTAGTCACTGGTTGTTAGTCTTAGTCCATAGTCATTCTGCCTGAACGCGCCTTTATTCGGTTTTTAGTTATGCATTTTGGTTACCTACTACGGTAGTTGGTAACCTGGCCACTTTGCTTTATATGTTGTATCCTTAAAGGCCCGTTCAGAACCAATTAGCGTACGTAACTTATGAAAATTACGAAGTTAGTCCAATGCAGTTCATATGCTAATGTTCACATGGAAATTCGCAAAATTATCACTACACGTAATTATCGAAAAGTTGAACCAACTTCAACTTAACAGCAAATTTCAGTAATTTTCTAAATTGTGCGCATGACCCCATGTGCACAAAACCAAATACACGTATTTCGAGTTGTTTGCGGGTTTTAAGAAAGCTGTTGAAGTTATAATGGACGATTCACTTTTCATTAATCTTGTGCAAAGCTCAGAACATTTTGTACGATAATAGAAGGTCGGATTATCGTGGAAAGTGCAGTCATATCTGATTTTGTTTATGTTCATTTGTGAAATGTCATTCTGAACACCTACATCAATTTCTAAAATTTGTACACGTTAATTTTTGCACGCTAATTGGTTGTGAACGACGCTTTAGGCATTTTTAAAAAAAACTTGATTTTGTGGTATTTTATTAGTTGCAACTAAGTTGGCATTTTAAATGTCACCTTAGGCCTAAATGATCTCATTCCACCATCTCGGTAATAGGGTGATTCAGATGCTATGTTACACTTTTAAGTATTTAAATGTGTTTTTTTATTACTTTGTAGTTATTTAGTCATTACTTATTTCAGATAGTGTAGTAGGCTAGAGTTGGTAGTAGGCTTATCCGTTTGAGAGAACTTTTGGTAACACTTAAAACAGCTTAAATTCTATTCTGTATAAAGATGCATTTATTTTTATAATTGTGTAGGCCTACACGGCGGTAATTTGGAACCCACTGGCAAGGTACACTGAATAGCAAATTATCATTCCACAGTTTCATACATCAGCTCAACGAAACCCCGCTGCACCCATGGTCAACTGTTAAACCAAGGAAGTATGGCCAACCTTGACAATTTTGTGATAAAAGAAATTCGATGTTTTGGTGCCATCATCACTTATGAATTTCATCAATCTCAATACATGAAACCTTCAAAGATCTAGTTGTGCTGACTACCTATGAAGTATTGTTTAGTATGTTTTCAGTGATGCAGTTAATGAGGTGCGTGTACAAACCTCTGCGACCTTGTCTACGATTATGATGCTGCATAATATGAACAAAATTCCTTTATTATGCATTTTGCTATGAGTGTGAATGGTGTGTTGCAGTCACAGCAAAACCGAGTAGGAAGAATGCCACGTGCAAAGGCTGACGCTAAGCCCCGGGGCAGGATGACCGCCTATGCCTTCTTCGTTCAAACCTGCCGAGAGGAGCATAAGAAGAAGCACCCGGACGAGAATGTTGTGTTCGCAGAATTCTCAAAGAAGTGTGCCGAGAGGTGGAAGGTAAGAGATTCTCCATTTTAGTTCAATTAGTCTAGGCCAGGGTTTCCCAAAAGGCAGTGTATATCCAGACGCTTGAGGCCATATGCCTGGACTGTTAATTTGTTCTGTGTAGGCATACTGTAGGCCTATTGCATTTCTCCCAAAGTAAAATCTTTGAAATCAGTTATCCGATTGAATTATCCGCGCACACACAAGACCATGGAACCATGGGCAAAAAATCCTCGATGAATTAATTTAACAACGAGCCATCCCTCAGTCCTTCGTTTTGGATCGTGGAAGAACCCATAACATGTAATGCACTACTCAACTATTGCTATACACACTTCAAACCGTTTTAGTCAAGTCAGTTTGACTTCTGAAGCCGCTTTCGGGTACGGTAAGTTTCTGATTGGTTCCTACCGGTCCGGAAAATACGTGTTGCCGTTCTGCTATGAAAGCAGCTTAAGCTGTAATGAACTTGTACCTATATCACATATGTTGTCAAAATACTTAAAAGAAGTTGAAAATAAAAACAGCTACATAAATAACCACATCTGCAGCTATTCAATCAGTGCATGTAAGATTGCATTGGTAACTTTGTAGTTGTTGTTGGGGTGCAGTGGATTAATTCATTTACAGTGTATGCCACAGATTTCCTAAATGTACAGAAGCGAGTTCGAATCTCACTTAAGGCATGGTTTTTGTAGTTTTCCTTCATCTTCATCTGTCACCCCGTGGCGCAAAACTCGGCTGATTTCGCCGAGTCCAAATGGGCTTTTGAACTTGCTAGCATTTTAATGTTAGTAATTTATTATTGTAATGCATCATTTGATAGACACATCCAGCAGGCAGTCGAATTATGGGATGCAAAGCAATGTTGCGATGATGTAGAACTGTCTCACACGATTACGAACCATTAATGCATAATGACTTGGCTATGAGCCTTACAAAACACTAATCTAGAGGGTTTATTCCTGCTTCCAATGCAGAAGGCCTAGGGTCCAATTCACAGTTTAGGCTGGGTTTTCTAACTTTAGAACTTCAATCTATATTCTATATAGGCCTATACTTTATATGATACTAGTGTACATATACTAAATGAATGGTGCCTTTGCAGTTGTTCTAGCAATGAAGTACATTTAATAAATTTTAAATGTCCCCCACTGAAAATCACTAATAGTAACTGAGTGGATAGACTATAATAGTAAATGCATATTTCTGTCTTTGAAATTTGTGTGATGGCACCAATTGTTAGTTAAGGTGAATCTACCCCCAATTTTTTTTTATTTTTTTTAAATATGCATAAAAACAACATATGGGTTAGTATATGAAATACGCTCATTTGAGAAGATCAAAACTAATTTTTAAGTCCATTTTGGAGGAGCCGTAAGGTATTTACAACGGGTTTTATGATAAATACGGCTAAGAACTGCGTTTTGGGATGCAATTTTTTGTTTACACCTTACCCTCACTATTGGCTATGTGGATTTAGTGTTTTGAAATAAGTCTTATTTGGTTTTCTGCGATTTATTTTGTTCTCCGGTACGGAAAATGTATTTGTATCGGCGAGAAAAATAAATCGTAGTAAACCAAATATTTAAAACACTTATTTCTAAACACTAAATCCACATAGCCAATAGTGAGGGTAAAGTGTAAACAAAAAATCGCATACCAAACGCGTATGTGGTTTAAACGTAGTTGTTAGCCGTATTCATCATAAAACCCGTTGTAAATCCCATACGGCTCCAAAATGGGCTTGAAAATTAGTTTTAATCTTCTCAAATGAGCGTATTTAATATACTAACTCCATATGTGTTCTTTATGCATATTTAAAAAAAAAAAATATGGGGGTAGATTCACCTTCATGTCAAATGATTTAAAAATGTGGATGTTGTAAACCAGCTATGACAACTTGCTTCAAAGTCATAATTACTCATTTTTAATAATTGGTTAATGTCTACATGGCATTAGTTTGCTTCAATCTTGAAATTTAAGACATTTTTCTCCTTAAACCTTTGTTTATGTTTACGTGCCTTATGGTTTTGATCATCAATTCCTTTGGTCTCGATATTTTGTATACAGTGTCAAAATCTTTATTATCATTGTGTTTCCCCCGGTGTTTATTTTATATTTCAGTGGTTCCCAACCTTTTTTCACTCAAGGCACCCCAAGCCTACATTCAGTAGAATTGCGGCCTCCCCCCCCCCCCCCCCCCCTGCCTTTCACTAAGGCCCTCGCTAAAGACCAATAATTTTTAAAAATATATGCATTGTAGGTAATAAATCAACAGTTTGCAAATTTAATTCAATGATTTTAATTACGGTAGCACCACGTACTAATACCATTTATTTATTTTAACACGCGACGAATGAGAACAAAGGTCCCGTTCGACTGTAACAAAATTTAAAAATTGATCTCCTCAATTGAGAACGTGGAGTCTGATAGCGTTAACTTTATGTTTGTTAATGCTGAACTGCTTACTCACACAGATAAGATGTTGATAACTGCCGTAGAAATTTGATACTGTTTTCTGAACTGTTATTCGGGGTTGAGGGGTGTCGAGGGTGAAAGTGTTAATTTGCAGTACAAAATGTTGCATCCACGATGTAATATGTTTCAATGAAAAACAATCGTGGTCAGACTGTTTAGATATGTTTCCGTTTGTACTGTTAAAATATTAATAATCATTATGACTTTTTTCAATTCCAACGAAAATTTCGCGGCACCCCTAGCAGAGGTTCACGGCACCCCGGTTGGGAACCACTGTTATATTATGTATTTATTATTGTTAAGATATGTTGGTTTCTAAAATATCGGATAAATCTCGGACGTAGGATTGATTTCATTCATGTGGGGAAGGTTGAATTAAATTTATTAATATTTTCCATTTATTCCCCACTTTATTTGTGTACGTTTTGGTAAATATACATGCCGATTATTGCTTGTCTTACATTGTGTGTACCGTATATGTATGTATGTATGTATGTATTAGAGGTCTGCCCGGGTACGGGCTTGGCCCGCGGGCCTGGGTATGGGCCTTGGTATGTTTATTAAAACGGGCCTGGGCCTACATATCACTGACCGAGGAGGGATTTTTCGGGCTTTTTTAATTTTTTTTTTTAATTGCAATGAAAGAAAAGTAGGGATGTCAACGGGTACCCGTTACCCGCCCGGTACACACGGGTACGGTTCCAACTTTTCAATACCCGTTACCCGGTATTAGCCGTTCCCTTCTTCTGTTCAAAACGAAATCAATTCAACATTGCGATATTTTCCCCCACTGACCTCTTTGTGCGAGCGTACGAGCCGTGCTTTTCAATTTGCCGGCATTTAACTTGACCCCCCCCCCCCCCTCCTCAAGATTAGTCATCGTCGCAAAAAAAATGAGACGTAAAGCCCAAGTAGTATCATCTTCTGTAGGCCTGTGGAAGAATGCTGCGGAACGGTTGCGAGTCCGAGGGAGCGCACCCGCCCGTCGAAGCTTTACCGCAATCGTGTTCGAGCTCGGACTACGACGTCATCGCTTTGACGCGGCCGACCACCGAATTCAAAGCTTTGTTGAATACTTCCGCGATCGTTTTGCATCGAAGACAATGCAACCTGATACCGTTTAACAATATAATGTCTCTTTCCACAACTTTGCGAATCATTTACACCCATGACGATAAAACGCGTATTTAGTATTATTTACTACCCGGGTAGTCCGGGTACGGCGCAAGGGTACCCGGGTACAACTATTTCCGGGTATTGACATCTCTAAAGAAAAGTAATGTTATTTTACCAACATTTCCGAAACTTGAAACAAACCCGAAATAGTATAAACTTCCGGTCAAACATTTGTGATGTAATTCTTTTCGATAGGTACATACATTCACTGGCAATATTTACTAATTTCGTTTCATCTAATCTCCTTTTTGTTCTCACCCTGTCGTTCGTATTCCTTGTCAAATACCATAGAAATCAACTTGCTGCTTTAACAGTTGAACGGGCTTTTACGGGCCAATTTACACTTCATGCGGGCCTGGGCCGGGCCCGGGCTTTGATTAGCTTACTCAGTACGGGCCCGGGCCTGAAATACCGGGCCCGGGCTTCTATATTTAGGCCCGTGCAGACCTCTAGTATGTATGTATGTATATAGGCCTATATATGTATATATATGATAGATAGAAGGATAGACCCCAACAACAACAGACAAAATAATCTGGCCCCCAAGAGTTGGTTACAAAGAAATTTTACTAAGTGATTTTTTTAGATTTTGTTAAAAATAAACGTAAAGAATTGTTTTTCCGTAAAAGTGTGTGTGTTTTCTCGTTTTCTCATATTCTCATGGATATATGTTATTTGTTTGTTTTGGGTTTTTTTTTCACATGGGTAAACAGAAGTGTTCGACTCACCCAACACTGCCCGACGTTTCAGAGACGTATCATTCTCCATCATCAGATGCCTTCCCTCTCATGAATCTGCGATGACCACTCCTGTTTACTCGTGTGAATAAAAACCCAAAAAACAAACATAATATATATATAATACATTTAGAGTTGTTCTTTAATCTTTATACCACAACGGTTTACAGTTCAGGTAAGCTGTTGGGGTCTATCCTTCTACCTATCATATTACCAGTCTTTTGGTCTCCCTTTAAGACGGTCAGATATTAGTAACACCGATAAAGGTGTTATTGTCCGCAAGCTATGGTTACAAAGTAAAAGTAACAGTCTTTTTTTATACACGACATAACCATAGTTTCTGCTCAAGGATTGTATGACGCACGTAATGAAAATGTTTCCCAGCTAGTCGAAAGCAATTATTGTGACATTGTGTTGTCCCATTTCTTCATTTTGAATGTATGGACACCCTAGTCTATAGCCGCTAGTTGATACTGCATTCGAGTTATCTCGCCGTTTGGATACATCAAATCACTCTTATGATGCATTCACGTACTTGTTCGTAGTAATGTTTTTGTAATCGTGACCCGGTGACCAATCAAGTGATCAGTTTGACGAGTGGTGTAAAACGATAAATTAAGCGTTTTTGACAGAAAATAAAGAAGAACTAGGTTAGTTTATCATTGTTAAATGAGCTACAAGTGGGATTTGTTATATCACTGTACAGGTGCCATTACTGTAAAGCGTTGAGAGATGCGTCAGTCGCGTCGACCAATCGGATTGCGAGTTTGGCGCTTCAGCCGCGTTGCTCGCAAAACGAACGAACCCATGCAACAATGCAAAATGTATTTCTTGTGTTATGCTCGACGCCGGAATCTATTACCTACAAACAACATTTTTTCAAAAAAAGAAAAACTGCAATTTGTCTTTGCCATGTAGCGAAATTGTATTTGTTAGTAGATAGATTATAGTTTTCCATCACATATACATTAGGTTATGAATATGTTATGACAGTTATGTTGTTGTTAGGTCTACCAAAGATTGCACTTTGACGCGAGCAACGCACGTAACACAGCTAACATGTCGCGAGAAACGCTCTACAGTAACAGCAGCTTAGCTGTTCATTAAAGATAAATGTCATGGCTTAGGTTACACCAATGAACAAAATGCTATGCATTCATATACCCTAGTGGAATCGAGTAATCCAGATCAGTAATTTCACGTAACTTAGCGGCTTTTAAATCAATCATGAACACCTTATTCTAGTATGACTTGTCTCATTGATGATTTTTGCTTCTTTGTTTGTCAATTGGCCTACCAAATAAGAAAATTCATTCTTGTGTGAGCCCTTATCCACTTTTTAAGGTAGTGTAAAAGCAGGGCTATCTTTAAAGTGTCACTTGTTAAATTGTGCTGCAATAGACATGTCTCCATTTGACAGAAAACTGGACACTGGAGTAAAATAATCATTGTCTTAATTTTAATAAACTTAGCTGCCCTGGGTATTCAGCCCATCATGTTGGGCATTATTAATTGGTAAACATCCTAAGCCATTGGGAAGACCTGACCTCGACATTTGCGTATCCAGCCTGCTTCATATTAGTGCTTCTCAATAGCCCTAGGTCTTCAGCCCATCATGTTTGGCATGGTTAAGGGCAAAGGATAGTCTCTACGTCAAAAACCGCAGAAAATGTTCATTATTAAATAATATCTCAAGATTGCAACAAGAAAGCGAAAATCTAAATCAGCAGCGAACTTTGCTTTGGTAAGCCCTACAGATTGAATAAAATATTATAACCATTAGCGTAGTATTTTGATCATAATTTGATAATTAGTAATCAAATTAATTATTTAGAAAAAAACATACTGATTATAATATAAGTCACGACTTAGCGCATTCAATGTGTAGGGCTTACTAAACCACAGTGCGCTGTTGATTCAGATTTTTGATTTCGAAGCCCATTCTTGTGATATAAATTAAAAATGAAAATTTGTTGCGGTTTTTGACGTAGGTGTATCCTTCCCTGTTAATTGATTGCCAACTTGGGAAGACCTGACCTAGACATTCAGCTGTCTAGCCTGCCTCATATTAGTGCGTTACGTGTACACAATGCTTTCTGAACTGCAAAATATATTTTAAATATAATATAATGTACCAAGTGTTACTCACATGTTTTAAATGAACTGTGTTGCACACTATTTACACATGCGATACCACGTAACAATAGTGTACATTCATGTGTACTCTTTTTTTTCAGCAACTAAAGGCTGATGATGTAAGTCTTTAATCAACTTCTGAATTGAGGTGTTCACTCCTATGAAAACGCTCCTTAATTGGAGCTTGGAACATCACACTTTGCAGTACACTTGAGACTCAGTGTATATGTAGGCATGAATGAAAGACAATTATTTGTATTGAGGACTGTATCACCTCTACCTAAATACTCCCTTAGCATATGCATAGATTTTGGCAAGACAAAAAATTCCAATTGCAGTGGCTGCATTTAATTCTTACCTTTCTGCTACTAGCAGGTTAATAATACATTTTAACATATTACAGCGGTGGTGATAGCCCCACTTTACATCTTAACTATATCTGCTTTATTATTGTTAAGTGATATAAAACTAGTGTTACAAACCACCATTCTGGGCCATTCTACGGTCGAAAATTGCAGTAGGCTACCCCAATATCTATTGACTATTCATACTCTTATGTGGTCAATACAGTGACATCGACCAATCAAATTCTTTTGAAATAAAGTTGTCTGAATCATAAATCGCTAAAACTACGTATTTGGGGAATGTTAAATTACGAAATTAAACGGTATGTCTTGTTTGCTCCCCGCCTCATGCCTTATTGTAATTGTACGTTAAATGCGGAAGCCAGATTGGCAGACATAAGCCCCTATAAGCCCACGGAAGTGCATGAATTCAGTGTTCCCACAAACTTTGTGAACTGTGTTGATTATGATCATAGGTAAGATGAACATACTTGTTTAGGTCGACCTGTGTGTTTTTGTTTTTTAATTTTACATGTTACATGTTACATTTTCATTTTAGAATATGTCTTGGTGTTTTTCTGAAATAACGCCTGACGAAATTATACTAGGCAATAGGCACATTGTTTTAGCATTTGAATGCCGACGTTAGTCATTATGGCAGGGGTTGCATTAGCTGCTAGTAGCAGGTGGGCCCCAAGCGAGGGAGCGAGGCAGTCAAAACGGCCAGCCGACCACTTGATTGCCAAGCAGGCAGGAATTATCTCGACTCCGTGCGCGTCGCCGAAGGCAAACGGGTTTTCGGCAGCCTCTCGGCCGTGGTGAATGCTTGTTGGCCTGAACATTCTCTATACTGCTTTCGAGAGCAAGCAAATCTTATGCTTTCCGGTTCCGTCTACCAAACTGCATTTTACTGGTGTATAATGTCATTTGTATGTGAATTCACAACCAACATTAGACAACCTACCAAATACCAAACCAACACGGGTCAGTTCGCAGGGGACCGTCGTTTTGTATGTCGCGTACATAATAGCAAGCTTGCTTCTTAATCAAAATTCAAACCAATTCGATGGGTTAGCCGAGTTTTCAAGCATGAAATTAAATTTACGTTTGTAAAAGGAGGGCTTACACATTTCGGTTCATGCCTATCTATAGCTCTGCTGAATTGGAGAATACTATGCTTGTTCTGTCATTCTAATTCTTCCCACCGGCCTTGTAATGTCGGTAAGCGCGAGGGAGGTCTGGATATTATGCATATTTGCTCTGTGCCTCCCCCCCCCCTCCCCCTCCCCCCACGCAGCCTCTAATGTGGTTCCTAGCCGCGCGCGCCTCGCATCGCGTAATGCTTTCAAAAATCGATGGGTGCCTCTCTCCAAGGCCGAGGGAACAACTCGCCTCCCCCTCCCCCTCCCTCGTCCCTCACCCTCCCTTGTGACAACTGGGAGAAATAAATTGCTCTGGGTTTAGAAACAACACGTCGATAATACGGAATATGAAACGCGCGTTTCCTCCCCCCTTCACCCTCAAGCTCCCCTTCACGTTCTGTATTATACATGTATGGCAGCAGATTGGTTATTGGAGAATGGAATTTTGTTATTAAATATTCTGTTACCAGATAGAACCACGGCGTTGCCTCGCAATACTTTTTAATGGCCTACGGCGTTGCGCGTGTGGGCAAGATTACGTTTCGCGCCACTCACTCACTACAACACATGCGCGTTGGTTGACAGGTGGACGAACCCCGTCGACAATGAATGGAGGCTTGCTTGGCCATTTATCTTCCCGCACGCCCGCCTTGGCGAACTTCCCCAAGTGTCTATTGTGACCTATACATGCTGCTCTTGCATCCTATATTTGTTAGTATAGGCCTAGTTGCCAGTGTCTCAAACGAAAGTCCCAGCACTAAATGCAACGTTATCTTTTCATTACCACGAAGCTTTGCGAACACAATCTTAAATCAGCATCTTCATAACAATGGCAGTGTTTTAACTTTTAATGTCCTGTTACTAGTGACGATGAGTTCCCATACATTTATTATTTATTTTTATTTATTTCCAATTTTGCTTAGTTGCTATTTATTACTGTGCAACCCCAGTAGAGAAAATTGGCAGGCTATTGTTAAAACCTATTACTACCCTACAGGGCTGGAAAGAGTATTGATTGACCGTTATACACCGTTCACATTAAAGCCCTATGTCTCAATTAACTGCATAACTCTGGTTCCCCTACTCAGTCAGCTTTTACAGACTTACTAGAAATAAGCTCAACCTTAGCCCAACTGGGCTAGTGAATCTATTTTTTTTGTTGCCCAGAGACAATTCACAGGTGACATAATGGTTTGTTTTAATTAAATGTGAACCATGCTATCAGCTATAGGACACAAACATGGCTTGCCATACATCCCGCTTTCGGTGGGACAGTCTCGATATTCAAGTTTGTCACACGTCCTGTCCCGCCAATACACTAAGTTCCGCTTGGTAAAAAATATTACGATGTCTCAACTCAAGCATCATTCACAATCTGTTGTAAGGAGTAAGTCGTTGGAAAAGCCAACCGTTCACAATGACAATATTTTGTTAACACCCCGTTGTTCTACGCATGCGCAACGGACGCGGCGATGACGATGCACAGCTTTTTGTATGTTCGACCACAGTGTTGGACACATGACTGCATGGCGGTGGATCAGCTGTGTATGGTATGAGTGGGAGATACCTTGTTGTGATTGGTTCGTCATAAGAATTGGATTTTGGGCAATTCACTACGACTTGCGCCTTACGCCTTATAACATGACGCGTTGCGAACAGTAACATTGAAACATACGCTTGGCAATATTAAACCGTACGCCTTAAAACTGATTGTGAATGAGCCTTAATGTACAACATCGGATATCTGCAGTCCCCAGAGTGTGCTTAGTCAAGTATAACAAACTGTTTGAATTGATATCTTGTAGAATCCCGTACTTAGGCTATTCCCAACTTCACAAGCCCCAAAACTTATTACTAAATAATTCTAGTCAGTGTTCCAAGTCTTTATAGCATTTTTTTTTGGCACTAGGCTACAAAAACACTCTGAACCTACTCTGAGAGCCTGATTTTTTACATTTCATCTGCTTTGCTATTGTTAAGGGGCTCTGCCCCATACTTTTTTCCCTAGAAATATGTCCCTGCAGCTTGAGTTTAAATTATGGCAACCCTACACATACATGTTAACAGCCCCCCCCCCCCCCCCCCCCCCCTTTCTGTAAACTTGCTTTTGCTTCTAGCAATAGTTACTTTTTTTTCCTTCATATAAGCTATATTTAGTCAGTCACCAATTGCCACTAAGGGTTAACCTGTTTTTATTTTTCAATATTATATTCCCTCGTGTCATCGTATTTTTGGCAAGTCCACCGAAATATGTTATTTGTCCATTTCTCATTAAGGAATGTATTGAACTGACTACTACCACAGTAGGTAACCGTAGTTTTAATATGACAACATGTCTTAGAACATACATGCAATTCCAGTTGAACCTGCAACCAGACTCAAGCCCGAATGCATAGCACAGACTCAAGCCCTCCTGAACTCAGCCTCTCCTCAGCCTCACCTAGCCACCAATCACAGAGCTGTCCGCATGGCAATGCCGTTCCGTGATTGGTGGTTGGGCAAGGCTGAGGAGAGGCTGAGTTGAGGAAGGCTTGAGTCTGGACCATGCATTCGGGCCTTAGCCTACTGGTACTCTTGTTTAACAGCTAAGAAAGTGGCACTGCAATATATTTTCATTGGAAATTGGTGGAAGAATATCATTGATATAGTTCCGAGTTCGGCTTATGATAATTATTCACATCGCTAATTCTTATTTTCATATTATTAGACAACCCTAGCAGGCATAGGCTACACAATTAGCCTACTGTTCAGTTTATCTGCATTGTTAAAGTTTCTACAAAATGTGTTAAACTATTCAACTATCTGCTCCACACTTCCCTACTGTTAATTACATGCATACATTTGCTTTTAAATACAAAAATAAGCCTTTGAAGAATGAATGAAGCTTGACAGTGTAGGTTTGAGCGAGCATACTAAGTGGTGCTGCTTATTTCAGACAATGTCCGACAAGGAAAAAAAACGTTTCCACGAGATGGCTGAGAAGGATAAGAAGCGTTACGACACTGAAATGGAGGGATACATTCCCCCCAAGGGAGAGAAGACGCGCGGCAAGAAACGCAAGCACGTCAAGGATCCCAATGCACCCAAGCGATCATTGTAAGTAGCCTACTGTATTATGTTTGTTTATTTGCTTGTTTATATTTTCAGTCTACTTACAGCAGAGACATTAGTTTGGCCTTACAAGCCTGTTAAATATATATTATTAACATGCTAGCTACTGGTCGAGTCGACTGTAGTATATATGCGACTCTTGGGCCTACCTGTGATTTTGGCATTCAAGTTTAAATGTTGACACGTTTTAGTCCAGACGATTTTACACTTTCTGGGGGGTTGTGGCTGTCTTGATCATGGAGGTGCCTGTGCATCATTATTAGCAGTTAACCAAGCTATCAGCCTATCATAACCTTTAAGCAGCGATTTCAGTCGAGGATGTGCTCGGCGCGGCGTGGCTTGGCGTGGCGCGGATTCTCCTTGCCAGCCATTTCACTTGCAGAGTGCACGATGCGCTATCTGTGGCCTAGGCCTAGGGCCCTAGGCCTAGCCTAGGCCTAGTCGTTTTGCTTACCTGTGTCGTTACAATCTTGCGCCACGTCCTTCCACGCTTGAACACGCAAAACATTACTTTTATAGTGTTTGTGGAATATATTATACACGATTTCTCTCTTTTCGACAGCCAACAAGTCAACAATAATCTTTCGGCAAAGTCTTCAGTCATTTGTTTGTTGTCGTAATCTCGATTTTTTATTGGTCATTCAAAGTGACGTCATGCCGAGCGTGGAGTTCGCCGGCTGGAATATTGAATATTTTCAATCCTCGGATAGAAATCCGCGGCTCTCCTCGGCTGAGAAATAGAGCACGCTGATTGGCTGCAATCTTCATCCGCGCCGCGCCACGCCGCGCAATCCTCGACTGAAATCCCAGCTTTATGCCCTAATATATCATGCAAACATATTTCTACAGGGCTGGTCTTAACAAATCTCCTAATAAGAAAGTTATTTTTAGCAACTAAGCTATTTGAAGGACTTAAATGGTTTTGATTGGTGGTTGCCGTGGAGAAAACAAGCTAGTCGACAAATAAGTAGTTATTGGGACATTGTAAAACTGGACCTAAGTCATCACTAACGATGTCTTCAGCACAACAAATAACTCGTGAATAATTTCGCTCGAGTACAAAGGACTGTGCAGGCAAAGGATTATACTAAAGAAATATAGGCACTGTGTGTTAGTACACACAGCGCTATATGTGGCCAAATTTAGCAACTAACTGCTGAAGATTTCATTCCGCAGTTGAAAATAGTGCTGGATATTATTGTAATATATCTTGTTTTTTGTTTGGTGTTTGTTTTGTTTTTTATTGTTTATGTGTATTTATTTTATTTTGTTTTGTGTTTTTGTTTTTATTGTCTTGTTTTGTTTCTGTTTGTTGTGTGTTATTTGTTGTTTGTACGTCTAAAACGTGTCCTGACTAAAATGGTGGCTTGCCCTTTTAAAATTTACTGATAAGATTCATAATCTGCCCAACAAATTTAAAAGCCGTATTTAATTAAACAATTTTCACAATTTGCCATTGTCGACGTAGGAAGAACGACACTGCTTCAGCAGGTTGTTGCGCGATATTGCCACTTTGAGCGCTTCATTCGTTTTCACTAGCGCCATCAGTGGCCAATCTCTTTGCCTATATGCACCGAGTTTGGCCACTGAGGACGCTAGTGAAAACGAATGAAGCGCTCAAAGTGGCAATGTCACGCAACTTTCTGATGAAGCAGCATTGTTCTTACTATGTACTGAATGTCGATAATGATAAATTGTGAAAATTGTTTAATTAAATACAGCTTTTAAAATGTTTGTGCAGTTTATGAATCCCATCAGAAAAGGCAAGGCGCCGTTTAAATCAGGACACGTTTTAGAGATTTACAAACAACAAGAAACTCACAAGAAACATAAACAAAACTAGACAATGAAAAACAAACACAAAACAAGGTAACAAAATAAAAACAAACAAAATACAAAAAACAAGGTATTTCACAGTAATATCCGGCACTATTTTCAACCACAGAATGCAATCTTCACCAATAAGTTGCTAAATTTGGCCACATATAGCACAGTGTGTACTAACACACGGTGCCTATATGAGTAGATGAGTAGATCACACCACAATCTATAATCATGACTTGTATGAATTCCACCTTTTAGAGGAAGCAAGTGCTAGTGCCAAAAACATCTTAAATTGAATCAGCTCATAGTTGAGCACCAGTGTATATTCAATTATAGCGGGAAAACCTAGATTTCTTGTTTGCAGTCACCAATGTGTTTTAGACATTGCCGTTCTAAATATTTTCTATATCAAAATATGTAAATAGTACCGTATTTACCCGAATAGAAGACGACCTCCAATTTAAGACGACCCCCTATTGTCAAGAATTTTAAACTGGACAAAATCATATTCATAATCTTAATACGCGAATTTAAGATGACCCCCGATATTTTAACTATACAAAATGGAAATAATTGTAGTCTTAGATTCAGGTAAATATGGTATATCCTTGGCTGGATAATAAAAATAAATTCACATTTAGAGTCTGCCCACTCAGTAACAAGACTGATCTTCAGTGGGGGACTTAAATTTAAAGCGACTAAACCAACCCTGTAGGCTCCAAACACCATCGACGAGTGAGCGATAAGCGATAACCAATCAAAGATCGATATGTCAAATATGAAACATATTGATCAGTGATTGGACAGTGCGATAAAATAAATTCCATCTAGGTATCAAATCACCATGTAAGGAAAATCTATCAGTTAGCCTATAGGCTGGTGTCGCTAAGGATGCGTTTTCTTTATGGGAAATTAATTAACATGCATGAAATTTTTATCTGGCAACAACAGGCACCACTAGGGATAGGGGGCGACTATGAGTACGGACCTAGTAGCCTAGATTTTGTCTGTTCTTGTTGAAAACCTTGCCTATGAGATTTTGTATGATGTTGAGTATTGTACAAGTCAACTAATTGGGTGAGCATAGCTACCTCAGACCTAGATGGGTAGCTACGGTACATAAACATGTTATATGGTACATTTTCTATTCTTTGGTTTATCAATGTTTTCATTCTCATAGTTTATTTTCAATTGTAGGTCGGCATTTTTCTGGTTCTGTAACGATGAGCGTGGCAAGGTCAAGGCGATCAACCCCGAGTACGGAGTTGGAGATATCGCGAAGGAGCTCGGTCGTAGGTGGTCAGATGTTGACCCCGATCTCAAGACCAAGTATGAGGCTATGGCTGAGAAAGACAAAGCTCGTTACGACAGGGTGAGTAGTTTTTTTTTTAAATGTAACTACATGGTAAGGTATTGTGTATGGATGTTGTTCTGGAGAATATGTTCTGATCTATAAATGCAAATAAGCCCTCAAATTGATCTTAAATGTTGAAATGTAGAAGGGATATGCTTGGACCCACATTTTAAAACTTTCTTTAAATTGCATAGCCAAGATGGCATCTATCAAAACTTAAATGGTACATGTACAGGAAATTCAATTGACGACTTCGGGTGGGAGGAGTTTGCGGTGAGCACTACTGTGGAATCAGCGTTGAGAAACATAGTAGATGAATGGAGCCCCGATGTGTTGTTCTCTCTCGGCCCATGCTTTTTCCACCCTACCCAAACGGCATCTAGAAAACATTCATCCTCAACATTGTAACATTTCAGTGCTCTTTAATTGACCGCACTTCGACTTACGTAGGCGAATGTTTTCGAGATTTCTGTAGACCTTTGTATGGCCCCTTACAAGTGAGGATAAGTCCGTACTTTCTTCACGGGCTCTCACTCACACCACACTATAATAATCTCGATCTAGCTGTTACATTATTCATTTTTAAGGTATAACCCATATAAAAGAATATTTAGGCCACATTTTAGCAGTTGATGGTTTCAAAATTATAGATAAAGCAGTTAACTGGTCATGCATCAAACATGACAGAATTTGACACTACAAGTTTAGTGAAAAACTAATCATCGGATTTTGATAAGAGTATTTTAAATATGTAAAATAAATTAAAATTACATTTAAATACTTAGGCAAAGACTAGAAATAAATAAATTTTCTAGATAGAAAGTGCCCCAAACAAAAATTTACAGCATGCACCAATATGCAGAGTGCATTGTTTTCACGGCCTAATAGCTCGCCTTAGACTACACGCCTTCCATATTGATGCATGCTGTGGATTTTCACTCAGGGCATTTTCTTTCTAGAAAGTTATTTACTATTTCTAGTCTTAACAGGTTGCCTACGTATTTTAAAATTACCCGTCCAAATCCGATGATTAGTTTTTGCCAATTGCAGTGGATCAAACAAAGCTCGTATTGTCGACTTCTCCGTTTTTGATGCATGATTTCTTATAACTAGTTAACTACTGTGTCTATAATTTTGAAATCAACATGACAACAACTGTTAAAATTAGTGATGACATCAGGTACCGGTTGGAACCGGTTCTATTTTTTTTTTTTCGAAATGTGCGGAATGGTGTAGCGGCGAGTTCGCGCGCGCTCTGCTGTCACGTGATACGCACAATCACTAGCAGGTCGGCAGCCGCCACCGACATTCAAGTGGTGTTGATTTCATTTGGATTTATTTTGAGTTTAGACCGACAACATGAGTGCATTGAGTCTAATTACTTATTGGTAAAAAAAAAAAAAAAAAACGGAAAGTGAATAACTAAAGCCCTTCAGGCCCAACTAGGACAGAAATTATCGTCGAAATCTTGGTCAGAACAAAACAAAAAACTCTGTGGCGTAAAATGTATCGATAGTCGAAAAGAAGTCGAATGAGTATTTCGACCCACATGCCGTAGTCTGCCACACACTCCATGCGAACTCGTGGCTTGCGCGGGCGATCCAAAAACCAAAAAAAAACTTGCTACTATACCGACATTTTACAAAACTATTGAAATCGATTAATAACCGATTATTGAGGTGAAAGTGAATTCGATTATCGAATACAATAATTTAATAGTTTGACATCCTTAAAATCTAGTAATAAATAAATAATTGATTTATTTGAATTGATAATTGTTATAACTGCATTTCTTTTTGGTGGGCTTCTTCTTTTCTCACTCTCAGTAAGCTATACTATACTATCCCATTAGCAGATCGCACAATAGGCCACGCAATGTTTTTAACTTTGAAGAGTTATATTAAAGGATTACCTAGTCAGATGATAAACTAAAAACTCACCACTGAGTCAAAAGTGCATGAAATTCAGTTATGTGTAAAATAAAGTTGTAATAGGTTGCTTCAATGCAAGAAAAAAAATAGTGAACATTTAGCTGTTCTATAAGATTCACTTCGATAGCTCTGCTGCATTTTTCTTTTTAAGCGTAGTACAGCTGTATCGGTTCTGAGGTCGCTAACGCCTGCCTGATAGACAGAGCACTCATTGTGTAATACGTAGAGATCCTTGTAAATGGTTTTTATTTTTTAGCATATTATTTCGTTTTTTTAAATCCAAGTTTCGCTGTTTGAGCAGTAATTTCAGCTTTTTGGCGGTGTTTCAATTTTAATTTACAAAATCTAATTTGTATCTAGTATTCTAACGTATGTGGCATGCCTACATTGTCGCAAAAGAAAAGAAGAAAAAAAAGAAAGCTGTCGCTAGGAATGCGGAATGCAGTCGAAGCAGAAGCTACGAGAAAAATCTGTTGCGAGCCGGTTTAGCAGGGGTGGAAGGGCACTGCAGTAAATGTTGAAAATAACGTTTTTACAGAAATTCGGCGATACCGTGTCAATTCAACAGCTTCAGTCTTTTTCATATCGGTAAACTTATGCTATTTCCCGTATACACGGGATTTCGTTTTATTTCGCGATTCAAAAAGACTATTTTTGGACTCACAACAGACTGTCATGCCAACATATATTTCAATTGCTGCACGTTTCCAGTGATTTCGCGCTATCGCGCATTGCAAAATACAAGGATCTCTAGTAATACGAGTCCAGCCAGCGCTTCGCGAAACACTCGGCGACTGCGGACAGTACCGCTCAAAACAGATTCCAACTTTTCTTCACATCAAGTCACAAGAAAATTAATTGCAGGGCATTTTGTAGAAGTACACGTTCATTCTAAGAAGCATGTTATCGGTAGGGAAACGATGCACATTAAACCTCCTGATCGATTTTTGATAAGTGCCCTATTTTAGCAGTGGTTTTACTACCTCGAGGCAACATTTTTTTGTATATGGGAATTACCTTGAGAAAAGTTGCTTGGTGCTACTTGGTAGCAACAAGCCAAAAAATCGTGGTTTTCTTTAATTTTGAACCGCCTGCTTTTATAGTATGGTATCTTTTAGTCATGTTTTCCATATTTGAGGGTGGTCATATAGGCCTACTAATGATAGTTTTTTAGTTTTCCATCTGACTAACCCTTTAAAGGGCACTTTTGGCCTGCTGATTGTAAATTGTAACTTCAAAAAAAAAATGAGATAAATTAGTAGACCAATTTTTTCCCGTTCCGGAGGAACCGGTACGAAATTTTTGGACTCGATGTCATCACTATGCTTTCATATGGGTTACACCTTAAAAATGAATAACATAACAGGTAGACCGAGATTAGTGTTGAGTGGTATATGCGAGAATTCGTAACTCAGCAAATGTTGACTCGATTTCCGATTTCGGTGCCATGCAGCAACATGGCGATCAGGGGGCGGGTACATCGCAATTCGTTCATTGTCTGCATCGAGATCGCTATCGGGGCAATCGTACATTTTCTCATGCTAAATTATTAAGACATTTTGGTTTTATTGTGAACAGCACCATAAGAACCATGTAAGTTAACTTTTTCACGATTTCCGGATTGTGATTGCAATCCAGATACTGACAAATGTGGTTGGGGCCTGGCCATAGGGTAGGAAAATTTGTATCCGTTTCCCGACCTTGCGGGAATTTGGTGACCAACATGGTGCTACAGAGACTCGGCTCCCAAATGGTGGATGACAAGAGTTGTGTCATGAATTTTGTTGGTTAAGAGGAAGGACTAACTAGCCAATATTAAAACCCGCGAAATTAACGTATTTTCGTCATATCTCAATAACGCCACACAATATCGAAACAGTGACACCTACACATATTTTGGATTCGTGAGAGCTCAATACCAAATGAAAAAGATTTCGTAGATTGTAGTAATTATAGTTGTTAGGCCTATTTCTAATTAACTTGTAAATTAGTTAAATTAGAAATAATAATTATAATTACTGCAAACTAATAAATCTTTTTCATGCGGTATTGAGTTCTCACGAATCCAAATTATGCGTAGGTGTCACTGTTTGGATATTGTGTGGCGTTATTGAGATATGACGAAAATACGTTAATTTCGCGGGTTTTAATATTGGCTAATAGTCCTTCCTCTTAATGCATGTAGGCTATTTTAAATTCTGTTTGACGACACTTGGACATGGGGTCAATAATACTGTTTATTATGTATAAACAAGCATGATGAAATATTTTGTGCTATTGCGGATGGGATGGTGCCAATTCCACAGATTCCAAAGAAATAAAAAGAAAGTCTGAAAATGTCTTCAATATACACTTTAAACTCTTAAAATCGTCATCTTACCGGCACATCTAAGGTAAGCTGTTGGATCCTATAATATTTCAGCCGATTGTGATTATCACCATAATTCTTGGATGAATTTGGTTGATAGTGCTGGATCGAGTGCTGGCAACAGTATGTATCATCTTCAAATACATGTTTAGGAACTAAGCCTGTGTCTACTTCAAATTTTAAGTTAATAACGCACATTAAAAACATTGTAGTGCCTACTAGGACTTATTTTTAAGGAATTGGTTATATGTTTCAGAAGTGTCTCAACCTTTCATTTAAAATAATTGTTTGTATTGTGTATCCCTGTGCATATATATGAAGTTTTCTTTCGCTTTTCAGGAAATGACTGCGTACAAAAAGAAGGCTAAGCTCCCTGTCCCCCCTCCCGTCGCACAAAAAGTCGTGAGTGACGAAGATGACGAAGATGACGACGAAGATGGTGATGAGGACGACGATGAATAAACGGTGGCTTAAACGTGCGCGTTCGGTTATTCACGTTGATACACCCGCGCTCGTGTGAAACTGTGACTGCGCCTGTATTCGTCATTAGTTCTTATCTTCATCACCCTTATTCACGTCTCTTCAATCATTTCATTCAACCAAAAAAATTAAAATTAAAGTATCTCCTCAAGACATTGCCCTTTGCCCCAATGTACATATAATATTAATATTTACTTACAATTGTTTTTGTGTTCTCCCTATCGTTTTAGTACGTGAACGTACTTATTCGAGATAAGTCTGAAGTTGGAGTCCCTATTAATATCGATGCTCACATTCATTATTAGCCAGCCAAGTTTTCGGTTGGAAGTTTGAACTTCTACACCAGGCACGGACAAGTCAAAGTGTGAACATTGTTCTACTAAGATGAATGAGTGTTATCGTTTACATTGCGGGCCAAATTGTTCTGAAATTTGCGATTCAACTGGCTACCACCAAAGCCCCTTGGCTTACTACTATTCTTTTTTATAAGACTTGTACTTTTTCTTTTTGGCTACCTCGGTAACATTCTGTACCCATACGTTATTCCGCAGTACTACTAATAATGATGAGCTGTGCTTTCAACAGTTGTTGAAATCAGGGTTTTGATGCCTACTTGTTACAATGTAAAGAATATCTTGTATCTACTGTAAAAAGCTTTGGTGTTTGCCAGTACAATTTTTTATTCTTAAATTATCATAATTAATTTTCTTATACAGTAACAGAATATTCGTTCGTGTGTTCTTGAGTACATAGTTTGCGTGTAAGAGCGTGACGAATCACTTCCATTTACAGAGCCAATATTTTTATTTAAAAGAAGCGAAACAAACCTCAAGACATCAATAGTTGGCTAGTTTTTCCACCGAAGTGCAACAATGTGTATTAATTCATCTCATCGTAACTGGGAATAGACAATGTTACCAGTGCATCATTCACCACTCTGTAAATGGAGACGTTTTCTTAACAAGACAATTTTAACACAATAGCCTGTTAATAATATGAGGGATTTACTTTGAAATGACAACTCCTAGTGAAATAATCTTATGCGTTTCTCGTGTTTTTCATGTCTGTAACCGTACATTCCTCAAGAAATGAACTTTAAATTAATAATAAACTAGAAGAGTGATGTTCAACTCAATGAGGAAAATAAATTAAATTTCAAAAGAAAAGACTTCGTTTTATCTAATTAAAGAAGAATGCTAAATGTAAAAAGTGTTAGGATATTTTATACTTATTTACAGTCTGAAGTATCTGAACAGTTGCCAATGCAATTCAAGGGAAACAGCAAATATTTCACTGACCTCATTACAGACGTCTCGTTCTGTGTTATTTTTAGAAAACTCAAATAGAGAAACGGCAGTGTTTGTTTTGTATCTTATAGGGATAATAAACTTTTCAAAAAATCTGTGCCAGTCTACTTATTTTTAATTCCCGACATAGACTACATATAATATCAACCAGGTTTAACGCGCAAAGGATGGAGCCGCCTTGGTTCCAATCGGTTGCAGAGTTGGTATACACGTCGAATTCACCTCAAGGCGACTCCGATCCAGTACACTTTGGCAAGCGAGTTGGAGGATAGAATTCACTTTGATTTACGTGATATACACGTCAAAGCGGCTCCGCGATGCGTGCACGGCCTGCCTGAATTTGGCCTGAATTTGTAGTCGGCTTGGACGAGGGCACTTCAGATTGACGTGATATACAGAGCGGATCCCTACCGATTGAAATTAAAGCGGCTGCTGCCAAAGCGCCTTGGCATGCTGATATATGTAGTCATTGAACCAATACCTATCTTGGGGTACCTTTTCTGCTGGCAGAGTGCTGAAACCCATTAACTAGCGGAAAATTGCATTTTCATCAGACAAGTTTGCTTCTACAACTTATGAGAGATGATATGACGGGAAGAGCGCTGTTAGCGATCAAGGTTCAATTTACACGTGATGGCTAGCTCAACTTCTGTTAAATGCTCCAAATCTTATCTCCCAAATAATTTCCTCTAAACATAAGTGATCATTTCATTACTACTTACTATAGACATACATTAGCAGTAGGACTAAAAATTAAATACTGCAAGGTAGTTCAAATGAACACACAGGTAAGGTCAAGCTGTCTCAACAGCCTTGTAATTGCATTTGTCAAATGAATGGCATGGCATATTGAAATTTTCTTGGGAAATTTGATAAGAATGCTTGCAGTGCTGATGTCTTACAGTCTTTCACATACTTTAGAGTTGTGCTTTTTTTTAGTACCTAGGCCCTACAGTGTAACTTGGTTGTGTTTGGAGAAAGGAGGCGACCACATGCGAGATATAGCGCATCACTAGAAATGTTACAAAAATTGTCTTATTTTTCAACTTTGTCACTCGACCATAGGAGCATGAGCTACTTTTGAGTTATGTTGATCACAATGACATTTGGCTAAAATAGTGACCATAGAGATACAGGATCCAACAGTTTACCTTTGACAAATTATTGAAGAGACAATACAGTAGGCCTACAATAATGAGATGTTTCAACAAGTGGTCTTGGGTCACTCTTCCTGCCGAAACGTCTCATTAATCATTATATTATATGTATGGTCTTGTCGACATTCTACCAGGTAAGCTGTTAAATGCTATTCGCGATCGCAAAACTTCGATACACCCCTAACGGACAAAATTGTCCCTGAGCTAACGGGTCTACACTCTGTCTGCAGATTCTCGCACAAACAACACGGTACCAATCTCGATCTAGCTGTTATACTATTCATTTTGAAGGAAAAACTTATAGGAAAGCATATTTATTTACATGCCAATAGTCATCATAAAGGTTATTGCAACATTATAGACCCAGTAGTTTACTTGTTACGGTATAGGCACCGAGATTGGCCACTGATGGCGCTAGTGAAAACGAATGAAGCGCTCAAAGTCTCGCAACAACCTGCTGAAGCAGCGTCGTTCTTCCTACGTCGATAAAGGCAAATTGTGAAAATTGTTAAATTAAATACGGCTTTTAAAATTTGTGTGCAGATTATGAATCCCATCAGTAAATCTTAAAAAGGCAAGCCCCCATTTTAATCGGGACACGTTTTAGACGTACAAACAAGTAACAACAAATAACACACAACAAACACAAAGAAGACAATAAAAAACAAAGCAAATACACATCAACAATAAAAAACAAACAAAAAACAAGATATATCACAATAATATCCAGCACTATTTTCAACCGCAGAATGAAATCTTCAGCAGTTTGTTGCTAAATTTGGCCACATATAGCGCTGTATGTACTATAACAACGCCTATAACAACTCGCGCAAAGAATCTGAAAATGAACAAATTTCTGATGGTTTTCTCAACTTCAATTGTCGAAAAACTAATGATCGGATTTTGACGAGAGTTCTTTAGGAACATGTACCAACATTGTGAGAAAATAAAGAAATACACTTTCTAGATAGAAAGTGCCCCGAACGAAAATTCATAGCATGCACTAACATGCAGGGTGCATAGTTCCACGGTCCAAACTGCTGCACCCTGCATATTAATGCATGCTATGAATTTTTGTTCAGGGCAATTTTTATCTTAGACTAGACCAGTTTCAATCATTTTTAAGCTTTGGGGCCCAACGTGTTAAAAGCTGCCAACAAAGTGATCCTAATAGATTTTTGAACGCTGAATCCGAATAACATTGTTGGCAATCGCCATTTTTACATTTATACCCTTAAATCGTATTTAGGGTTGGTTTTTGCCATCCAGAAGAAAAAAAATCACAGAAACCACATTATTAACGCCAACAATAAAAAAAAAATATAAATATACTAAGCAAAGACACTTTAATGCGATAGGTACTTCAAACATATGATTAGTATTATAATTGGGGTGTAAAACGAAAGTACAACAATAGAAAAGTGCCCGTCAAAATGTTGTTTACTATTGTGGACGCTGTGTATCGAGAATTACTAAACGAAAAAAATTCGCGTTTACATATGTTCACGTTCAATGACGGTGGAATACAATGAAGCTTTTTCGAAGAAAATAGAGCAAAATTGTGAATACAATAAATTCCGATGGATAAAAACACCTATGCCCCCAAATATAACATAATGGAGTCATTCGGCCGGACAAGCCGATAGTGGACTCAAAAAATTCGTAACTTTTACCTGATTACAGCAAAGGCAATCCGGAAATCGAAATCGGTAACTTGTACTATTTGTAGCCAAAAAATGGTAAAAAAAGGCAATTACAAAAATTACGTAAGAAATTGACTGATAACGCTTGAACAGGTGTCCAACAATTCGATATTATATAAAAGTTAAGAAAAAACGATACCGACATAGAAATCGCTACCGTTTGGCATTGAGAGACAAAATACGGCAAAAAAGGCACATATTCACATTTAGGAGACCAGTTGACCTATTACACTGGGAGAGGCGGCAAAATATTCTATTTAAGACAGCAGGCATAAAAACTGACGAAAACGTCGAAATCATTAGCTTTTGGTCGTTAGAACACGAAAACGGCAAAAAAAGGGCACACACTATTTATTGTACATAGAAGACCAATTGCAACAAACAATATCAAGCCACTCTCCCACTACCACACCATTTCGCCTACGACGAATGCACTCCGCTGATTGGGCGGCTAATCTGGAGGTTCCTTATAGGAACCAATGGCATCAGTGCCAGCTTTTATTTAAAAACGCTCTATTCAGCTATATTGTTACATAATTGGTAACAAGGAGCAACGTAATGTAGGCATGTGATCTGATCAAATAATTAATATATTATCTGTAGGCATGTGTTTATTTTTCCAAACATAATATTGTTTGGAACGTCAGCGAGATCAGTGGATAAAATAGGTAATATTTAAAATAGGTACCATAGCGTCTCTGCTTACAATACATCATCTTCAAGATTATCTTTTACCACATTGCAACAGGAACTTTCCAGATCAAAACATTTGCATGCATCAGTGCAAGGCAATTCCGATTTGCGGCAACTGCATCGCAATGTTCTACAACCAGTTTGGCATCCACATGAAATTATTTCATTGCAACTCTGTGGAATGGCAGGCAGAGACATATAGGAACGGGAACTAATACGTCATCTATTACTTCTCATCCAAATTGCAGTGGATTGAACTGACGATGCACCTAAACACAGAAAATGTGAAATATAAAATAAACAACCATATGACTAAATTATATAATTATTTAAAGTAATTTTGTTTACCTCTGGTGTTCGAATATTCTTCCAAATCATTGTTTGGTAATGGCAACGTTTCGCATGAAAATGGAGGGCGTTGCTTGTCGGAGGCATGCATTCTGGTCTCATTGTTTTAGCGAATAACTTGTGACGACCTTCATCCACTGTTGCAATGCTACTTGGCAAATTGTATAATTTGCAGAAAAACCGCTCCACATTTTGATGCTTATTCTTTGTCATTTCCCCTTCCCCAACTCGATCTAGAAGGTCATAGTTGTTTAGAAGAACTTTCAATGATTTCTTCTTTGAATGGTCGTAAGTAAATGATGTACTATCACAGCCAGTGATTGCATGAAATGCAAGTAATACATCTCTTACAGATGTCGGAAGTTGGTCACAAACTTGTCGGATCGGAATGAAGCAGCGTTTGGTACTTGTTCCAGTCATGAGCCACACATGCGTTGATTTGATGTGTTTACAATGCGCTACAAGAAGCATTAACACGTCTGTATCATTAGCCATGACAACGTGGTTATTATATCCTTCCTCTAGCGCATGTAGAATAAGTCGAGTATCTCCCTCCTCGTGCCATTTTTTCAAGTGGTCAATATTGACCACCGAGTTACATCGGACTTCTTCTGATTCACTGAATGCACCTGCGACAACCACAATCTTTGCTTTGGTCATATGGATTAAGAGTTCTTCACCGAGAAACCTTGACAAATCTTCTTTGTTTTCTGGCGATGATATAAAATCACCCCATTTGCTAGGAACAGGGACGGATCTGTCTTCTATGACTCGCCTGATTGGTATGGAATTCGTTGTCCGTTTTTGTCGCGTTGATGACTTGATAGACAACCGAATGTATCTATCAAAAATTACATCAATTCTATCGTATTTAGCTCCAAGTTTCGTAACTGCAGTCACGAACGTGTCGGCGACATCTCCGAATGTTTTGGCTTTTTCTGGCTTGCCAATGATCATCACCAGGGCTTGACCGTTGATTATAAGACAGGACTTACCTGTCAAAGTAAGTGCCGTCGGACAGTTGATGTTTTTTTTTAGTTCTGCAGCTAGCAAGGCTTTGTTACCTGATCTGATTGAGCCATTCATTTGAAAGAGTGCAATTGGAACCTTTAAGAGCTCATGCTTAAGAATAGATTGCATGTCAACTGTTCTACCAGCTTTAAATGCTATTAGTAGCCGATGCAAAATATTTCTGTCAATTTTAACAATCTCCTCTTTTTCGGTATCTTTCTTTCTTACAGCTTGATATAACGATGCCATTGTAGGAGCTTTATTTTTTGCAATTTTTGGACAATGTTGATGAAAAACTGCATTCTCTGTTGAACAGATGCGTTCAGTTACAAAGTTGAGCAGCTGATCTTCCCCATGTGTGTATGCGTTCAATAACGATTCTTGTATAACAGGGGATGCAGCATCCTTGGTCATAGGGTTGCAGAGAATATCCGAGTTTCCAATGTCAGAAAACACGTGACATTTAACCAATATTTTTGCCACTTGTTCCTCCGTGGTCTTGTCCAGTGTTTGTCGAGCTTTGGTGCTCTCGTTATGAGTAATGTCATCATTGCGAGATGGTAAGAAAAGCATCTTAGTTTTTTCGGCAATAATTGCCCACCCCACTCCATGTAGTGTTTTTGGGCGTAGTTATTATGTCAAAGCCATAACGCAATTAATATCGTCTGTAAAGTCACAAGGTCACAAAGAAGTAATTACATGTATATATTATAATATCTTCTAATGTCTAACTCACCCTGAAAATCAGCAAGGGCGCAAACCACAGTTCACTGGACAAGACACGTGCATGAGGCTCGCACTCGCACATGTATGTTTTATGATCACGTGATCCGTGTGAGCGCTTGATTGATTCCGCCGCTAGCGCTGCGCTCCGACGCCCCTAGGATTATTACACTTTGCCGTCTTGTTTCAATTACTACACAATAACTAAACTATGCAGACTAAATATGTTGATGGCTTACTGATCACAAATTGTATGCAATGTTTTGGAGAAAAAGTCACATCCCAATCTTGTACCGTTTGTTTGCAATGAAGTGAAACATTTCTTTGATGATCAGCAAAAACAGAAAACTTTGTGTTTGAGGGCTCATTTCATGATTGATTTCGAAACAAATTGAAAATCTGAATTAGCCAAATTATTGTAAATTCTGTTTACTAGCCAAACGTTTTTTAAATCAAATTTTAGGAGAATTATCTCATTAGTTATGAATTATTAAAGATAATTCCGTAAAAAAACGTTTTTAGGAGGTTTTTGGGGTGTTTAGGGGTGAAATACTCAAAACAAAAACTGCCAACAATGGTTTTTGAATGCAGGACATTCTCCTGAGAAATAATAACCTTGTTGGCAGCTTTTAACAAGCCGGGACCCCATTTTCGAGAAGGAGACACATTTTTTCAAAACTGATCTAGTCTAGATACATATTCTTAAGGAACTCACCGAAATCCGATCAATGATCATTAGTTTTTCGACAATTACTGACAACTACTGCTACTGTATGTTCTTTGAAATGTGTTATCCAAAATAACTTCTTTTTCCATCACTTCAGCCAAAATCCAGTCTTAATACTACGTAATACCTTCTTATTTTTTTACACTTAACCATCATAACATTATGTGCTCCCTCAATTTTATTCCCTTCCCAACATATTTTCCATTACAATGTTTTCACATGCAAATTTCTATATTTGATAGCAATAACAACTTTTTACAGTGCCATTGGACAATACTTTTATTCCTTCTAGCTATCTGACATTCTTGACAGTCGGCACCCTTCCCTCACCAATGCAACCCTATCAGCTATCACTATCTATCAATCAGTTCATACAGAGCTATGTAGCGGCATCTTGCGGTGTATTTACATTATGGTGCAGACTTAACTCAAGTCTTGCGTGCTCTTTTTAAAAGAAAAAGTTAATATATATTTTATAGAGTGGACAAACGCTCACCATGGCTAGAGTAAACGTAGCAGAAAATCAAGATCATCTGTCGCTCTTATCAATACAAAAGTAAAAACTAGCTGCTACATTGAACGTGGTGCATCAAAAGCGGGAACTTTGCAGTCGGAGGGCACTTGATATAGACCAACTGGAATGTTCAACCGAACAAGAGCGAAAGGTTAGCCAGGTAAGTATCAACTTGTTAGCCTCTATTATAGCCTGCTATAATTAAGCGAAGGGAAGCGAGCATCTCCACTAGACCTTTATGGCACTTTGTTCTGTTTTTTGTTTGTTTTTATGTCTGTCGATAGCGGTCGAACAGAAAGTCCGATCAACTTGAAATTTGGACCATCCACAAACCTCGAACGATGTGGATTGAAGGTGTATAGTTTTGTGACAAAATCGTTCGAAAAGGTACACCATAGTTACTGCAAAATATTTTTCTGAAGCAAAATGTGAGATAGCCATATTTTTGCAAAGATTTTTCCGGTCACGAATATGTTTATTTTATGGCGATCTGTAGGCGCGGACTGGCTACGGATGCTGGGATGCAATCGCATCCCGGGGCAAATCCGGGTCTCGGGCTGCCACCAGAAAGTTCCTATGATGACAATACTTCTCTGTATATTACTCTATAAGTATTATTTTGAAATTATAATTGAATTTATTGTAAATATTCAATGCAATTAATTGAGTATAATTGAAATTATTTTGCTACCGTACTGGTAGGGTGGCCTCTGTTATAATCGCGTCCTAAAATCGCATTTTAGGCCATAAAACTCAATGCAACCCCAAAAAATTTGTCATGCTTTTGGCTATTTGCCTCCGGCGGCTGGGGCTTTGCCCCAGACCTCAGCTGCGCTACACCACATTGTGCGCCCCCCCCCCCCCCCCCCCCCCCCGCCGAAACTTAGCATCCCGGGCCTTTTTATCCCAGTCCGCCCCTGGCAATCTGATAAGTATTGGGAAAGTTACTCAAAAATATTTTTCTGAAACACAGTAACAGCAAAATGTGAGGTGGCTATTTTATAGTAAATTTTTGTCAGGTCACGAATATACTAATTTAAATGCGATCTGATACGTATTAGAGGCAGAAACGCTACACAAAATTTTATCACAAAACTATACACCTTTAGAATGGTTCAAATTTCAACTTAATCGGACTTCCCGTTTGACCGCTAAAAACAAACAGAACGAGTGCCATACAAGTCTAATGGAGACGCTCGCTTCGCTTGCTTAAAAATAATAGATTAATGAATCAAACAGGATAGGAAGAAAAACATGTAAAATGGAAGATTGCATTGTGGCATTGGGTGTGTGGTGAACAGAGCCATATGCTTTTAATTACCAAATTGTAAAAGTTACACAAATATTAGAGCTGCAAGAAAGGATAATTTTATTACGGTTTGATTACATTTCATTGTAAATATGTGATTTGTGTATAGATGCTACCAAGCGCTATTTTTAATCAAGTCATGTTTTTATTTAATTTAACATAGGTAGTACTAGTAGAGTAGCCTCCTGTTATGTATAATTTGTTTATAAAAATTGATTTGATCGGGTTTTTGAAGTTGATAACAGATCACTGGATACTAATTGAAACTTGACATAAATTGACACGGCGGCGTGTCCACAGATGCTCGATTCCCCACGGAAAGAACATTCAAATGAACTTTTAAAAGCTCAAGTATTCATTTAAATAAAGAGTAATTTCATTGAAAAGTCACAAAATAGAACGCATTCTTTTATGTTCTCAACCGAACACTGCTCGTTATACTTGAAAAGCAATGTCTAGCCTGTGGTTTATTTACTTATCAACATAAACGTAATGTCAGGATAAGTATTAAAAAAGAAAATCACCAATTACCAAACGATCGATCTCATTGAAAACACACATCTAATTAGATGAGCGTAGCATAGTAGGAGCGAATCTCGATTCAACTCGATCGGCACTTTGTCTGTGTCTGGTCTGTGGCTGTGTGTACAAAATTTTGTTCGTCGGGCACAGGTCAAACGGCTTGACGGATTTGGCTGACATTTAAGTCAACATTCTTGACCACTAAACTAGATGCTGTTAAAACTGGCAAAACCTGTCAATTAATATGCCTACCTACAAAAAAATAATTAGTTAAAAAACAGTAAATTTTTTTCATTTAAAACCTATTAATGGATTTAAATAATTTTGTATGTTTGTATCCACAGCAATAATGTTGATACCATACTTAGTAAAAGTTTTAGAATTTTAACTTTAAATGCCATTTTTTTTTTTTTTAACTGTAGTTTCTATTTACGGGATTTTTTATTGTACTTTTTACAGTGTTCCACGAATATAATTCGCATTTGAGGACCTCAGAAGTTAGATCCACATAATATGCAGCAGCAAGAACGGCGTACGCATCCAGACAGATCTTTCTCGCTGTACATTTGAATTTCGATAGCTGTAATAGTATGGCAACAATGGCGTGTTACGTTTGATGACTTTTACAGCAAACATGACAAAGTTACCTATGAATTTTGCCGATAATTTAAAATGCTTTTATTATGGATTAAATGCAGTTGTATGATATAACAATATCAGTGTTGCTAAGTAACGCGCTACAAGTTGTAGCATGTTCCTTTTTTTTGGTAGCGAGACTGGTAGCGCACTACATTTAAAAATGCAGTAAAGTAGCGAGTAGCAAGCTACTATATACGAGTATTTGTAGCGAAAAGTCGCCGCTACTCTATTTTTGCAATAAACAAACACACGTTTATTTCGCCCGCCACAATTCCCACCGTCACAGGTTCGGAATGACGACTGACATTGGCCTTCTTGCTCTATAGTCCCAACCGCCTCCCCAGCGCTAAGTTTCCTTTTTCACCCCGTGAGCTGTGATTTGAGTATGACTCACTTCCGGACCTTACCGCCGCCGTTTCAATAAATAGTACGCACTTTTGGTCCTTTATAAAAAATGAAAGTAGCTGTAAAGTAGCGTCACTACTTTTTTTGAGTAGCTGTACAAATAGCGAGCTACTTGACAAAATACAGTAGCTGAAAAGTAGCTAAGTTACTTTCAAAGATGAAGTAGCTGTAGCTGTATCAGTGCTACTTTTAAAAAGTAGCTTTAACAACACTGAACAATATCTCGTTTTAGATCTAACCTGTATCTACATTATGAAACATTCTATACACAGGTAAGTTTAATTTAGTTTATGAATTAGCGGCTATTGAGATGAGCATGGTATAATGAAATTGTGCAGAAATCCATGACTTGAAGGTTTTGTTTAATAAAGAAAACCGGATCAGCACCATAAAACGAATCAACAGTCTTAACTCAAATATACAAATAAAAAAAACCCACCATGGCTGCAGTAAACATAGCAGACAATCAAGATCATCTGTCACTCTTATACAATAGTAAAAACTTCCTTGCTTTTCCGTGTGTTGTTTGATGAAGCAGGTATGCACAGGCGCCGAGTTTTGATTTTTCTTGGGGAGGCTCAACCTACAATCATATCATACAGTATCTGCGTGGGAAGTCTGGGGCGAAGCCCCAGCCCCCGGAGGCTAATTTTTTTGGGGGTACTATATTGCCATCAAGATGGCCTTAGAAGCTATCTGAGTTTTTATTTTGAAATGGAAGATTAAAATACCAAGTATTAAGATATTTTTTTCTCGTATTTTAACCTTTCATCAACATTGTTTTGTAGTTTTAACCAATTATGTAAATTAATTTTGTAATTGTCTATAACAAAAACTTCCTGGCTAGGAATATATGTGTAAAATGACGCATTATTTATTAACGTTACGAGATCCTTTAAATCCGTGGTCTGGCTAAACAAACGGTTTAGGCAACCCACGCATTGTTAGGGTGATTTTACAAAGAAGGGGTTTGACTTTTTAAGAAGTACAAGTTTCTTCACCCTAGATGTCATTGAACATTCTAGCTGTCAGGTGAACCTGAAATCCTATATAATTATAGGGTGTGTGTATTGCTCTCTATTGACAGCATTTCTCCGCCGAGCGAGATGGACTGTCAAAGAACCCTCCACATCTTAATTTGATCATTATGGTATTAGCTAGCTATGCTGTGAATTTCATGTTTTTCTCAAAAAGTGCACAATGAAAGTGCTAAGCAGCCCCACTACATAAAAAGAAAGGCTCTCATATACAATACAATACGTGGTATGGGAAAGAGACACAATTTGTCAATGTGCATTAATTTGAAATGCCCTTTAGCAAAAAAACAAAACTGGTAACTGTTTGAAGAAGCAGCTATTTTTAGCTCCTCAGGGGGGGCGCTCCCCCTTCGTTACAGCAGGGGGTCTCGAGCCCCGTCGCCTCCCCGTACTCGGCGCCAATGGGTATGTAAGTAGGCTCAATCTGTTTGTCCCAGCTTATAGGCCTAGGATTATAATTTGGATGGTGCTAGCAAGTGCTAGGCTTCAGTAATAGGCCTGCCCTGCCCTACACGTTCGCGAGTTATACCTAAAAGCAAAATTGTACGTACGCTTTATTTAAAATTACACCATACTTACTGCAAAATATTTTTCTGAAAGAAAATGGCGGCAAAATGTGAGATAGCCATTATTGCAAAGATTTTATCGGTCACATGGCGATCTGACTCTGCCGTAATGTGCTCTAGTACAGATGTCCAAAGCTCAGGTAGGTAGTCGATAGGAGGCCACTTCAGTTAGTCACAAAAATGAGTCGACTATATAGGAGCTTTGGGACACGGCCTGACTGGGATGTATTGGCAAAGTTACACAAATGTTACTCGAAAATATTTTTCTCAATCATAGTAACGGCAAAATGTGAGGTGGCTATCTTATAGTAAAATTTTCTCTAGTCACGAATAACCTAACTTAGAAGCGATCTGATACGTATTAGAGGCAGACATTACATTTTTATTTCTGTCAATTAGTGTAAGTAACGGTTGCGGACCGTGACGAAAACACACACACTGCACGACGTCCAACAATGTCGGAAAGTATAATAGCTATGGAAATTAGAAAAATGTTTGCAATGCACATTCTAGTAGAAGCGCAAGATGTATGATTTTGGCTCTCGTAGGCTATTCGTGGAAGAGTATAGCGGTAAACGGGATTCTGCTAAGGTATGTATAACAATGTTTTTGGACCAGGGTTACATCGCCGGAATTACTGCAGGTACTAACTAACGCGTCACAAATGTTGAATTTTAATTTCAACCAAATCCGTCAAGCCGTTTGACCTGTGTGCGAGGAACAAAACATTCCAACTCGATATTATTCACTTGTTAGTTTTGTGTAGGTTGGCATCTAGACGGATTTTGCTGGTTATGCTATCAGTATCTAGATTAGTGGTCACGAGTGAATTGACTTAAAATTTCATCCAAATCCGCCGTTTGATCTGTGCGCGACGAAGAAACTTTGTACACACACATATAGACAAAGCGCCGATCGAGTTAAAATAACAGATTCACTTCACTGCGTTACGCTCATCTAATCATAACGTTATTGATATCAATCGATTTGTATTTCAAAACTAAACGAAAGATCATTGTGGTTTTTTCTGTAGGACAAACGGTGTAAAAGTTATCAAGATTTTCAAACCCATCTGACTTTCAAGATTCGAAGTGAAGAGAAGACGTGTGAGGTTTCCCGGGTTGCTTTTACGTGAAATTTTAATTTTCCCAGATTGCAGTTTCTGAATTTTTGCAATCCTCATTTCGTTTGAGCTAGGACCGTTAACAAATCAGTTTTTTCTTTTTTTCTTCTTTCTTTTTTCTTTTTTCTTTTTTCCTTTTTCTTTTTTCTTTTTTCTTTCCTTTTTCTTTTTTCTTTTTTCCTTTTTCCTTTTTCCTTTTTCTTTTTTCTTTTTTCTTTTTTCTTTTTTCTTTTTTCTTTTTTCTTTTCTTTCTTCTTTTTTTTCTTCTTTTTCACTTATATATATATATTTTTTTTTTCCACAATTTTTTTTTTGTTTCTTCATGTTCTTTCTTATTTGCATACTTCTATTTTTATTTTTTAATATGTTGAATTTCCACTTCATTTGATTTTATTTCATTTCTCAATTATTTTTTCTTGTTCTTGATTATATTTTATATAGTTCAGTAGTTTGTTTTGAATCAGTTTTTATAACTGAATAGGATAGACATTAAATAAATAAATAAATAAGCCAAAACGTTCGGTGGCGTCGCGGCGCCACCGACGCCGTCTGCAGTAATTCCGGCGATGTAACCCTGGTCCAAAAACATTGTTATACATACCTTCAACCGCTACACACTTTGCTGCTCTACTGTTCATATATTGTTGTTAATTAATTCTTGTTTTTTTAGCTTTGAAAATTTCTCGCCCGAAAGATCGCAAGGTCAACTTGATCTCCGCCTAGCGGAGGCTCGTCGAACTCCCAAGTTAACTTAGGAGTTCGACGAGCCTCCGCTTGGCGGAGATCAAGTAGACCATGGAAAGATCGTAGATATGGACGCGCTCGCTTATCAACGCGTCAAACAGCGTTTTCCTAGTTTATTTATTTATTTATTGTTTTTCATTTAGTGTCTATCCTATTTAGTTATAAAAACTACCTATCCATACAACTGACCAATAATAATCGAAATCTTTTTTCTTACAAGACATGGCTGGAATAGCCTCTGGAAACTTTCACTCCTCCCTCAACCACAGATAACCTGTCCCTTCGTGCCCCAACGTGAACCATTTAACAGTTCGATTTGAAATTTATTTTCTTACGCGCCTGCGCGATTTCTTTATTTGTGCTGCGCTCTACCAACTAACAGTCCAACAATTTAATGTTAGTGAAATGATTTTGACAGTAGATGGCGAAATTGTTTAGAATTAGTGCTATATCCTTACCGATAGGTAGCACTAGTGTTAACACAAGGTGGCAGTATGTTTGTAAACTGATAATTCATCGGTAAGTTTTCACGTGTAAGTGAACATTTGAAGTTTGTAAACGAGTTAATACTTAAAACTAATATATCCCTAAATGAATCGTACAACAGTTGTTAAGTTGTGCGGCGTGGTGCTCTTCTTTTTCGAAGAATAGGGTTAGAGTCGTTCCTCCCTGCAGTACAGCTGATGGCCGTCTGCGGGCTCACTAGAGCAGACAACCCAAAGGTAAGATTTCTAAACAAAATTCTATGCTTTAGTAAAGAATAAACAATCTTCATGTTCTTTTCATTGCTATTGCGTTATATGTGACTGTTATTGAGGTCTTCTCGCAAACAAATATGTTAAGACCTCATTTTTTACCGTTCTAAAGGGCAAGGGAACTTCTTGACCCTTCAAAGAACCAATGTCAAAACAAGACAACCCACATGTCAAATTTGAAAGAATTAGCATTATTACCACTCTAGGCCACTCTAGGATAGCTAGCTATCCTAGAAAGGAGAGTTACTGATTCCCTTCGATAACTCACTTCTATGGAATGAAATGTTATTAGCTTCTTGAATGGACTAGGGGAGCTAATAATTTCCCACTTCATATTTACATGGGTAGGGACTGCAGGCCTAGGCCTAGTATGAGATTATATTTTATTGTACAACTTGTGTTTTCAGGGTACTGTCTGTATGATAGGCGTCAACACGTCTCTAGTTAGCTGAATGTTGATAACTCGAGTCGACTACGATGCAAAGCCTGGAGGCTGCATGTGAGGAAGCTGACGTAAGTTGATTAAGTTTCTATTACGCACTTGTTTTAAACCACATCGTAGAGAAATAAGACCTAGGCCTAGGACTTCTACCAGTTGTCTAGATAACACTAGGATTGTTCATTATGTGAGGCCTAAGCTTCGTAATCATGCTTTCATGAAATTATACTGAATTAGTGAAACCTCTAGGACCTATCTGGGCTAAGATGAGACAGACTGAACTTCAAATGAGTCGTTCGAAGTAGATGGCCAAAAGAGGCACTTTACGCCTAGCGTAAGGCATTACTTAAATCACCAAGTCAATATTTAACCTTAGAAAACCAACAATCGTGTCAATATCTGAACAACAAAAACTGCATTGTCTCATGCATCTCAGTTTAGTATGCATAGTCTAGGATTTCCCGGGACAATATTGTAAAGAGTTTGATAGTGACACAAATTGTTACTTTCCCATTCCCTTGTTATTACCTTGCATTTTCTAAATTCTCAAACACGTTGATTGTTATTGCATAGAGAAATAATACAGATTATTTTATCTTTGCCATGTGTAGCCGTAGGCTTACCTGATCAGCCTAGATAGGCCTACCTATTTAGCGAAATTGCTTAGAAGTAGCCTAAGAGTGATGTCCGTTCGACCTCGATTAATTTACATGTGGCTGTTTTTTTTCTTTTGTATGGTAGCCCATTTAATTTACTAAGTAAATCTGCATTTTCATGTTTTTTGTTGTTGTAAGATGCGTAGGCCTACCGTACCGCATTTTTCTCTCATGTAGGCCTACTATAGAATGTACGGTAGCCTAACTTGGCTATGAAAATGTCTTGAGTTCTAAAAGATTAATTTAATGAAGCACACATGTCGGCCTATTATAATTACAATGTAGGGCAATAGTAACATCGACCCTATTGTATTATTCCTCTATGGAATATACCATACCTTTTAACTAGCCCTTGTATGCTGCCACTTTAACTACGTTTTAAGTCTGTAAATTACATTTGGGCCTAATCAGTCTAATTTTCCATTCAGGGACAAACGCCAAAAAAAAGCAAGATTATGTTGCCTAGGCCTACATGTGAACTATTAGGCCTAGTTAAATAAATAAAATAAATAAATAAATTCACATTAGAGTCTACCCACTCAGTAACTAAACTGATTTGCAGTGGGGGACTTTAATTTAAAGTGACTAAACCAACCCTGTAGGCTTCAAACACCATCGACGAGTGAGCGATAACCAATCAAAGATCGATATTTCAAATATGAAACAAATGAATCAGTGATTGGACAGTGCGAACACCTGCGAACAAATGCCAGAATCAACAAGGCCGATTCAGAACAACTTTGAATTTATTGAGTGCTTCGTTGCTAGGACGGCTCCAAAGTCACCATTTACTTATTCCTAAGCCAAGAAGATGGAACCTAAATTTTTATGGCAGGAAGCGAAACTGCTCTATCTGGTTAATGAACGCATAGGAGCTAATATGCTAGTATGGAAATGTATTCGCTTTACCAATCCATGGAAAATCTAAACACCTAGTAGTCCTACCCAAATGTGTAACTTTGTGTACGAGTAGCCTACTTTGAAGTTAGGCTTTCATAAAATGTTTGGTTTCTGAATGTGTCGTAAATTGAAACTCGTGCAAGGCAAGGTATGAGCACAGGTAATGTCTTCTTCTTCTTCTTCTTCTTCTTCTTCTTCTTCTTCTTCTTCTTCTTCTTCTTCTTCTTATGCCAACAATTGACCTATTTGGTCATCATGCGTTTTCGCGTTTCCCAGTAGAGATAGGATTCTTTTTCTGCCTCCGCCATATCTTTTGGCATTGCATCTCTTATATCTTGGAGTGCCGTGTTAACAATCTTAACATACTTCATTAATTAGTCATCTATGGTACGAGGGTCTATGTTTCAACACAAACTGCAAATTATATGTCACTGCATGGGCGGATATTCTGTAGATGCATCTATGCATATCACTCTTTGTAATTTTAGTAACTTACTTTGTAGTAGGCCTATCTGCATTAATGATGTACCATTCGTATTACATTCTTTGGTTTAATCAATGTGCCCTTTTTGGACACGTTGACCTCAGGCAACCAGGCCTGGCCACACTTTTCACGGATATTTAGCTCCTTTACGGTCGGGGGCGGCCTCTCAAGGCAAGGCAACGGTCTGCTCATGATGGAACGTAGCTAACCGAACCGACGAACGTGAACGTGAAACCCGGTTGTCTTACAGAATACCACTTGTATAGGTACACTTCAAACAGTTGGAGATAACAGATGACATAGACCTAAAGCAACTAGGAGGTGTCATTCTGGATATATCACAAATGCTTTGTACAGTAGGCCCGCCTACTTAGCATCGGTTTGAGTCTACACAGTAACATGGAACACTTTGGACAACTGGTGTTCCTGGCCATTTGTGTTAAGTTTGAGGCAAGCATGAGACTGTTTTAGTCAACTGCTCCAGAAACACCAAAAAATTATCTTAAAAAACAAATATGACACCAGGGTCCTTATTCCGGAACACTTTTAGGCGGTTGTAAAGTTGTGCCTCCTATTCACTAACCCGGTTGCAACTTACGTAGGCTACTGGAATGAGAGCCCTGGAGCCCAATGCATATTTCCATTATAATTAATATTTAATTATTTTGGATATTATTTTCTCTATGAATATCACATAGGGTGTATATAATAGGAGGTGCAATAGCTGTCATAGCTACACTGGCCATAATAAAATAATTTGTAGCTTATACACTGTGAGATTGCTAGTTTGATTTTCTCTTCCACAGCACATATTGCACACAGCTAAAAGGCAACCTCACACAGTCCCACATCCCAAGATAGTCGACAAAGAGAAACATGAACATCTATTCTACAACATCTATCAGCATTTGAGACAGCTTTATGAAGAAGAATGCGCTTGGGATTTGAATCAACCAAACAACAACCACCTCAAGTCCAGTTCGCATCTTGTGGATAAACTCGTGGCTCGTGACAGACTTAACACCCTGATTGTGAACTTGTATCCCGGGAATAAAGGCTATTCCCTGGGCTACCGGATCGACAACGAGGAGTCTGAAACCATGAGGTGGCCGTATTCCGACGACGAGCTGTTGAAATGTTTAGACCAACAGGAAATACCTGTTATGTTAGTGGACTTGATAGAAGAATCTATAAACCAGTTGTTTTATTCCGGTTGTCTTGTGGCGGAAGTTCGGGATTATAGGCAGGCCTTTCCAGTGCATGGTATGACTAAGCATCACATTCTACTTAGGCCTACTACGCGAAGTTTGATTAGTGACGTAAATAGATTGACACATAATGGCGACTGGTCGCCGGAGGAGCGTTTACAACTCGAGAGTCAACTGGTGCTAGCAACCCAGGCGCCCTTGTGTTTGGACCCCTCTCCTTCGGTGGCCATCAGCAACAGGCGACTGCAACTGGAGAGCCAGCCGTTCAACACTCGACCGCTCCAAAGGACCGCCCGGAAGATGACTCAAGTCTCGTTGAATCGGAAGAGAAAGTTGGACCAGTTCTCGGCTCATCCTGATCTCAAATTGCACGACTTTCTTGCAAGGCGACGCTCCAAGCCCAAACCAACTACTGCTCCTGTGCCAACACAGGTAGGAGCAGCTTTATTATATGGGCTAGGTCATGCTCTAGCTATTGGTCTTTTCTCCAATCTATAAGTCTACCTGTTCTCCTACTCAACTAAGCCATTTCAAACTCAAACAGGCTACCTTAAATAGGTTGAGACAGACTTATTTGACTTGTTTTTGGAGATTGTTTTTGTCCGGATTCATTAAAAAAAATTGTGGTAGTGTAAATTGGACGGAATCGTTAAACTAACTAATCTTGGAGCTGCATGCCTCGTTGCCTTCGTAACCTGCAAAATGTGTGCTGTATTTTGTCGACAAATCTCATCAACTATATTAAGCATGTGATGGATCATGAGCCAGGACTGATATAATGATGGACTACTAAAACAACACTGATGCATACATGGATGTGTGTGTTTAGGTTCTTGATTCTAGTGTGGAGCTGTGCTTGCCAGAAGGCACAGTTATCGACGTAACACGCCTGGCCCGGTCATACGAGCGACCACGAGAGACAAGCGACTGCACACCCCATCTAGTGGAGGAGTACGTACTGGAGACTGAACGAGGCCAAGGTAGAGTGTACCACATCAAGCTTTCGATACTACAAAGAGCAGCCGACGGCCAGTTTCTCGGGGAGCTATACGTAGACCGAGATCATAGAGAAGGGGAGAAAAATGGATCTGCATGCAGGTACGTGACTCGATAACGATCAATCAATCTTGTTGACATTACGTGATGGAAGGCAGTACCATAATTTGATTCTCGTTTTTAGATTTCCCCTGGGCACTCGAGCACATGCGAATCGCTACATCCACCAGTTTACCGAGATCTTCACGGAAGAAGGACGCAAGTCAGTCCGCATCACTCACTCGGTTCCAGGCCAACCAACCCGAGTTACTTGTACTTCCGGCATGCGTGAGAGGGATCAGGCTAGGCTCCAAGCACAGGTACTGACTCACTTGCACTCTATTGAGCCATTTCAATCATTTTATAGGCTAGGCCTATCCATGCTATATAATGGTAGCCTTTTACAATCTGTTTAAATAATACAAATAATTAAATAACGCAGGTCTCCTACTTGCCGAGCGTTCTCACTGAAATTGTTCCACCCGAGATAGTGCTTCTTTCTTCTCTTCTAATCTTTTCATCATCATTGATACTTGATACAATGTTTTATAAAATTATGTATATTTTAATATTCCTATTATTAATTAAAAAGTTATTTATATTTTTTTATAATTTCCTTTCCAGCTACAAGCTCAACTCCATGCCCAGCAACAACAGCAGCAGCAACAACAACAGCAACAACAACAACAACAACAACAACAACAACAAGCTCAAAGTCACCAACTGGCAACGCAGCAGATTCCTTCACAGCCCCACACCCCCCAACCTCTACAAACTGCGCCTTCTCCCCAACCTTCGATCCTACGCATACCTGTTTCTCAGGTACCACAGGTTCACTGTTCCCAGCCTATGGTGTCACAGCTTTTAACGTCGCAACCTATTTCAACACATCTATTAAATTCTCAATCAATACAAACCCACATTTTAAACACTCAACCTATCACCACTCAGTTTTTAAATTCTCAACCAATTTCTACTCATTTATTAAATTCCCAGCCAATTGCAACACAGCTTTTAAACTCGCAACCAATCACAACTCAGCTGCTGAACAACCAACCTATTGCAACACAACTCTTAACATCTCAACCAATAACAAGTCAGCTTTTAAACTCACACTCTGTGCCAACCCAAGTACATAACTCCCAACCTATGGTTTCTCAGCTTCTTAGTTCCCAGCCTGTCCATTCCCATCTGCTTCATCCGCAACCACTAACTACTCAACTACTTACGTCTCAAGCAATGTCTTCATGCAACTCCCTCTTGTCTCCCCCTATGGTGATGACAAACGGGACAGCTGCATCCCCCAAGTCTCCTAGCCCCAAAGCCACCGCATCACCTACTAGACAACACTCGAGCACACCCTCTCCTCGTCAACATCTCTCCAACCCAACAATCAGTGCAATAGTCACTAGCCTGATGAATTCAGCTCAGCAGTTTCAACAAGCTACACAGGGTAGGTTCAACGTGCATTTTAGTCCTACTTAGTTATTATACGGACCGGTAAAAGTTAACTAGTGTCATTAGGCCTACTGCTTTTATTGCAAACCTAATCCCTTCATGCAACGCATTTTATATTGTTGTTGGACACTCATCCATAAGTTCATTTCTAATTCAAAAGAAACACAATTGATTTTCGACATGTGTTCCAACCAGTTTACTAACTAATAATAGGCTACCTCATTTGCCTAGATGAAAATGCCAAAATTAAGCGTTCATTAACCCAATCAATAGCGTAGCGGAGTGAATCCCTCCATTCAACTCAATCGGCTCTTTGTCTGTGTGTGTTTTTTGTTTGTGTGCAAAATTGTTTTCATTGCGTACAGGTCAAACGGCTTGACAGATTTGGCTGAAATTTTCAGTCAACACACGTGACCACTAAAATAGGTGCTTTAACATAACCAGCAAAATCTGCCAAGATGCCAACCTACAAAAAATTAATTACCGAAACAAAATAGCCTATTTGTTTATTTATTTACATTAAAACTTTCAAACGGATTTAAATGAATTTGTATATGTAGGTCCACATCAACAGTACCGACATTTGACAAAAGTTTTGAAGTTGTAACTTTAACTGCAATGTTGTAAAAAATATTGTTTATTTACTGCAATTAATTTTTCATCTTTGCAGTGTTCCTCCACAATGATTCACATTTCTGGACCATTGAAGCTAGATGCATCTGTAGTATAAATGGCAAATGGCGTTCTGAGTAGACCTTTCTTTTGTTTGGAATTTCGATACCTGCCATAGAATGGCTACAATGACTTGTTATGTTTGATGACTTTGACAGCAAAAATGCAAAAATAAAAACTAGGAATTTAGTCGACAACAATCCAGTTTCAATTTGTTTGAATTAGAACTGAGAGAGGGATTTAAATAATGTTTTGCAATAACGTTCCCGTCAACAGGATTGACAGTTGACAAAAGTTTTAAAATTGTAACGTGGACCGTCATTTTGTAAAAAAAAATGTAGTTTCTGTTTACAGCAATTTATATTGTATTTTTTTCAATGTTTCTAATATGATTCGTAGTTGAGAACCATTGATGTTAGATGCACATAATATGCATGGGAAATGGCGTCAGTAGATAGACTGTTCTAACAGTACATTTAGAATTTCCATAGCTGCAATAGGATAAGATGCCAACTATGGCATGTTATATTTGATGCCATGTGCGGCTAAAAATCGAATTTTGTCTACATTTTAAAATGTTTTATTGTGGTTTGCATCCAGTTGTTGTATGATTTATCAATACAAGTCTATACGTACTATCATTATCTAGGCTACATTATGCATTTTGGTACACCCGGATAGGTTTGATGGTTTTTTTAATTAGCATATTTTCAGTCAAGTACTGTTTCACAAAATTATTCAGAAATCCATTGAAAAATCAACATTCAGGTTTCATTTATAAAATAAAACTTTTTAAGGGATTTAAATAATATTTCGTAAGACTATTGACAACATATTGAGAAATAGTTTACTTAAGTTTTAAAGTTGTAATATACGCTGCCATCTTGTAAAAAAATAATAAGTTTATTACCACCTTTTTTTTTTTTTTAAAGGTGTTCAATTCATTAATAATATATTTCATTACTATATTACCATTAAAACCCTTTCCGGTTACATTTTGGCTGTCATTAGACATGAACATTCACCCAGTTAACTGTTTTTATTATTTTTTTTATCTGAGCGGGCCAGAGAAGGAAGCACATATTTATTGGATAGCTAGGAAGAAAAATGATTGAAAAATCAAACTTTTGGAATAGGATAAAAAAAAAAAATATATTTTTTTTTCATTTCCCCATCACGCTCATCTTTTAACGCGGAGCGGTTTCCTAGTTTTAATTATTGTATATTACACTGCATATGCCCTTATGAACAAAGACAGACTTAAGTTTTTCATAACCCCATGCAATATTTCATTCTTTGAAGATGGAATGCTATTCAGTCTAAGCAGTCTTGTAGTTCAGGGTTAGCCGATTCAATTATGTAAGTTTCATGCTACCAAGCTACTTTGTCTTTGCAACAGTTTACAATAGTATAAAAACAAAACACAAAACTGACGATGGCACACATATCGTGTAGATTGGGGATACAGTACCTAATCCATCTTTTAATTCGAACTTGGTTTATTGAAAATTGAAATGTATTTAGGCCTATAATTAAAACTAGTGGTTACTGATGTCCCTGCACAGAAGTTTGGGAATAAGAAGGTTTAGCCTATAAATGGTACTTTAAAGATAAATTGTAATTCAAATTAATGGGTTTTTGTTTTTCAATGGTGGGTTCACTTGCTCAGTCACTCACCACACAACGGTGTTTTTCTTTTCTTTTCAGCTGCAGCAAATGCTGCTGCTTCACCCAATGCTTTAAATTCGAGCCAGATGCAACAGATATCTGCTCCTGCCACCAACTCAACTATCCTCAGCATTCTGAACAGCAGCAACAACAACAACAATAGTAATAACAACAACAACAACAATAACAACCATGCGCAAGTACAACAAGTGCAAAATGCAAACAGCAATGCCCAGAAACTTCTTGCCAGAAAAATGACCATAACAAACCTGTTGAACTCTGGTCTCCTGAATAGCAACAACATCGGAAACCACCTGCAGCCCCACGTGAGAGTAACCTTATCGCAACTCGCGTCCCACCTGTCCAGCCCCCCCTCGACGTCCGTAAGCCCCCTCCCGCAATTCACGATATCGACCAACAGCGCCGGCTTCACTACGCTGACGTCCGGCAACACGGCGGGGTTCGCGCCCGTCGTCGGCAAGTCCCCCTCGAAACGGCCGACCGGCCCCCGTCGCACCTCGGCCGACCCCCCGAGCAACCTGGGCCTGTCCATGCCCGGCCTGTCGGCCCTGCTGGCCGGCACCCCCTCCGCAGACAACCCCGCCCCGGGCAACTCCAACTCCACCCTCCTGGACCGGCTCACGGCGTCCTCCCCCTCCGGATACTCGAACCCCTCTCCCTCGCCCAAGGGCGCCGGGCAGTTTCCCCTCTCCCCCGCCACCTCGAGCCCCCTCTCCTCGCCGCCGACTCCCAGCGTCAACCTCAACTTACAAAGACTGAACTGTATAGAGAGTTTACAAGGTTTGCCAGGGTTGCAGAACGTGCAAGTTACTATACCTGGCCTAGCAGTGCCTATCTCTGTGTCTTTGAATGTTTCTACGGGAGGAGCAGTGACGGCGTCGGCCAATCAGAATCAGAGTGTCGTACTCACGTCCACAACTAGCGGACAACCGGTCCTGACTGTCGGTGAGTGTTCGATCGTAATATCTTTTCAACATACTCCAGTAAAGCTCTTCTAGTTAATGGTATTGTAGCTTCTAATAGTTTGAGGCTATGTATTAATAAAGGAAACCCTCTTAGGGTTTTGTTCACATATTGAGAAAGATTTTCAATGTTTTTTCATCTTTGGGAAGGAAGTTAGTAGTCTCATTTGCCCAGTTGTGGATTTATCCATACTATTTTATTTTGTCCATTATCAAGCTTGATTTTGTGACATCTTCATCTAGATACGGATGTATGTAGAATTTCTCGTGTTAGGTACCAAGGGTCTTGATTTAGATACTGTACCATGTTGTGACGCATAGCGATTTTGTTGCCAGAGTGAGTTAGGATTTTAGCGAAGCTTTGCTGGACTTTGAATAAAAACTTGACACTTTTCATCTTTTCTGCCTCTTCCATTTAGGCTAACCTATCTGTTCGTGTGGTATAAAATATTATTTTGTGTTATGTGTTACTACCAGGGGCGGCTCGTGCATATGCGCACATACGCACGCGCACCCCCAAAATATTTGCGATAAATAAACAAAAAGTAAATTTAAAATCCAATCTCAATTTCCAATTTCAATTTCCAACTAATGTTTTATTATGGCCGGGCCAGAGCATGTATATTCGGCAGGAGTCATTCTGCAGTAAATGGCCGTTCCCGCCCCGAGGTATCTGTTGCCCATTCAAACCCTCTACGCGCACACTATCCCGTGTGCGAACACAACTCTTCGTAAGGCCCATGTTAAAGACGTTAAAACTAACCTGACATTTTTTTTTTGAACTAGCATGGTTCTAATAGCCACATTGGCGCACGTGCGAACGAACAGGGTAGTTTGCAACCAACCTTAGGAGGAGGGTAGGCTACCTGCGGTCGGTTTATCGCCCCCGCGCGACATGCGGACACTAGTCAGTAGCCAGCTATCATTTGGATAAGTAAGTTTGTTCAATCAATCAATGCATGTATGTAGTTTTAAATAATGACGTCAATCATAAGTGATCTAATCAAAAACAGTTCTTCAAGATAAACATTAGAGGAACAATATTACAAATAAAAACACGAGCTCGGCCGACCCCAAAATTAGATTTGGTTCAAGTGGCGGTTACAGCTAAACGCACATATTGTAGAGAGTGGGCGAGGCGCGTGTCGAAGGAGTGGACGAGAAAATGTTTGGGTATGTAATTTTACAATTTTATGTAGTATTGTTAGTTTTTACTTATTACAACTTGATGTATTATCGAGGAAATTTTATCTGTGACAATCTGAATTGAAGTATACCACTGGCATTCTATTTGAACGTTTTGAGGGTAAGATATCGCGTTTAGGAGATCAAACATAACGCAGGTCTCAAAAATTGTCAGCCTACTGCTGTAAACCTCCGGCGGCTGGGGCTTAGCCCCAGACCCCAGCTATTCCGCGCCACCTCGTTGCGTGTTCTAGTTATGATTTGAATATGTGCACCTCCACAAATATCGTCCCCGAGCCGCCCCTGGTTACTACCTCCATAAAAAAACAAAACATTTAGGCCTGTCTTAATAAGTCTGCATTGCATATTGAAGTGTACATAGGCCCTACATTACCATAAACAGATACTTATACTATTGCTCGCAGTGGAAATATAAAGGTGACGGGATGGTGAATTAGCGCCGGAAGTTCACTATGTCAGGGGGGCAAATGAAAAGTTGTCGAATTCCCCGCCAACGGACAGCCCCGTAGAGATTTATTTTTGTGGGGGGGGGGTTAGGAGGTGGTTTTTGCATTTTGCTTGCTTTGAAAGTTGGAACAAACAACAATAAAAAATCAACAAACGAATTAATTTCGAATGGTACAGTCGGTCGTTTAGTTAAAAAGCTATTTAGAGTTGTTTGTTTCCGCTCAGACATGCTTATAATTATTTATATAGCCTACACACTAAATTTAAAACATGCACGCAACTACAGGCCTCTTTCCGAGCCCCTTCGAAAAAGAATGAGTGGACAAAACAAAAGGGTAGTAAGATTTTTTTACAGATGACCATGGCCAACCGTTGGTGTCCTCAAGGAATGAAGGGTGAGTGATGCCATTAGCGACATAAGACTTCGATAATTATTCGTTCCGCAATCATCTCCCCCACGTAGGGTCTATGTCCCGTTTAAGGATGAGATTCATTGATTTTGGCGTGTATTCCCAATTTTAACCATTTCGATTGCTACTATCGTAAATAATAACTAAGTGATGGGATGGTAACAGGCCTTGTTGAGAAGTGGCCAGATGTCATCCCGCCCCATTCCGCCCCACTCGGGCACTGATTAAATACAATGAAATTAAACTACAGTACTTACAGGCTTATATTTTGATTTTTGTGTTGCAGCTCAACTGATGGCCTCTGGTGTGAAAGGTCTGAACCCACAGAATCTCCGCTCTTCCTCCTTACCAAACGCTTCCATCTCTCTACCTCAGGTTAGCTTAAATAAACACAACAGTATAATATATAATACAACATAATATAATATATAATGCTGACTTGTGAGGGACTAGGAGCCCAAAATGACGCCATGCCGGGGGGCATAAAGTTTCACAACAGGGAGAAGAATCTCTATTGGTTGACGAGATCCAGCATGATGGTCGGATAGACTGATATGATATTGATAATATCGGTGTTAGGAGCTCTTGAAGTGCCCTAGAATCCTGGTGGCTATAGCCACCCCCTGACCTAACTTAAGTTGGAAACAGGAGCCAGAGATATATATATTAAATTTGTTCTAGTCTAGAAGTTGTGTTAGTAATGGCAGCTAGTATAGTTTTTCCCACATAATATAATTTACAAGGGACCCTAAAAAACCAATTGAATAGGTCTAACACATTCATATTTGAATTATAAGAACGTTAACACTAAGCATTATACCCAAACTTTCTACACGGACTGCATCACTAGTATGAATTGAATGTGAATTCGCAATACAGAGTTTGAATTAAAGAGTGACTACTTGACGGTAACACTGAGAGTGGAGGAGTGTGAGGTGTATTTGTTGTTCTTATTACAGGCTGGTCCTGCTCTTCAACTGGTCGGTGCTGTACAGAGAGGCCGTGGCCTAGTACATACAAATCATTTAACAAACGAACGTAAACTGCAGTTACTACAACGAGCACCGTACAATATGGCTTCTAACAACACTTCGGCCCCTGGTACTGTGCCCAATCAAATTGTCAAGCTCAATCCTCAACAGCAGGTAAGACAGTACATGCTCACTTACACCATATATTTTCTGAAACTCTGGCCAAACCAAATCACGACGTTTATTTCGCATGCAGTGTAGGATGGGCTGTGAGTAATTTCTCATTTCAAGTTTTGAAATCGAGGATTTTTCCTGGATACAGTTTTCCTACGTGTTGTCTACAATAAGAAATATTCCTGTTAATTTGTTTCGTCGTTGCCAAATTAATTACGATGTTATGAAGTCAAAAATATTTCATTTTCCCATTTTCTTAAATATTTTCAGTCAAGAAAGTAAGCTGAAAATTTCACAAATAATTATGGCGGGAAAAACAGGTCATGACGTCAGAACTGACTAATATCAATCAGCCTATCATGCAATGATAATCCAAGATCGTATTTATGCCGAATATCTCACTAAAATGAGTGTATTTATATTGTTATTCGGTTCCAAAATGAATAGTATTTGTGTCCAGCAATTAATTTACACCACTGGTATGATTGTTTATAATAATGAAACATTATTTCAGTGTTTGATAGTAATTTTGTGCAGAAATCGGACAACAATGAATACGTTGTTTTTTTCGATAATTGTGTAGTGTTGCAAGAGGTTGATTGGCAAATTCATTCATAAACAGTGATGTTTAGTCAGTTATGACTTAACCATCCGTTTCACGATTAAAGTCCGGGAAAGGCAACGTGTCAAACTTTGTAGCGCTATAAAAATCGAACTGTGACATTTTGAAATGGGAAAAGTATGTTGCCGGTATTTGTGGATAAGGATTTATCTTTTTCATATGATCGAACCAATATCGGGAAATGTGGAATATTCCCTATTTGACAGTCTCGTGATGCAACTATTATGTCTTATGTTTCCCGTCCCCTTTTTCTGTCAGAGCTAAGTTACGACTTGGCCTTGTCTCATCAAAGACACCAGTAATATCTCATCAGCAGTCTGTCTTTATACACAGTTCAGTCATTAAGATGTACAGATTGTACTGCTTGCTAGTCACACAAACACTACTACATAGTATCATCTTATTAGTTGACAACACACCGTAATAGTGTGTCAAGTGTAAAACTGTAGATAAAACATAGAACAACACATAGAACATTTACGTGTGTGCAACGTGTGTCATAATCATTGTATCATCATTTGTCATAACATTTCCTTAGCAGTCTTCTTCAAAAGCTACACATTAACACGGGCGCTACAGTCACTAGTCTAAGCTGCGATGATAATTTTGTTATGAGACTTAACTTAGCCTACAGAATTGCCAGATAAAAAGAGTTTGTAGGTACCTAATTTCATGTTTACTTAAAAGAGTTAGGCCTATTAATTATATTATATTGTTAACAAGTACAAGTATCTACATACAACATGTCAGACTTCTTCCTACAGTACATCTGGTTATTGCAATCTCTCATTTTATTTTTAGTTGCAGTTGGCAGCCATGCAAAAGCAAAAAGCCCAACAACTGCAATGCCTAAACCAGCCTCAGCCGTCGGCCGTTGCAACGAAACACAGGCGACGCTCCAACGCGGCAGACCCTCACAAATAGCCGTACGCTTTTTGGAATACCTCATCACTGCCTCAAGCAAAGAGCTTGTGAACAAAGATATAACACATTGAGAACAAAGGGAATTGGCATCTTTGCTACCAACTGTTGTGTGCAGAACTGCAAGTACTAAAGGGTCCTAGATGCGATTGTGAGACGACTTGCTCGATAGCGAGGTCATTATGGTGTCAGCTGCCTTGTATAACGGGTCGGCTAGCAACCTTAAACCTCGTCTACCTGGCTCAGAGGGGCCGTGCAATTGCGTGTTCATGGCATATAATTAAGGAAATCAAAGTCAGTGCTCCCTTAGTAACATAAAAGTAGTAGTAAAGTTAGCAGTTCAACAGTCAATAATCGCAAAGGTTTTCATTTCACATCACAGAGTTCAGAGCTACAAGCTACATTAGTATGTTTCAAAATTTTTAGTTGTGGCAAACTTGATAATAATTAAGTAGCTGAAAGTTATATCTTGTGCATGTTATACCTACTATTACAGTACATGATTTACATCTAGCCCTTGGAATGCCAATACAGTATACAAATAATTTAAACCTGGTTTTCAATCAGTTTTAATCAATAATTAAAAGTTTAAAACTAAATGAGCAATATATGGGGTCTGTGAATAAATTGCTGATTTCAAATTTCTTTAGTCACAGACTATAGTAAAACTATACTAATTCCTGATAGTAGTACATGCTAATTATCACAAAAACATATTTTAGTAAAAATAAATTAGAAATCATAATGGTACCAAAAGTGCAATACATGACAAGTACATCTCGAGTGGATACATTTGTGACAACTAAAATGTACTGTTCACTAACCCATACTTGCTACAATCATTCAAGGTACCGGTAGCCTAGTTGTTATTTGTTTAGCCAATGTCCAATACATTGGGCAATGCTTCAAGGATGCTCAGGAAGTAGCCAGTTAAATAGGACTTTGTAAAATTTTCACTATACCCTACTGCTGTACATGTATCACATGGCAAGGAAGGAAATTACTTTGCGATTCAGTTAATGCAAAATTGTATTTGTAACATCACACTAGCTTTTACGGGTATGGGAGGCAGTCGGGCAGCATCGTAGGACCCTTAAGTATGTGCTCAGCTAAACTGGTTGCTGTCAGCAATGTGAACATGTATTCTATGCATGTTATGACGAGTAATTTACTTGATGAACTACCATCTTTCAAATTCTCATCTACAAAAAGCCTAATTAGTAATAATCATTGTCTTAAATAAGTAAATGTTTGTTCTTGTGTGATTTTTTCAAATATATGTGCAAAATCAACACAGCTGCTTGGTGCATTCGAAATTTGACTTGCAATTCGGTCGTTATGTTGTTTGTTTGTCATCATTGTCTAATAATGTTCGAGGAAATACTCTCAGTGCTCCTTTCAGTGCTCTGCCTGTTTGCTCATGAATGATATTAATCCATCACTTTCACTAACAAATAATTGGTGCTAGAGAATATGGCAGCATTAAGCGAAACGATGCATCTTATAATGGTACTAAAATGGGACAACGGCACTTTATCTCAATTTAACCATTTTTGTGGTGGATGCTCAAACATGTTTTTGATTCTTTTTCTGGAGCCAAATATTGAGGAAAATGGTTTGACAATATACCGGGCACAATCTTTTGAGTGTGCACCTTAGTTTCTAGCATAGCTTGAAGATCCCACATGAACTTTTCAGTCAGTGGATTACTACATCTTATCTGAAACAGCATTAATATCTAAGTATACCTTACTTCCCACTTTCTGACCCACTTGCTCTGCTCTGAACTATCTATCTTAGCTGAATTATACATATTCATGCTCCAGTACAAGCAGTGTGCACTATTTACTGCAGATTCTTAAATTTAAGATTTTCTCTCTGTATATCATCTTTTTACTTTTCTGTGCACCTTCATACTAATATAGGCCTATTATGTATATATGTATTATCATCCCATACTTTTGCTATGATTTGCCCAAGGTCTTGTTCCTGTTACTTCTAATGTTTTGTTGCATGTACCTGTAGTAATTTTCCGTACAAAATGGTAAATCGGGGCTATTGATCTCAGTTGGCATATTCATAGGTTACACGTACGTCACAACTTTGCGCGTGGCAGCCACATTTGTGATCAAACTTTGACATTGCCATGGAGAAACAATTAAAGGCTATTTTGGTAGAACACATAAATTCTTAGTTCTTTAAAATCCAGTCTGTTTTTTTAAATAAAATTGGTGTGGTAATTTTTTATTTTTATTTTTGTATTACTTATGTTTACTTTTTAAATTATAAATTAGGCTTATTTATTAAATTTGAATAGTATTTGCCAATGATCTAGGATTGGTCCCCCTCAATTGTGTCACAATCATGGCCGCTGTGACGTCTTGTTGGAACTATGAATTGCAAACAAATGTAACATTTCAGAACATTAAAAAATGTTTCCTTTTGCTATCTACTTTAGTACAGTATTGTAATGTAAATAAAGCAGACTCAATAAGGTTTGTCGATTGTGCCCAGTTATTGTCCGGTTTAACTCGATATGTGTATGGCCATCCCACACAGTCAATAATATAATGCTATGCTCCAAGTTTCAGGCTTCTAGTCCTGTGTTGTATTTTGTTCACAAACTCTTTCATTACAGATGTTCCCTGCAATATATGTACTACTAGGATATTGATTGTATGAAAAGGTACCATTACTTTCAAGAACAGAGCTGGGCAGCACATAATTTATTTTGTACTTGATTGCACCATGGACTTATAATAGTAACTTCGTTACTGGACCTTAGTCCTGAATCAGCTAACAATTCAATGTACCAATCAAATAGCCACAGAAGAAGGCGGTGGGAAGCTGTTTTAGCCCTTAAGTTTCGGATTTTGACATTGTTCACATTGTTGATGTAACTGTTGATGTGTAATTGCTTAGCGATAGGGGCTAAAATGTCCAAGAATGTCAAAAACCGGAAATGAGAATCGCAGACGCCTATTCCAACCATGTTGCACATCCAGATACTAGTTGTAAGTCCATGATTGCACCAAGAACTGACAGTACGTAAAGAGGTGGGACATTGTGCATGTAAACATATAAAAAGAGCTCCTCACGTACTTATAAATTTATATTATGAATTTAAATTACTGGTATTTCTTCATTTCAATCTAAATGTCTTAAAGATGAAATTGTAAGTTTGTTCAGCTCAGTTAAAATAATGGTAGCCAATCCCTGTGTTGTAGAATATCTATTTACTACTGTCAAGGGCATAATGACTGACAAGGTTATGTTATTTGTTGGTTAATGCTCGGAACAAAAACTTAAGTTGTTAAGTTGAAAACTGGATTCAAACAATGCTCACCAAATGTGCATTAGCTAGTAGTATACTCTAGCCAGAGTTCTAAGAAGATGGTTGTTAGAAAATGCCAACAACAAACTTGTGATATTAAAGAAGGTCTTTAAATCGGCCAAGTCACTTAGCTTGATTTTCAGAAGTTGTACTGTACCATTGTTGAACAATATTTAGTGTACCTAGTAGGCCTGTTCTTTTTATAATCAAGTACTTTAGTTAAAGTGTCATATAGATTTATTTTTCCTTGGTACTGTATTACCTCAGGTAATACATTGAATATCTGTGGTGGTACTATGTACTTCAAGTGAAAGTAACATAACGTCTAAGATGTTACCAAAGATTGGAACGAGACACTTAAAGTTGGAATGAAACCAACAAGCACACTAAAAGATGTGAGCAGTTTGTCTTGTAAACCAGTGTACGACTGAGTGGACAGACACTCAAAACGAACGTAGATTTGTATTTCGAGTTATACCATTCTTCCTAAAATACCTTATAGAGATTTGCTATGCAAATATTACCGTTATATTCGAAAAAAATGACTCGGATCAACAACTATGCATCGTAAGCCCGGTTTTAAAGCTAGTTAGAATATTGTGGAAACTTTTAAGTAGTCTAATTGAAAACACGATTCATTTAAAATGGTGAAGTGATCTGATTCTGAGCTTTCACAATGACCACATGGTCTACTTCTGTATTACCTAATTTATTTAGTCATAGAAATGAAGGCAAAGCTTATCCTTGGGTGCGGGTAGGTAAGAGATTTAGGTTATGCATGTGTGATTATAGCCCTAGTAAAGAAAATTCGAGTTCACTTTATATTTAAAAAATAGATGGCAATTTGTGTGGAGGTTTAATATTTATTTGGCTGGTTAAAACCGTTTTTAAGAGGGGTAATAATCAGTGGTGGCTCGTGAAATATTTAGTGGGGGTGCTGCAAAACTAATTGACCTTTCTATAAACAGTTACTCACTTTCCCTCACATTTAGACACACACGTTCTAATATATTGAAAACACTTACATGTTGACTTGGCAGTTGATCGACACCGATGCAGAAAATCCATCCTTCACACAATTTGTAAGTTTATTTAGGTTTACACATACACACTTTCACTAGCACATGCATTCATCTTTACATTTTTCTCAAGACTGTTCTCGATAGGCGGCAGAAGACCCAAGCGTAATGCAATAGGAGGTGTGATCTCAACGCTCGCGATGTCAAATGTAAACCCAGCATTGCCATGGTGGTCCAAATTACATTTTCTGTGCTGTTTCGACTGGTCCAGAACACTGACTGACTGAGGATATGGCATCATGCATCTGCATCATATAATTAGTCCAGTCCTTGTTAGGTCATGGGGGGTACTCCGTCTTCAGTTGCCGCACTGACCACGTGTTTGTCGTGTGCTCAGCAATTTGTTTTCCTTCTCAAACACATAAAAAAACGGGTCCAAGACCTCCCCAAGCCCGGATGCTGCGACTGGAGCAGCTCTCAGTGCAGTTTTAAAAGCATAGGGAATCGAGAGTGGCGCATCAAGGGGAGGAACGATATTCTGTATTCAACTAATGCATAGGCGAGATGCTGTGGCCGGAGCAGTATCCCTCATAAGAAATACACACGCCCTCGCGCTCACTGGGCACTCGCGTGCTTCTTGACGGAATCTTCAAATAAATCACATCACAAAAATCGCTAGTCAGCGTTTAAAAAGTGACGTTACATAAACTTGTTATTTCTTAATAATACATAACGAATAATTGTATTAATGGGATTTATAATTTTACGAGGGGGTGCTGCAGCTCCTAGCACGAGCCGCCACTGATAATAATTTAGAACATTTAATTTGTAATTTTATAAAGACCTTACAGCGCCCATTACATGGGGAAGTTAGCCAATAAAAAGTAAATACATACAAGAATTTACTATTTGGTACTTAGAAGTAGTACACACAGACAGCATACACCCAAGTACATTGTGAGTACAAAGTAAGTGAGTACAGCACCCTGAAATTTGTGGATCTCTGTGTGAATTGCGTTATTGGATCAAACGTTGACTGTTGCGTACAAAAATAAGAAATGATAGGCCAAATTGGCGCAGTTGACATAATAACACTGGAATTGGAAAATCTTGCTTTCATGGGAAATAAGTAGCCACAAATCTTGCAAAATTGCAGACTCCACACACACTTTCTTTCTCAAAAGTTTACTGTGCAACAGCAATGAAAATTACTTTTTCTCTTCATTCTTTATATATTATTTAACGTCTCCATGTAACCGCCACCTTACTATCGGGATTTATACCTTTGAAAATGCAGGTGACATGAATGATACATGTACAATTATTTAAAACCAGTACAGTGTACATATACATTACTTTATAGGTGTGGTAGACCATCTAATAGGGTACTGGTAGTGATTTGTTAGTGCTTATATACACTCTTGCAGTTGAGAACATATTCTTTGTTATGTACCTGCAAACTGCAGACTGTAGCTGCTAAAGATAGTCGACTGAGTTCTATTGTTAGTATTGCATCTAGAATGACGCTAATCAGCAAATGAACACCGCCAACTATTACCTAGCATACCCACCTATTGTAGTTTGAAGGGAGTAATACACAACCCCCGAGAACAGTCACGTCATGCCGGATTGTACGTTGCAAGTTTGTTTCCCCACCCAAATAGTTTTTGCAATACATAGTGATATTAGTATTATGTATTTTATGTGTGTAGTTAAGAAGTTGAATAGGAGTATTTTGACGTTGTAACTTTTAATACAAAATTCAAGGCTTTAGTTTTAAAGTTATCTCAGTGTACAAACCAGTTCTATTCACAAGCACATGCTTATGAATTGATATTAGGACCTAATACTGTAAGTAACTGTACAAATCCAACAAGCCACACAAAACCATTAGGTTCTATATTTTGACATTATGCATTAGCATTGTAGTACCGGTACCTAATTTTACACATAATAATGTTGGTGGTTTTTAAAGATACTGCAATGCTGTAGATATCTCCACAAAGGGGATTACTTCCTTTTCGATAAAATAATTGTATATATTTATTATATAAAAGTATTTATTTACCAATAAATGTGTTATGTACATGGTAATTGATTATATAAATGGGAACAGTACTTTTGAAGTTTCAGGAAGAGTAAATACTTAATACCCTACTTGTGAATAGGTTTACCATAGTTTGTTGTGCATTTTCTAATCATCACCATAAGGAAAATTGATACCGATATATGGTAATGGTTGCTAGGTGACTGTACAGTCGAATACTCTATGGGTTGTGCTTATGCATAGTTTAAAAGCAAGGAGAATTAATGAGTATCAGTACAGTAGTGTCTTTTAAGACTAGGCATTCTTTCCTGACCGTGTATTTTGCAAGTTTATACTGTAATGTCTACCTTTATCTGCCAAGGAAAAAATACGAATAACTTACAAACATTGAGTCTAAATAAGTACAGTAGGTGTATAATATATCTACTGTTAACTCCGTTGAGTTTGTCGAAAACGTATATTTAATTTGCATATTTTTGTCTGTAATTGAAACTGTATTTCATTGATTGTGTTCTTGTATGAACAAGATGTAAGTAGTAATAAGTTATTTTTTTTACAGAATTACCAATTATTATGAAAAGAAGGTAACGCCGTTATTTTATACTTTGAGCAACGCTGTTACCTTTTTAATAATTGGAATAATAAGACTTAAGGTTATTACCATCTGAAAATAATCAATCATGGTATAAGATGGAAAAGCCTGGCAATATTATTGTGTGTATATATTGACAGTATACAATTGGTTGTAAATAGATTGCAGTGTGTGTCTGTGTGTGTTTGTGTGTACATATGAACTATTTATGAAATTATGTGTATATATGTAAGATAGGATGTATGAAGCAAAATGCTGTTGAATAAGATACATCCAAATATGCGATAAAATTTATTACAGAGTTTGGATAAATTTCTATAGCAGAGTTAAAACAAAAATGTGTTTATTATTCAATTGAGACATTATTTATTACATTATAAACCTTGTACAAAATACGTATTCAAGTTATTGTTATTGCTCTATGGGATTGAGTTCAGATTCCACAAGTCTGTTGATGGTTTGAGCTCGGAGGCAAGCTCCGTCTATCAGACTCCGAAGCTTAGCGTCGGACAATGGCGATCCCCCGGGCTTGAACACTGAACACAATTCCTTTCCCTTCACTACGATAGTCAAAACTCCTGTGCACAAGCTCTCTTCCTCTGATGTGGGGTCCGTCAATAGGATATGACTGGGAAAATAAAATCAAAGCAAATTAGGCCTATGTAGCTACAACATTTTTTGTGAAAATACTAGGGCTGTGCGAGTACTCTAAATTTCGAATTCGAATCGAATATCTAAAGTGTTCAAACTAGATTCGAAATCATATTAATGATTGAAACAACGACTGTAGCGAACTTCTTTGTTGGCTTGGAACACCAGTTCAATCAAAGTACCACAGAATGCGTACTTGTTGGCTTCAAACATGTAGTTCAAAAAGTTCTCAAAGCTAATAAAAACAACAATTAAGTCGGGTTCACACAAAATGACTATTTAAAGACTAACAATTAAGGTTTAAGAGAGTTGAAGTATACGATTTACTTTGAAGCGTTCACACACTGTACTAGTGACTGTGTAAGTACTAGTGTTTAAGATCGAGTGATTTAGAAAGTTGACTAAGCTCCAGCTATTGCTAGTCACGATTTTTAAGCGTTAGTTACAACCAATCTCTGCGTGAACCGTCACAGTAGTTCAGCCAATGAAAATCGTACCATTCGAGTTAAGTTATGTTTTAATGTTGTTAAGCTTTTCACTTTTACGCAGAGTTTGTTTTAACAGCTTCCGGTACCAATGTAAACGATAGTTTCGTTCCATTTGCCTATACCTTTTATACTTTTTGCACTCACTCCATGGTATTTCATGGGGTAAATGCCAAAAGTAGAAAAAGTGACGGTAAATCAAACGAACCTAATTTCAAATCAAAGTTTCACGTCGTTTGCTGTTTGTCATCTGCTGAAGTCCATGCTATTTGAAAATGAATTTTGATAATGAGTGACTAGGACGATACCATTCATATCTTCATCCATTTTCAGCAAATATAACAGCTGCTGTCAACTTCGGGACAACATGGAACCGTTTTTTGTTTTACACGCTCACGCCATGTAGGGATGTCATAGGGTAGGAAAATTTGGATCCGGTTCCAGACCTTCCAAGAACCGGGTTACCCGAATCCTGAAAGCCTAAATTATGTCATCTTATCTTGGTTACACCCTACACCCCCCCCCCCCCCCCCCCCCGAAACCACGCGGTTGAAGGTCGTTCTCTGTCTGTGTCAGCTGCCGGCCGCTGCGCGCGGGGGCGGGGGAAGTGTATATGGCCTCACAGAACTCGCCCGCAGTAATGACAGCGCGTACTAACCAGCGACCAGCTGGCCACGCCCACAAGCAGGAACTCACTGTAGCTTCAAGGAAAGTAGCCGCAAAATATCGTCGCATATTTTTTTTTTTTTATACAAATAATACTACCCGATAAGGATCCGGATCCTAAAAATGGATTCGGGTAATTTCTGGATCCGGGTTACATAGTACTAATTATTACGGGAAGAGTGCGCTGCGCACTTGTCAAGGCACTCGAAGACTGCCATCTTTCAAAGTCGTCACGTCTTTGCAAGATATGGGGGGAGTTTTCTTTTCCCAAGGCTTAATCACTAGTTGTTAGTCGTCCATAGTCATTCTGTCTGAACCCGCCTTTAACAACAATTTAAGAATGTGCATTGCAGGAAACATGTTTCTAATTTTTATAGCTATTATACTTCCCGACATTGTTGAATGCTGTGCAATGTGCGTTGCTAAGAATTTTCGTTGTTATTTTAAAAAGGGAAGAAGAAAGTGAAGAGGAGGAGCCGGAGGAAGTTAACATGAGGGAAGCGCCAGGCATGGCCAGCCGGCTTCGATGTACCTAGGGGCCAGAATATGATGGGATTAATTTCCTATCCCCTACCCAACTTCATTGTTGGACACAGGGAGCAGATCAAAAAAAAAAAAAAATTCGTATAGCCTAGTGTTTTCTACATGGTCCGTCACCATTACTAACCCTTATTGACAGCAATAGAAATATAAGTTCGGCCTTTAATTTGTAGCAGATTGCGTTTAACTTTAAATGATTATATCGTGACCAGACGAAAATTTACTATAATATAGCCACCTCGCATTTTGCTGTTACTGTGTTTCAGAAAAATATTTTGGAGTAACTTTTGTGTAACTTTGCAAATACTTACCAGATCGCCATGAAATGAACATATTCGTGACCGGATTTTTTTAATAAAAATATGGCTAGATCTCACTTTTGGCCGACATTTTGTTTCAGAAAAATATTTTTCCATAACTATGGTGTAACTTTCTAACTTTTCAAACGATTTTGCCACAAAACTATTCACCTTCAAGCCACACATCGAGGCTTGTGGATGATCCAAATTTCAAGTTGATCGGACTTTCCATTCAACCGCTATCGACGGACGGACATAAAAAGTAAAAACAAAAAAAACAGAAGGAAGTGCCATAAAGGTCTAATGAAGACGCTCGCTTCACTAAGATTTGTTGTTGTCATTTCGTATAGTGTTTTCGACGCGGTCCGCCACCATTACTAACACTTATTGACAGCAATAAAAATGTAATTTCTGCCTCTAATACGTATCAGATCGTAATTAGGTTAGTAGGCCTATATTCGTGTCCAGACCAAAATTTACTATGTACATTAGACACCTCACATTTTGCCGTTATTGTGTTGCAGAAAATATTTTAATAACTTTTGTGTAACTTTGCACAACTTATCATATCGCCATAACATGAACATACAGCCGTATTCGTGACCAGAAAAATCTTTATAAAAATATGGCTTTCACATTTTGCCGCCGTTTTGTTTCAGAAAAATATTTTCTTGTAACTATGGTGTAACTTTGTAACTTTTCGGACGATTTTGTCACAAAACTATACACCTTCAGCCCACATCGAGGCTTGTATATGATCCAAATTTCCACTTGATCGGACTTTCCGTTCAACCGCTATCGACAGACATTAAAAAAAAAAAACAAGAAACAAAAGAGAACAAGTGCTATAAAAGTCTAATGGAGACGCTCGCTTCGCTCGCTTAGTAATTGAAAAGAAGATTGTTTAATCAAATTTTAATAAAGACAATTACTGTAGTAAATAAAATCACTTCAAAGCTTTCTATTAGTGGTTTTCAGTAACTAAAGTTTTCATGCCCTTATTGTGATTTCATTAGCAAAGCGTTTTAATTTCATCCTTAATCTTAAATCTTGATTATTGGTAAGTCCAAGCTCCATCTTTTTCTAGTATTCGAACTCGAAATAGTTCGAAGAATTTTTTGAATTCGTATTTGATTCGAACTGGAAATCTGTTGTTTGCACAGCCCTAGAAAATAGTAAACACTGCCTTCAATTTCCCCTTTGACAAGAGGAATTAAGCTCTAAATGTAGGCCTATCATTGTCATTGAGCATAAGTTTGGAATTTGTCAATTCTGTTCCGTCCCCTCCCACGACTTAGCACAAAATTGAAAAATTTAATTGAAAATGTAGGCATTAAATAAACCAACTTACTCATCAAATATAGCATAAGTTGTTGCTACAGGGTAGCAACTCATTGGTAATGTTTTCCGCCTATCCATGGACACTGTGGTACTATCTAGGTCAGCATCGTGCTCAATGTGCGGTAGTTTAACGGTTCTCAGCGCTGCAACCAAGGCTGCAACGCAAGCATCTAGAAGTGCTCCATCATGGTTTAAGCAGATGATATCGCAGTGCAGAACCCATACGAGATGGCCTTGCACAATACATAGATCATTTAGGTCTACACAATTAGAGCTAGTAACTACGTCTGCAACACACTGCGACAGGACTTGAGCTCGTTCGCTTGGTGGTCCTGGCCGAAACTTGGGTGAACACAAGGGTGGAAGATCAACATTGGGTACCAAAAATCCTTTGTTGGGCTCCTCGGCAGTTGGTTTTGCCAATTCCTAGAAACAATTAAGTAATGATGTATTAATTAATAAGAGTCTTTCATGTCACAGGGCCTAATCCTATCGCCTTTTCAAGAATATTAAATCTAAAATACAGAATACCATTAGTTATTTATTTTTATTTATTAACTTCTGAAAAGGACTGGTATGGGATGGGGAGGTACCAATCCAGTGTAAGATGCCACTGTATAAGACTTATTTTCATACTTATCAAACCACTTACCCACAGGAAACTTAGACAATGGAAAAATGAGAGGAAAGCAATATGCAGGCCACAGAAATGGGATTCTTAGGAAGCACAGTGGGTAAGACAAGAATAGATAGCCTACATTTAGAAACGTGAACATTAGAGAAATGCTGAGTGTAGAGACGTTATGGGATAGGATTGAAAGGACACAGCCGAGATGGTTTGGACACTATGAGATGCATAATGAAAGAGGGTATGCCCAGGCCCAGATGGACTTTGCAGAGAAGTTTAACAGAAATATAGGCATACTTATCAAAATACCAAGTATGTACAAAACTGAAAGTAGCAAATAAACTCAACATTAAAAGTTCAGGGTTCCCACAACTGTAGACTACACAATTATATTTGAAAGGATATAGACTCCACCTCTCATGGCCGACATGACAAAGGTGAAGTTGCGGAATCGTGGATGCGCGTTCGCGTTCTCAACACTTCCTGTTGTTTACTCGGTACATAGGTTGGTACTACTAATAAACTCAATGGTACTACTGTTAGTTACCACACTGCCAACCATACAAGAGATAAGCTCAGAGGAGATGATTCTTCCAGATCCTTCTATGAATAATATTCACTTGATACAGAGCCAACATAGCAGATTGGTCACTGCCAAATGACCAAACAGTCAGCAAATAGACCCCCAGGAAATGACATCGTTGTAAGGTGACCAATCAGATTCAAATGAAACAATTTTCAAGCTTTTATGGAGATTTGACTTATAGGCCTACGAGCTTAACATAGGCCTATTTAAAGGAAATTAGTTTCAACAAAGTATGAGAACATTTATAATGGTACACATTTATTATATTTGATGGAATACAATTTAATATAGTGTCATTTTAATAGAAATCCAGAAAATATTCAATTTTGTCAAGAGATTAATAACCAGGCCTAGCCTACATTGTTTCTCAAGCAGATGTAAAGTAAATTAATTCATAAACAAAAGGAGCCCCTAAACTAAGAGTAAAACTAAAGCATGGGGCACAACAGCCAAGCAATAGGCCTAAGTTCCCGTCCCGAGCGCAGCAACTATAATGTAACTCAAACGATACAGTTTGATTCAGCGTTATCTTACAACGTGATGCACACTGTCAGTCTCGTTACCGGAGCTTATTTTTGCTGGTAACTGTAATGTGAATGTCCACCAAGATCGAACTTGCCGAACCATTTTCAACTTGATACGAATTGAAGCATCCGATAAAGCCTATTAATTGCACTTTGAGCTGTTTTTTAAACAAGGTGCACAGTAGCCCAGCAATGGACCAACTGGCCAACCAGGCAATGCTTTAAAGTATTTCTCTAATTGTCACGTTCCTAAGTTACCGGAGGTCGTTCTCAGTCTAATGTGCACTGCACTTTGAACCCAACTTGGGAATAATAATAATAATAATAATAATAATAATAATAATATAATGACAAAGTGCTTACCGCCTTAACACCACACATGACAGCTGTGTCTCCAATTCTCACTGTTGCAGAACCATCAGCAGTGCTGATATTTCCTATATTGATCTTGACGGGTCTGAATTCTTGTAACACCCTGTTATCTGGTCGAACATCATTAGTCTACAACAAAAGCAGAATTATTTAAACCAATAGGCCTATGCATAGGCCTTCAAACTGGAATTAATTAATCTAGACCTAGGCTAGCCTAGGCCTAGGCCTAGGCCTAGGTAGGCTAGGGCCTAGGCCAAGTCGCTAGACCTCCCCAGACTGTAATTACGTTAACTTACGAAATAGTCCCGAAAATATTTCACTGGATGAATGATCCTGTAAAAAAAACATCTTTATCAGACCAGAGTTAATTAGACAGGTATAAATAGGCCTAGGTCATGAATAAACAGCCTACTTGTACTGAGCAGCCATGAATGAGGTTATGTGTACATCAGCAGCCGGGCACCATTGACGGCATTGAGACAACATTTTTGAAGACGTCCACATGGGAAGAATTAATGCAGTCTCGACCAAGGCTAGAATGCAAAATGGCACTGTGGGAAAAATATGGCGCTCACTTTAAATAATATATAACACATTTATATTTATTCTCTACCCCCTCCGTTACAAGAGGTTGTAGTAATGATGACGAACTATGTTTTTTTTTTATAGAAAGTCTACAAAAATCACTGTTTATTACGCTACCTATCTTTCCATGTTTTAAACCAGTTTAAATAATGTTTTGGCTATTGCTATGCATGGATTTGTAGGCTAAAGATCTCGAGCTTTGTCTTCTTTGATGTTTTTTTACCATCCAACTTGAAGGTGTCATTTATTTTTATTTTATTTAGTACACTCAAAAATGAATTTCAACCTCCATCAAACTGAGACCGTGTCCCAAAGCTGCGAAGTGTACTCACAGGTATACTAAATTAGCGGACGTGACGTCAGAAGTATACGCCCAAAGTTATCTGTGCCCAAAGCTTGAAGTAGTCGAAAATTTAGTCTGTAGAAGGTAGGAGCCGAAAGTGTAGACTTGATCGCTCTAAGTAGACTAACAATGGCCGACAACCGCAATAAAGCTGTTCCAGAGATGTCAATTAAATGTAATACAAATAATATGGCGAACAATTGAACGTATTTGGAGTTCAATTGATCTTATGTTATTACTTCCAAATGTATAAAATCAGTTTCTAACACTTAAGATAACTTGAGCTAACCATAACCTCGAAGTGTAGCCAAAGTATAAAGCTCAGGTAGGTAGTCTTTAGGAGGCCACTTTAGTTAAAGTTCTTGTCATTTTAACCTGAGCCCGGCGTTTGGCAGAATCACAGCGCGTAGAGCGCCGCCTCTTCTATTGTATCACGTTGTAAACGTGTCACAGTTTGACAGCCGAAGTGCATCTCCGCGCTGAGTACAGTCACATCCATTGTGGAGTTGGCCCTGTATTTTGTATAATGATGATATTGATGGAGCGAGAGGGTAGTCGAGACGTTGACGCAATGTATTTCTCTGCAAGGTACAACTATCCTACGTAATATCGTCATGCAAGTAACGATACTATATAAATAATAATACTGATGGTTCACTAGCAGCGGACCAATATGTATTGGATGTGATTGTACTTCGGTGTTCCGGGGAGGCCCATCCTACCCGTCAAATTAGAAGGGTTTACAATAGAGCAGGCGACATCCTAGTTTCTTTGAACTCGCAAAACGCCGGGCTCAGGTTAAAAAGACAATTTATTTATTTATTTATTTATTTATTTATTTAGTCTTGCATCATTTTACAATTTTTGATTGTGTAATGCACGTCAATACATTTGATATAAACTTATAATATACATTATTTTCAGATTAGTTGTACATAAGGCACATGAGTCTCCATATAATATCACCCAACTTCGGATACATCCATCAACTGTGAAATTCATCCCGCAGAAAACCATTCTTAATTTACAGAATCGTGCACACTAATACATTTGTAAAATATAAAAAGTAAAAGTAACATTACACTTTAAGTAACAGTACATTACATATTTGTACTTAGGAGCTATACAATATCAACTTAATTGAGTCACTACATTCATCAACAGATACTAGATAGTATACACCTTCATACACAGTATAACATTCTTGATTTACCGAATAGTGCATGCCGATACATTTGTAAATTGTAAGTGATAAACGTAATAACTTTTACTTATGGCATGAGAGTCGCTACACAATATCAACAAAGTTCAGAGGTTGCATCATTAATTACACTCATCCATAGTGCAACCTTCCTAATTCACATGGTACATGTCACGTCAAAAATCAGTCAAGTCAAGTGATAAAGTCTATAAACTAACATTATAGATTATTTACAATATAAATACTGTACACATAACAGACGTATCATATGTTATAAGCTTACTTAGGATTTAAGGTATTCATCCACTGTATAGAATTCCTGATCTATGAAAAACTTCTTTAACTGTCCCTTAAAGTTCTCCACCGAGTCAATATCCTTGACATTATCTGGCAGCCTATTATACAGTACTATTCCCGCATAGGTTGGCCCTTTTTCGTACATTGATAGATTATGAGGTAGTATATGCATATCCTTCCTTCCTCTTGTATTGTACTTATGAATATTATTGTTTTTTAGAGTATCTGTTTTATGTAGCTTTAGGTATAGTATTGTTTTGTACATATACAAGCTTGGTAACGTCATTATATTTAGTTGTTTAAAGTGCCCCCGACAAGATTCTCTGGGTTTAAGATTGGCTATCATTCGTATCGCCCTCTTTTGCAAGACAAAGAGTCTATCTGTATTTTTCTTAGAAGAATTCCCCCATACAATTATTGCGTAACTTAGATGTGTTTCAATCAGTGAGTAATAAACTGTTTTTAGAAGTCCTTGATCCTTATACACCCTTAATTTTCTGAATACATATAGGTTCGAGCTTATCTTTTTAGCAAGGTGGTCAACGTGCACATCCCAAGTCAAATATTCGTCTAAGTATATTCCAAGAATTTCAGTAGACTTCACTTGCTCTATACCTGCTCCATTTCCAGTACATATGTTTATATTATGCTGATTCATTTTTTTTTTCCCAGTCTGAAAGATCATACAGTTAGTTTTTTTTATATTTAGTATCAGATTGTTTGGCTTCAGCCACTGAGCGATTTCACTGAATGATATGAAACCATTAATTTCTAGTTGTGAAATATCTGTGTCTGCTAGAAGGGTGGTTGAATCATCTGCATACAGTATCACCTGCCCATTTGTGGTTGATTGTGGCATGTCATTAATTTGCATATTAAAGAAGGTTGGCCCTAGAATTGACCCCTGAGGAACTCCAATTTTGATTTCTATCTCATCTGATCTTACCTCCGTGTGTGTATCCCTATCCAGTAAGTTAACAAATTGTCTTCGCCCATGTAAATAGGAATATATCCATTGTAATGCGATTCCCTTAATTCCATATGAGTACAGTTTATTTATGAGGATATCATATTCAACACAATCAAAGGCTTTTGATAGGTCCATGAACATTGCCAGCACATATTTGCGATGGTCCATTTCACTAAGTATTGTATCGGTCAAGGCCCCGATTGCAGTTTCAGTTGATCGCCCCTTTCTGAATCCATGTTGGTCTTTGGCGATAAGATTGTTGTTTTCAAAAAATTTGGTTATTCTGTCGTTCATGGCCATTTCAAAGATCTTAGAGAAAGCATTTAAATTAGACACTGGTCTATAGTTTCCCATTTCCATACTGTCCCCTTTCTTAAATATGGGTTTGACTCGGGCTACTTTAAGTTCACTTGGGAATACACCTGAGCTAAAAGAGTAATTTATTAAGTGTGCCAGAGGTTCAGCTAATGGGATGCTACATTGCTTAATTAGGTGGCTGGATATGCCATCAGGTCCCACCGACTTTTTATTTTTCATCCGCCTAATCAATGTAATTATTTCCCTGAGTTATACCCAAACTCTGGAATTGATGTGAAATTTGTTCGATCTAACCCCATTTCTTCCCCTTCCAAAAGTTTACTGGCTGCTTCAGCAAAATATGTATTAAACACATCTGCCACCTCTTTTGTATTGTTTAGCATCTCTCCGTTTATCTTTAGTTTAATCGACTTAATGTCATCATTGTTTTTATTAGTTCTCTCCTGGTTAATAATTTGCCATATTGCCTTACTTTTATTATTTGAATTTTTTATGAAGTTCTTTGCTGATTTAGCCTTAGCCTCTTTGATTAGGCCTTTATATGCCTTCTTATACCTTTCTAATCTTACCTTAGTTTGCAAATTATTATTAGTTTTTTGTCTAATTGCCCATTTAATGACTTTGTTTCTCATGTCTAAGACCTGCTGTGTTATCCACTGAGTGCTAATCTTTTTTGCTCGACCCGCCTTAACCCTAACTCGCCTTGTTGGGAATGAGGAATTATAGTGTGCCTTAATTATTTTAAAAAATGTATTATATTTGTCATCTATCCTATTCCCTTCATAAACTCCCTCCCACCTTTCAATCAGAGAACTTTAGAGAACTTTAGTTCAAGAACTTTAGTTACAAACATTAGTCTATACTAGCAGCTTTGGGACGCAGCCTGAATAAATACAAAAAAAACACATCAAAAAACAAAAATATCATCATCAAAAAATATACCCAAACTAGAACTAAGAGCAGCAATCAGCGGGGGGGGGGGGGGCACTCTTAGCTGAAAGGTGAACTCATTTCAAATACAAAAATAGACACTCCACAGTGTTTTGTTTCAGACAAACATTGGATGTGTGCTAATCAAAGAAATACACAACAATGAAACTACCTAGCAAAGGATTGTTTGTTCGTTTGTCCAACCTGTGTCTTACCATAGATATAAATAACATTTATATCTATGCTCTTACCATGGATTTATAATCTCTTACAGCCATCTTATTTGTTATTAATTCTCATTTTATTTTCACAAAGAGTACAGAGTTTGAAACCAAATAATTTACAATGGTATGCTAGTTTAAACAAGTTATTTCCTTCTAATTCCTGTATCAGCAAATTCCAGAAACTGCTAGTGTATTAACTTGTCTGGATAAAGAAAGTATTTCCTGCTGATTCTGGTACCCGTTAAACCACTAATTGTCAGTGCTAAACTGGATCCCGTTATAATCCTGTTGTTTCCAGTTACTTCCAATTCTCATCTTTTGCTCAGAAGTTAAATTGTGTTATTTCCAGTCTTCACTGGAACTGGTATTCCCAGAATCCCATCAGTTCTGTTTAAAAACTAAAAAGTAACTAGAAGTAACTGGAAATAACTGGAATTTTTAGTTAGATGTGCAGAGGTACCAGACAATGTTACCACATCACTGTGCGAACTACTGTAGTGGTCATGTTGGCATGCATGGTTGTGCAGTGCATGCCTCCTGATGATGTCTGTAAAGTGTTACAAATGCAGCTGCACGCAATTCTGTATCATGTAGACCTACCTGAATCGTATACGATTGTGCCCCAGTCTTTGCCATAGAAGGTAATGAAGAGATATACTGTCACCAGCGGGCACAGTTGCCACAACATGCATCAACACGTTTTTCACATGTCGAGAAAGAAATAACAACTGTACTACAGGGGTAGCCTATTCAGGCAGGAAGCTGAAGAAAATAAAATCAAAATGAACATGCAAAACACTTCTGAGCAAGAGAGAGGGTTAATCAGGGAATATACACTCTAAATCAGTACCAATATTTCAATGCAAATTTCATATTTGGCAAGAATTGGGCAATTGGGTGAAAATCATGTACACGAAGAAAAATCCATCTTTATCAAGAAAAAGTGATGGCTGACCAATGCACATTGCACACATGTCACATGCACCACAGGAGTCGATCCCCACAAAGATAATATTTGTTGAGCAGCTAGCACAAAATATGTGATTTCCATAATTTTTTAATTCTTTATCTTTGAGATGCGACATTTTTTAAATTGTATAAAAATTAAAACCTTAAATGACAAATTAATATTTATGCTATGAAAGTGTGTGTTCTTCAAATGGCTCTGCAAATCTGACTGAGCGTGCTCGGTGACGTCACAGATTTCCCAATCGTCATCTGAATAAAAGAATGCTTCAGAGTTCAGAGTTCCAAAGACGGCGGGAATTTCATGTTTGTTAACAAAATGGCAAACAAAAACAGGCAAACAAAAAACACCCAAATTGGGTATGCCCTAGGCCTAGGGAAGGCCTATGCTAGCCTAGATACTTTGTATATAGATAATAGATATAAATGTTGTTACCAAGATATGTAACTGAATGGAGGTCCGAGGACCTATACTCGTTCCTCGATGATTGCCTGTTTGTTTACATTTTAACATATGTGTGTTTTTCAATGTGTTATACATCGCCTGGCATATGTCATTGATATTGATGGCTATAAAAAGAAGGTACGCGAGTGTTTGTATACCCATTGGACATAAAGTAGTCATTTCAGTATTGAAAATAATACTGTAATTTCAAAATATACAATATGGCGACGTTCCGAGTATAATCCATTGTTGAAATCTCAAAAGAGAATCAGTTTTGGTACGTCCAGATAGCAGTGAGTTACGTATCTTGGTAACAATATTTATACGTGTATCAAAAGCTAGAATAATACAACAACCCGAGCAACAACCATACTAATAAACTGCACTTAAACCATTTTACATTTTTAATGCCACTTCTATTTTGACATTGAAGATTATATTTTCTCCCATCCATGCGTCGAACAATATTATATATCCTCAAAAGAATTATCCATCCTACACGATTGTCAACAATTTCGAGGTTATGTTTACGTTGCGAACGTGTCAGCTTTAGTCCGATATAGACGCCATCTTTGATTTGCTCTGTAAATCTGATACCATGATCAGATCTGTCGAGCTAGCTCGACAGATCTGCTCGGCATTAAAAGAATGCTACAGACCATGTGCTCGGATTCATTAAAGGATCAGTGCTTGCGTGCTCTGATCGCTCGGATACATTTGAAGAACACACTCAAAGAGAGCTTAAAAAGTTAAAACCTCAACTAATGTGTACATGGAAGTGATGGGATATGGAGATTTTGACCGTAAACAATTCAAGACATATGTTGAGAAAAATAAGCATGTACAAAAATATAATACAAATATGGTAAATAATTTATTCATTAAAACATTAGGTCCTACAATATATACAAATTGTTATAAACTATCAACCTTGATCATTTGTGAATGCATTGTTTTCAACTCCGTTTTTTAAACTACTTTTCCTTGGCTTCATTGCAACGTGATCTAATGCTTCTTCCTCTTTTATGTCCACGTATTTATAGTTCCAAGCCATAGCAGCAAAAAGTATCATGTCTAGAAACATGAGAGCAGCAAACAGCAGAAATTCATACATCTGAAAAGAAATTATTCCCATTGTCATTCTGTTAGAATTTATAGCATACATCTAATTAATTAATTAACTAGGAAAACGCTCTGTGTGATGCATTGATAAGCAAGCATGTATACGTTTGCACAACAGTTTTCAAAGTTACCGCCATCGACAACAGTCAACCCAGTGGTGTATCCAGGAATTGGGAAAGGGGGGGGGGGTTTCATTTCAACCCATATTAAAGAGAGTGGAGCCGAAACATAATTGGGGTTCCGAGGGGCTTGCCCCCCGAAAAAATTCTCGTCAAGGTCATTTTAGTGCAAATCTGTGCGTTTTACAGCGGCCAACTGAAACAAGATTACTCAGTTTCTGGCAACACATTGCATATTTTTCGTATTGCTTTTGCTTTTAATTACAACAATATACAATAATTATAAAGTAAAACATCTAACTGTCTATATTGAAATACTGTCTATTGATACTGTCTATTGAAATACTGTCTATTGAAATGTAAATGGTCCTTTTCCATGTTTCCTTTGCAAAAGGGGGGGGGGGGGGGGGTGTCCCCCCCGTGTATACGCCACTGAGTCAACCAATGCATACACAGCCTTCCAAGTACCTCACAGATAGAACAACTTACAGCAATAAAAATGCTGGAATTATTTTCAAAGAGCTTTGATTTTACCAGTTGGTTGTTATGTTGTTATGGTTATGTCACTTGTACAAATGTAATTTCTACCTACAATACTGATCAGATTGCAATAAAAATAGCATATCCGTGACCAGCCAAAAATGTACTATAATATAGCCATGTGTCTCACATTTTGCTGTTATATTGTGTTTCAGAAAAATATTTTCAAATAACTTTTGTGTAACTTTGCCAATACTTATCAGATCACAATAAAATAAACATATTCGTCACCGGACAAAACTTTACTAAAATATGGCCATCGCACATTTTGCCGACATTTTATTTTAGAAAAATATTTTTTCAGTAACTTTAGTGTAACTTTTTAACTTTTTGAACGATTTTGCCACAAAACTAACGGCGTTCAATCCACATCGAGGATTGTGGATGGTCCAAATTTCAACTTGTTCGGACCTTCTGAACGACCGCTATCGCGAAACTTAACAAAAAACAACAACAAAAGAACAGAATGAGTGCCATAGTTAAAGTTTAAGGATAAGGTTAGGTTAGGTGAGGTTAAGGTCAAGGTCAAAGTTTAAGTTTAAGGTCAAAGTTAAAGATTAAGGTTAGGTTAGGTTAGGTTAGGTCAGGTTAGGTTAAGGTCAAGGTCAAAGTTTAAGTTTAAGGTGATTGTTAGGCAAACGATCTGTGTGACGCGTTGATAAGCGATTATTTGTTCAATATCTGAATGTGTTTTCCTTCAAACAACCTCCGACGTCATATGATCTTGGTTGTCGAGTTTTTCGTTAAACCGTAATAAATACACTAGGAAAACGCTCTGTGTGATGTGTTGATAAGCGAGCATGTGACGATGTACTCGATAGCTAGGTCATATGACGTTTACGTGTAGTCACCTGTTATAATTTGGAGAGTTAAACTTGATCAACTGGTCCGTAAATCCATCGCCAACCAATCTACCAATGCATACACAGCCTTCCAAGTACCTTATAGATAGAACCACTTTCAGCAATGAAAATGCTGAATTTATTTTCCAAGAGCTATGATTTTGCCTGTTGATTGTTATGTTCTCATGGTTACGTCACTTTTTACAAAATGTAATTTGTGCCTACAATACTGATCTGATAACAATAAAAATACTAGCATATTTGTGATTGGACAAAAATGTACTAGGGGGTGTATAATGTAGCCACCTCACATTTTGCCGTTATTGTGTTTTGTTAAAAAAAAATTGAGTTACTTTTGTGTAACTTTGCCACACATCACATTGCCATAAAATTAACATATTTGTGACCGGATCATTTTTTTTTTAAATATGGCTATCTCACATTTTGCCACCATTTTGTTTTAGAAAGATATATCTTTCAGTAACTACACTGTAACTTTTGTTACATTTTGAATGATTTAGCCACAAAACTACACACATTCAATTCACATTGAAGCTTGTAGAGGAAATTTCAAATTTCAAACAAATTGCAACTTGATCGGACTAACGTTTTGACTGCTATCGCCAGACATAAAAAAAAAAAAAAGAAAAGAACAAAACATAATGAGTGCCATAAGAGTAGAATAGAGACGCTCGCTATGCTCGGTTAATGACAAAAACTTTAATGATGAAAAAGTTTAATGACAAAAACTTTGAAGCATACATGTATTTGAGGAAACAGTGCTCAATGCTGCATAGTTGCATGCATTTATATTTGATAATTCTCACCTGACTCTTGAAGATTCTAGATTCAGCAATGATAACCACAATAACATTTCCAAATGCAACGGTAAGGAGCCAAGCAGCTTGCAGCACAGCCTTCATACTCACTGGAGCCTAAACACACAGACACAGAGTAAGCAATTGACACAAGCCATCAGTTGATAAGTGTGAAGGGGGACTCTAATTCCAGATGGAAAAAGTCTGGTTGTTCTGGTTTTCTTAGGCCCGGTATTATGAACTTCGGATAATTCTTTAAAAGGCTTAAAAAAAACTTTAAAAGGTATGGCGACAAGCAACAACCAATGGGAAGCTTGGTTGCTATAGTGCAAACAAGTTAAAGTAGTAGCTTGCTAAATATTTACCGAAATTCATACTAATACCAGGCTTTAGATCAAAATAACATGTATATACTGTAGCTATAAAACACAAATTAAGACAAATTAATGGGACCATGTTGTGATTCTAGTCGTCAAGAAAGCATGGTGGATTAGGGAGCATAGTACACCCATCATTCCTTATTTATTAATTTTCATTTGGTTAACTATGCACTCAGCAATGACGAAACACATGGTCTGTTCTTTACTTGCCCCATGTGGCAAGTAGAGCTACGGTTCTCTGGAGATTTATTCTAGTCTGGGCTCAGACAAATATCAATCATTAATCAATTACATGTCATACAGTATGCTATGGTCTGTTCTTTACTTGCCCCATGTGGCAAGTAGAGCTACGGTTCTCTGGAGATTTATTCTAGTCTGGGCTCAGACAAATATCAATCATTCATCAATTACATGTCATGCAGTATGCTATGGTCTGTTCTTTACTTGCCCCATGTGGCAAGTGGAGCTACGGTTCTCTAGTCTGGGCTCAGACAAATATCAATCATTCATCAATTACATGTCAATGTCATACAATATGCTAAAACAAACCAGAGTAATTATATTGTCGTCTGCAGTATTGTAAACCGTTGTTCTACTCACAAAACAAAGAATAAAAACATACAATAGAGGTACGTATGTTGTAACATGCTAAAGATGAGACCGTGCTATTGGAAATACTAGGAGTGGGCAAACGCGTACAATGATGAAGCATATCATACTAAACGTGTACACTTTTGGACGTCGGTTCGTGTATACGTGACAGGGATTTTGTTTGGTAAATACAATTTGCATTCTGAACATTACACACAGTGGCGGCGACTGAAAGAGTGCGTAACTCTGAGCTGAGATTGAACAAAGCCGCATAGTTAAATTTTTTCAGAAATTATGTACACGTGTACATGTCCCATCTCTAGGAAATATCTTTACAAATTAGTAAAGCTAAAAGCTTGAGGTTACATTTTGACAGATTGTCTATTAGAAAATAAAAATTATTCTATTGGGTGTTATAATACCTGAGTGAACGAGAATTGAACGCCCGTCACTGAATACATTACTTCTCCCATGGTCATCACGATATACTGGGGAAGTAGCCACAGCATGTGGACACTGTTGGGTGCTGTTATTGTCTGCAGCTTGGTTTTCTGTAGAGGACAAATTAATATGTTGACAGAAATTATGCCATTAATTACATTTTCATTGATAGATACACTTACTATTTCGACACAAATATGTATATGTTAACACTTTTTTTTTTTTTTTTTGTTTGACTTTAACAGGGTAAAAAACAAATAGCATGTAGAGCAAGAAAAATACCAACAAAAAGGATAGATTTCAACTCAATTCCACAACCTGTCATCATACTTGGGGAAGGAACTTTTTAAAGGAACGCGTTCACAGAAACGGGTTCCTTTTTTGGGGAACTTTTCAAGTAACGTGATCCTTTTCTTGACAAAGGAACTTTCATTTGAGATTGTTAATATTTTCGGGGAACCTTTTAAAATGTTCCGTGTGTACGACAGAGTCGTTTATTTTTCTGTTCAGTGCCACTAATTAGTCTTCTGGCTTCATTGACAATAAACAAATCTGTTTTTCCGGTATATGTTTTATATTCAAATACTTTGGTCTGGTTTTTTTCGATTTTAAGTTTTAGCCAATAATAGTTTTGCTGCCCGCCACCACGCTCTGAGACTGTGACCTGACTGCACGTACAGTATTTGCTTGTGTTGTAACTCGCTGAAACACTAAAAATTTGGTATTAAATTATGCAGTTTTCTTCCTTTTCTAGTGTTGTAATTAATTAAGCATCGCCGTGTAAATACTAACTAGTACAGTAGTTCTTCCTATACGATTATTAATGCAACGTACAAAATCAATAACTGCGTGTTTAATTTAAAACAATTTTAAAGGAACGGCATTCCTTTTTTTGAGGAACTTGATCTCTTAAAGAATAAAGTTATAAAAAGGAACTAGAATATTTTAAAAGTTCCTTTTAAGATTGATGAACTGAATCTTTTAAAAGTTCCTTTTAAAACGGAAGTTCCCCAAGTACACCTGTCATACTCCCTTACTGATAACATGGTTCTGACATATGCAACAACTCACCAATGCCCCAACTTGATTTGCATGCACTAGAAGCGAGTAGACTCCTCCCACTTCTAGCTTCAATCCACTTGCTACTGTCACATCTTCAAACTTCACAGTATAGCTGTGAACAAGAATAGGTTTACATTAGATTAATAAATCTAGTACTACACTGCACTTCAGTTAATTATTGGTTTACTGTATTACTCTACTACCTCATATTTTCATAAATTGTAGTGAAAGTTTGCATACCTACATAATACATAAAATAAAAGAAATGTCAAGATGTTAAGAAGAACAATCTCCTCGTAGGTACGTGTAATGTTTATAGTACAACACGTGTTATAAAACATGTAATAAAAGTTAAAACATACAAATGTGCAGTGGTAAACTCGTTCATTTTAATTTTGAATACAAATACATGCATAAAATGTATGGTAAATACAATTTTTAAAATAATCTATTAAAGTGTGCCCAAAAATGTGATTAGGATGTATTACGTTAAGTTTAATCTAAAATAAAATTATTATACAGTATATACATAAAAAACATATGCAACTAATTTATTAATTCATTGTAAAATATTGTCCTCACATTTAGCATTGATGGTTTGAATAAAATGTATGCAGCCCTTGTCATAAGTAATGACTAATGAGTAATTAATATCAACATTTTGTAAATTTGGTCACCTGCAAAGATGGTGGTACTAAAAGGAGAATGCCAATGTTGCAAACATTTGGGGTGAAATGATCCTACACATGGTCTTACCATTACACACCTGTGAAACAAATGAGAATGGTGATGAAGAGAGGAGCAATGCAATGATGATTATAGAAACCTTCACATAAACTTCTTGATACGTTCAGGATAAAGTATAAACATACCTTGAAATATCCAATTCGGTGTAGTTTGTTCCGACAAGAGTTGCGTTCAAAGGAAATTCTGTTATCTTTTCATTTTCATCAATAAATTCCAGTATTCTGTTACTTTGTGGTTGTTTGAAGTTATAAATCACTCTGAAATAGAAAATAGAACATTAACATTTTTTAAAATGAATGGAAGACTGTTATTGACTTAGTTAGTGAGTAGCATCCGCTTATTTTGAAATAAAAATAAACAAGGCAATTTAGGAGAGGTTTTGGTTCATAAACCAAACTAAAAAAACCACTTGGTTTTGGATAACAAACCTTTCTTTTTTCAAATCAAATCAAGTTTTGGGAGTCTTTTGAAAACACAATAGTAAACATTTATTATAAATAGGGGCATATTTGTACTTACTAGTACTTAGCCTATACTTTAAAATAAATCAAAAATCAATATGTTATCCTATAAAGGGCGGTCATATTGCATACAAATACAGTAGAACAAAATACTGTCTCAATTGTAATCACAATTAGAGGTCTGCACGGGTACGGGCTTGGCCCGCGGGCCGGGCCGGCCCGGCCCGCGGGCTCGGGTACGGGCCTTGATATGTTTATTGAAACGGGCCCGGGCCGGGCCTGGGCCTACATATCACTGACCGAGGAGAGATTTTTCGGGCTTTTTTAATTTTTTTTTAATTGCAATGAAAGAAAAGTAATGTTATTTTACCAACATTTCCGAAACTTGAAACAAACCCAAAATTGTATAAACTTCCGGTCAAAAATTTGTGTTGTAATTCTTTTCGATACATACATTCACTGGCAATAGTTACTACTTTCGTTTCATCTAATCTCCTTTTTGTTCTCACCCTGTCGTTCGTATTCCTTGTCAAATACCATAGAAATCAACTTGCTGCTTTAACAGTTGAACGGGCTTTTACGGGAAAATTTACACTTCAGGCGGGCCTGGGCTTTGATTAGCTTACTCAGTACGGGCCGGTACGGGCCCGGGCCTGAAATACCGGGCCCGGGCCGGGCCGGGCTTCTATATTTAGGCCCGTGCAGACCTCTAATCACAATACATGTATAATACTAATAACAAAACCTCCTTGTAGCAGAATACAGTCACACCATTTCCACCAGGATTTCATGAAAATTAAGTCTAAAAAAAGTCTACTCTAAGTAAGTTTTATCTTTATAAAACCTGTAACATGTAACCTGTAACCTGTTGTTCAGCATTTTAGTAAACAAATTAACCAAGTTCAAAAACAAATTCAAACAAAGCATTCTACACTAGCTTTACCCTTCACTGTACTTCCTTCTTCTCGCTACAACTGTACAAATGAGTGAGAGTTCATATTAAAAACTTGCACTGCTTGGTGCTCTTTGTAAATGTCATAAATCAGTGTCACAATAGCATGCCTACCTTATTTTGGGATTGGCATTTGAGGTTTTCTCAACATCATCAAGTGTCATCTCTTCATTGACTTCAATCTCTGAGAATCCTGTTATCAAATATGATCTTGCTTGCATTTCAGTTAACTTCACTTTTCTTGTATAATTGGAAAATTTGGCAGCGCAACTCGCATCTAGCGCAATCTTGAAGTTTAACTCCTTTTCTCCATGGACAGGGATGTCTTTAATCTCCCAGATGTCCAAAGCATTAATGATGTGGGCATGATCGTCACCCAAAGAAGCCGATATGGGACAGTCGAAGCCATTGTAGAACCTCAGCTGGCCTTCACCGGGCCCAGCCACTACTGCATATGTTGGCTGAAAGATAGGCATATGTTAAACATACTAGACTTTTGAACTAAAGAGCTACCATCACTAACAAGCAATTCCCTAGCTAAATGTATACCTACCTTATTTTATTTTCTAGATACAAAACTAAAATTAATTGCATGAGAATTATGATTTCAATGATAGGGAATTTAAAAATACAGTAGTCCCTTGTTAAATCGAACTCGCTTCGAAATTTCACGTAGATTGAAGAGGTATTTATGTCCCAGGAAAAATACATGTTATTTTCATCTGTTAATTCGAAATTCGACGTTTTGTAATTTGAAATGAATTTCAGCACAAGGGTACTGAAATGCATTCATTTGAATCGTTTATTTCGAAGTTCATTTCGAAACAGTCTGTAGTCGATCTGTTCCTAATCGCGTAGATTGGTGTTTTTCCATGTATTGCCTCATTAGATGGGCCGGCTGGCCTGCTAGCAGGTATCCACGAGAGTAGGTCAAGGTTATTGGCCTCCGCAAGTCTCGAGCGCCCCCCCCCCCCCCCCCCCCCCCAGCAGGCCAATCACGATCGAGGTTACGGAGCAAAGGACGAAAACTGTAACAGGCGGCTCGCTTGCATGTTGCAATCGCCTGCGGCTATCGCGGTCTCGCTTTGCACTCACGTGTCCTGTGACTAGAGCTTTCTTTCTCTCTCGTTCGCTCGGCCGGTCGCATCTGTTTTCACGGCATGCGCTACCCGCCTAGCAAGTCTACTGCCCGCAACAAATGTGTAATGCAGGTTGCGGGCCAACAGGGGCCACACGTTTCCTGCTATTACTCACACCAATGCTACGACGGGACTTATAGGCTTTGTACAGGCAATTTTGAACAGTTTGGGGCTGGGAATCAAGTTTCCAGCACATAAAAAAACCGATCATTTTAGCAAAATAATCATTATACTGGAAAAAACGTACTGTCCCTTCGAGTTTGTTGTAATTACATTTGACTGTATTTATTCATTAATAATAATGCATAAGTATTAAGTAGTGATAAAGCAGTTTTTTTGGGGAATTCTGTATTTCGAATTTTTATATTTTGAAGTTGGAATTTTGAGGTTCACTGAGTTTCGAATTAACGAGGAACTACTGTACAAACAAAGCACTAAACAACTTCCACAATTACAAACATAATGTAGTACTATATCTAGTAACATAACATCCAAAGAGGTTTTTTTCAACTTTTTTTCTCATGTTATATATGTATTGTATTGTCTTGCCGAATTGCCAACCTTTATGCTTTTGTTTAATGTTATGTTAAAATGTTAAAAGTTATTTACTTAGGAAATTTTATGAAGAATACATGCACCCTGTTAGTTTATAAATAATTTAATAAATTGTGTTTCTACCTAGTAGCATAACAAAAATAAATACTGTACAAATTAATGACTTGAATTTTTGCAAATTAATTGCAATGAAATTAAAATGTTTGCAACATAAGAAAAGGATGGACCTGACTAGGATACCAAGAAGAGAGTTTGAACAACAACAAGAAGAAGGGCATAAGAAGAAAGTGGCAGACCGAGAGACAAGTGGATGAATCAGATCAAAGACTGCGTGGAGAATAGAGGAAGATCATTGAACGACGTCAAAGCAGAAAGACTGTGGGAAAACCATGAGAGATGGATGGAACTACTAAACAGCCCTCTGGTAATACAGGAAGTGATCAAGGAAGAAGTTGAGGAGGTGGTTGTGTCAGGCCTGGCTAGCCGGCAACAAGATATTAGCCCAAGACATGGAGTATACTTAACTACTCCCCCCTACCCAAATTGGTGTATATATTAAGAAGTGAATCCAAAAGGAAGAAACTGCACATTTGGTGACAATCTTTTACATTTAATATTAATACGTGACATATTATTACGGTACTATCTTACATCTTTTGGGGAATTCATTCTGGTAATGGAACTTAAATGAACTTAGCTTAAGGCTGTTCCAGTTGCTTTTCTGGGTTTTTAAATTTTAAATTTTAAATTTTTGATTTATCCATATAAACAAAGGAACTTGTGAAGAGTGAACCATAAATCCGGGTAAACAATGTTCAAAAATGTATAAAAAATTACCACGTACTATACCCTCCATATTGCAATTGTATTCAATTTACAGAAAACTATTATTGGCGAGCAAGATTGAAATATGTTCAGCATGTGTGGGGTGCGCACTTCACAAGTCTCGTTTTATGGATTTCTTAAAATCTCAAGGCTCACATTTTGACTACCCAACTACCCTGGAGTATTAATAGTCTCTCTATGTATTTACCTCTAAGGAGAGTTCCACAAAGGCGGAGATCAGGAACGAGACTCCAGCAAGAATTCCTCCAAATCCTAAACGTTGCAGAGGTTTTGTTAGCAGATTACACTTGGAAAGTAGAGGATATATCGCCACGTCGAAGAGTGGGACGAACGCAAGAATTAGGATTGGGTTGATCACTTGCAACTGCTCAGCTTTGATTATCCAACTTCCCACTGCTCCGTTCATCCTTGTTGCTTGGAACGTCCAGCGAGATCCCTGCAAAAGTCAATAGAATGCCTTGACAACAGGAAGTTCAATCGTTTCTCCCACACATCAGATATTATTTGAAATGCTTTTCTATTACATTGAGAATTCTTTAACCTGTGAAAGAAAATAATATATAGTCAGTTAATAGTGCACCAAAACTAAAAATATGAATCAAGTGAGATAAAATTTCTTTTAGTAGTAGCCTACTTGTTATATTTTACAGTTTTCGTAAGAAAATGGTGGCATGTGTTGGTGTAACAGAGTTGACTTCGTGGCTTACATCCCACGCCATTCACTAGTAACATTGATTTATAATAGGGCTGCCCAACGATAAAAAAATTCATATCGATATCGTGGATGTAATTATCGATATCGTATCGCGATATCGAATTTTTTAAACTCGGTATCGATAACGCCGATATCGTAATTTTTTTTTCAAACCAGCCAGAGACCATTCATTATAAACAATTTAATATGAATAATGTAACGTCGAAATGTTTTACTATGAGCTTCAATTTGTGTGTTGTATTATTTAAAATGTATCCGCAAAACAGCAATGTTGTGATTGGCGTGACGTGACGTGAGTGTGACAGACTGGCAGAACGAGCGCGGGCGCAACAGACTCCCGGCCAGCGGGCGATGAGGGCGAGTAGGTACCAACGCGAATGTTGCAGTGTATGTATCACAAAGATGCAGAAGCACAACACCGCCAAACTTTTTTTTTTTTTTTTACGATAGTTGACACTTGATCGATATCGATATCGAATTATTTTTCTATTATCGATATCGTATCGAATTATCGATATCGTTGGGCAGCCCTAATTTATGAGCTCTAAAATTTATATATAACACAGTGATATAAGTAGTTAATTAGTACCGACCGGTCAGATACCATTTTGATGTATTTCTGAAGTACTGACTGATATGTTTAGTATAGTACAGAAAATACTCATTTCAAATGTGTTAGCATGATAGTACGACATTCTTGTGCATAACTCCGTTTACCAATTTTAATTTGAGTACAAAGTTTGTGCTAAGAACTTAAAGTAGTAAGCCGTTGCAAATGTTAAAAAAATAGCTACTAGATCGGATGCGGTGCAAAAGAAGTTTGCGTGACGGTGGTGCTCTGCGGTTCTTTGTGCAACCATTTCAACTGTAACCTTGGTTTTTGGGTTTATTGGGTTTTTGGGTTTGGGGCTGATGGCAGCGCAGCTACTAAGAGCACTTGTCCCTCCTGGCGCTGGATTAGCCTTAAGGTCCGAATTAATGAGCCAATTTAACTAATCCCAGATTGGTTATCATGGTTTCAACAAACAATACATGCAAAATACCTGATGGCTTCTACCGGGCTTCATTTTTGTTTCTAGTAACCGCATTGTAACTTGGTACTCGACCAATTTGGCCACAAAACATTCAATCCACATCGAAGCTTGTGTGGATGGTCCAAATTTCAGCTTGATTAGACTCTACGGTCGACCGCTATCGCGAGACATAAAAAAACCCCCAAAAAAACATAACAGAATGAGTGCCATAAGATTAGAATGGAGACACTCGCTACGCTCGCATAGTTATAGCGTTGAGTGAGTAATATAGGGTAGAGGCCCCACGCCATCAGCAGTTTGTCTATCGCCTTTTACTGCCCAAAATACTATAATTGGGATGTAGAAGTTCACCAAGCGACGCGATGACGGAGCCTGATTGGTCGGCTACTTCACCGAAGATATACGACAACAGCCGAAAACTCCCGTCATAGCGTCGCTTGGCGAGCTTCTACTAACCGACTAAACTATGTTGGCCAGCATAAGGCGGTAGACAAACTGCTGATTGCGTTGAGACTCTACGCTATATTGCTCACTCAACGATTATAGCATACATTGTTGATACTACAAAAACGTTCTGTGTGACGCGATGATAGTATCATTTTGTAGGTGATTTCCCACACTGTAATTATTTTTTTACATGATCACTGTCCAAGACAGAATTCAAAAAATTTACTTAGCTGTCAGCTGTCCACATTGATGGCAAGAACGTCGACGCAAAATTATTTTTTTTCCATCGGGAACATTTACTAACTGATTTTTTGTTTTTATTTCTTTTCAGGTTGCATTCTGTCCAATTGAATTTTTGTTTGAGAAAAAGGATGAAAGAGGTGAACAAAATTGGGGCAAAATTTGATGTTATTATTATTTATTATTTATTATTATTTGTTATACATCGACAACAGGACTCATGTCCCACGAGTGCAATATACCTTTATTCATTTGGGGTCCACTAACCGGCAAGCAATTAGCCAGCTAGTACTAGGTAGTTAACTGAAGAATTTTCTAACGATCTTTACGGCTTTATACCTTCCATACGCATCATCCAATCTGGATGAAATTTAAAATGGTTGTCACATGGTAAAAGCTCACTGATTAAAGGTTTCCATCTATTATGGTTTTGTGTCGGCAACATTGTGTTAAGTGCACTTCGAGGTGTGCAGTAAGAGTCGCGCAGTGGAAGCTCGCACATGGCTTGGCCCGGCGCGCTACCGCACCCCTAGATTATGAAACCATCTGATGAATCACCCCACTGACCATAGTCAACCCACTTGACTAATTACCGTACAAAGAAATGTTGAAAATAGAATGATTAACTTTGCTATTAATAAATGTTTAACTTATAACATGTTTATTGTCATGAGTTACATATTGGCAAATAAAAATTAATGTGAAATGTTACATCTATCACCACCCATCTCCTCAACTACAGCATTAAGTATACAACAGTACTCACAATAAATTAAAAAATGATGTATTATATTATTATGTATACGGCAAGTCTTATATTTTATTAATTTTGTAATAAATTCTCATTAAAAAAATATACAAATACATATCTGCACTGCGATCATGTAACTTTGGTAGATAGGCCTTACGTTCCATATCGTAGACAATTGTACTCGAACGATCGTAGCTCTTAAATGCAATTATCTACTGCTCGGTAACGCTATTAAACGTTGATCACTCATCAAGGGGATGACAACTAGCCATAGTTGCAAAAATATGGGACGTAAACCCCAAATATCATTAATATCATCATCACGAATATTGTGCGCGCTTCTTGATCGCGGGCACCCAGCCATTAAGAACTTTCAATACCAAGAAATGGCGGAAACGGTGTTTAATTGAATTTATTTCACAAAACTAAGTAGGACATACTATAGCTTAAGAGTTTAGACCTGCCTCTAGAACCCAGTGGAATATTAAAACAAATACGTGGTGTGAGTAGCTACTCTGTGGATCTACTCAGTAAAGTGTAAATTTTGATACATTTTGACAGGCTTTCAATAAAAACAATTACTGACTGCCACTGTTGCTTACAGCTTGCTGGATTTTGACGAGTTCCTGTGAACTTCTTTGAATTCTCGGACTCTCATTGGCTACACAATAACGATGGACGAATTTTTATTGTTATCGACCAAAGTTACATGATTGCAGTGCTGCTCCAAACACAAATCAAATTTCACTATTATTATCAATCATTATTATTATGCATCCATTAACACGAAGGAAAAAACAAACAAAAAAATATATGTTGATTAAAACAATGTATGTATTAATAAAACTAATATAGGCCTATGCACAACTGAATTATAGATATAAGAAAATGTCACCTGTTGGTCATACAGTGCCCAGAAAATTGGAAGGGGAAGATAGAGGAAGACCACTCGAAGCATAGCTTTGATGTCGGACACCGACTTTTTACCATACTTCTCAGTCGCGTAATCCAACCAATGTTCCTTCTCCTCGTTGGACTTTCTTTTCGTACAAATTGCATGCTGCAAAAAGTATATCATAAATTATTTGTTAGCAAGATATTATAATATTAACAGCTAAACAGGATGTGTGATTTTTTTGATTTTTATAAAAAAATAAAAAATGATGATCTTATTGTTTTAAATCAGATTTATTTTATTTCAATCTGGCTTTTTTTATTTGTATTGATTTATATCTGAATATTGATTTAAATCAATATATACAATGAATATTAGTGTCTCAAAAAAAGAATCGTATAAATAAAATGAAAAAGTTGACAATTGAGCCACAACTCAATAAGTGTTTGTTTATAGCTCAAATTTAAAAAGAAAGAGCACTTTAGTGTTGGTTGATTGCGATTTTTATTAACAAAATCGTTTGATTTAAATCTGATTTCAATCAATGATATCAAATCCACACTGCAGCCATGAACACACACACACAAAAAAAAGAAAAGGTACTAAAAACCATACTAAGAATATGTGATTAAAGTTAAACACAAAATTCATAGATTGGGTTGGAGTAATTTTCCCAAAACACTTACATTTACTACTTTCAAGTAATCTAGTACTTCATATGTGTAAACTGTTGCAAGCTCACCCCAATAACTTGGAAGATTTCCATGATAATGTTACCTCCTGGCTTCTTCATTATGTACCACTTCTTACCCAAGAGGAAGGCAACTAAAAAAGAAAACGTACGGGAAAATTAAAACACTTGGAACTGTTTAATTTGAATGAAAATGCTTAAGATTGGTTTACACACTTATTTAAGATTTGAAGGCTGACAAAGTTGAATCATGCCAAAAGCATTATGGCATTCACACAACTTCCCAAGATTTCAGATGTAAGGGTTAACCCAAAAGGTGGGATTAAATCTTAGCTCTAAATTCTTAAATCTTACAATAAGTGTAAGCCAATCTTTTAGTCAGCCATTTTTCACCATGCAACAGCATCTTGAAATTTGCTTTTCAAATGAACTTTGGAACCCCAATAGTGAAAGGTGTGAAAAAAAATTCTCCTATTCGTTACCTTATTGTGGGGTTTAACAATGTGTTTTGAAATGGAAGATTATACACCAGCGACTACTGTATTTTGAATGGTTACATCCCCATAATTTAACTGTACAATGTACATAAACAAGCTGGTAATTATAGTTTGTTAATGTGTATATGTTGATAAGATGCAACAGAAAGAGGAGGCAATGCAATCAACTGTGTAGGCCTAGTGGCAACATACCAAGAGATATTCTGAACTCACCAATAGCAGTAATCATAAGTATGGCAGGGATTCCAAAAGCCACAGGGTAGCAGCTATCCTTGCCGAGGCACGAGACGTCTTCTCTAAGAATGGGAGTTAAGAAAGTAGATACAAAACTGCCGGCGTTGATCGTAAAGTAGAAGACCGAGAAGAATCGTTCCAGCTGGACTTGTTGCTGCGGAAGTATAAACTGGTCCCCTCCAAACGAAGCAACGCATGGTTTGATTCCTCCCGTACCCAGGGCTATCAGGAACAAGCCAATCATGCTCACTTCCCTGTAACACAAACAATCATTTCTCTATTAAAATATCAACATAAGGAACTACAGTATCTCTTCATCAAACACCTTTCTACCTTATCACCTACTCATTTAGGGTTTCCATGAAATAGATTGCTACATGTTCTGGCAAAATATGCAAACATGTAAAAATGGAATACAGTAGAGTAGAGTTTTTTTATTACATAACTATTATTATAGTATGCATGCCTTTAAATGCGCAATTCCTGGATTGGCACTCGGTGGTTGTAGAGGGCTCAACAAGAAATCTCATTACTTAGTTATTATTTACGTAAGATATCAGTCAGATGTACACTCGGGTTTACTTCTAGAACTGGAAGAAAATGTTTCATTTTGTAAACGATTGTTTTTCCGATTTTTTGCGTTTAAATGTTCAAACGTAACACCCATTCTGTTCACAAAATGATAACAACAAAAATTAGTTGTAACGTTCGCGAAAAACCAATTTCAACGAAATAACACGGGTGATTTATTAAATTCATTGTTGAATATACGCACACCTTCTTGTGTCCAACAGTCTACAGTTATTTTGACCCCACACACTAAGCTATCCTTCGTTGCTCGTGGCCCGGTCCTCGAACATGCCCCATCGGGAAAATCTACAAGCTTGGGTTGTGGGGGGGGGGGGGGGGGGGGGTTGGCGGGGGAGAGGGAATGGTCGGGCGGGGTATAGGATCACGGTTAAATGTGTATGAATATTTGTACATGTATATTTTTGCGAGGGTGTTTACACGTTTATAAGTTTATAAGACTCACCCCTATGTACTTTTATGTACTACTGTTTGAGACAGACAAAACAATATCTTCAGGTGGATAAGAATACCTGGTCAAGACTACTCACTGGAAAATTATTTTGCCTTAGGAAACGTCGAAATGTTAAACATTTATTTTTGCAAGTGACATAACGAGACTTTTTCTTAAGGTGAATCTACCCCCAATTTATTTTTATTTTTTAAACATGCATAAAGACAACATTTGGGTTAGTATATGAAATACGCTCATTTGAGAATATCAAAACTAATTTTCAAGCCAATTTTGGAGGAGCCGTATGGTATTTATTGGTTTTCTACGATTTATTTTGTTCTCCGGTACGGAAATTGTATTTGTACCGGCGAGCAAAATAAATCGTAGTAAACCAAATATTGAAAACACTTATTTCAAAACACTAAATCCACATAGCCAATAGTGAGGGTAAGATGTAAACAAAAAATCGCATACCAAACGCGTATGTGTTTTAAACGTAGTTGTTAGCCGTATTCGTCATAAAACCCGTTGTAAATACCATACGGTTCCTCCAAAATGGGCTTGAAAATTAGTTTTGATCTTCTCAAATGAGCGTATTTAATATACTAACTCCATATGTCTTCTTTATGCATATTAAAAAAAAATAATAATAGGGGGGTAGATTCACCTTAAAAAGGGATTGATTTACTATGTTTTGCCAAAAATTGCATCCAACTTTCTTCTTATAACGAAGCAATGCTCACCTGGCCGGCATCCCCACAATGGCCGTATCTGCAGAGGCGATGGTGAGGGTGATGTTTCCAATGGCGAACACGAGAGACAAGTAGACGATGGTTCGGAACTTGCCGAGAACACTGTCGGCGATGATCGCTCCAATGACGGGCGTGAAGTAGCACAACGAAACAAACGCATGGTAGATGACTGTTGAACTGTCCACGGAAAACAGCAGGATCTTGTTTAAGTAAATGGCCAACAATGCTAAAAAAAGCAATCCAAGTTATGGTTGGGTACTTTAATGACAACAGTCCTGAAATAAATACATTCTGATGATAATTTGTAGTTTTATGTCTCATATTTTGACAAAACTGTGCATCGAGATTCAAGCAGCATACCCCAAATAAGGGTCCCAAACACAAACACTGAGTCATTTGAATTGGTATAAAAAATAAAAATATAGACACATTTGTTAGAAATTGAGTACATTTTTTGTTTCAAGTTTGAATAGAGTATGTCCGAATCTTTAAGCTTTGAGAAGGAATGTCTGTCATGTCTAGAATAGGGATGCTTTAGCGGGCCTGATTTACGAAGTGACCCCCCAAAAATAAGAATAACAGTTGTTAAAGGGTTAGTCAGATGAAAAACTAAAAAACTATCATTTGTATATGTCCACCCTCAAATATGGAAAACATGACTAGAAGATACCGTACTTTAAAAGCAGGCGGTTAAAAAATTAAAGAAAACGCGATTTTTTGGCTTGTTGCTACCAAGTAGCACCGAGCAACTTTTCTCATGGTCCTCGAGATAGTAAAACCACCGCTAAAATAGGGCACTTATCAAAAATCGATCAGGAGGTTTAATGTGCATCGTTTCCCTACCGATAACATGCTTCTTAGTACGAACGTGTACTTCTACAAAATGCCCTGCAATTAATTTTCTTGTGACTTTATGTGAAGAAAAGTTGCTATCTGTTTTGAGCGGTACTGTCTGCAGTCGCCGAAAGTTTCGCGGAGCGCTGGCTGGACTCGTATAACACAATGAGTGCTCTGTCTATCAGGCAGGCGTTAGCGAGCTCAGAACCGATACAGCTGTACTACGCTTTAAAAGAAAAATGCAGCAGAGCTTGCGAAGTGAATCTTATAGAATAGCTAAATGTTCACTATTTTTTTTCTTGCATTGAAGCAACCTATATCAATTTTATTTTACACATAACTGAACTTCATACACTAATGACTCATTGGTGATTTTTTAGTTTATCATCTGACTAATCCTTTAAAAGATAACCATAATTAATAAAATAAATTTACAATTCTGAATATACAACAGAGGCAGACTTACTTCGGAGTCCATAGAAAGAGAATCTCTCACAGAATTCATTGACGACGATGAAGAAAACCGCCTTTGGATACTTAAGTTCCTGTAACAAAAACAAATCTCGTTAGTTACTATTACACAGTAGACAGTTGAGTTCACACCTCATAATCGAGATGCTTAAAGGTCTCTCACACCAAGAAGTGAGATAGTGTCAGGGGAGTCAGGACCGCCCAGAATTAGTTTCCAACTTAACAAATGCTTGATTCGTGCTTGTTGAGTTGAGAACAAAAAAGTAACTATCTGACTTCTTTGGGTACCGCGACTTTACTAGTGGGGACACGTGGTCGAGAATTGATAGTGTATCAGTCTTGTTACTGAGTGGGTGTAGAAACCAAAAGCAACAGATTTATGGTGTTCTTTCAAACATTCGTAAAGGCACTTTTCCGCTTAGTAGAGTGCACATGTCACGCTCGCTGTGTTTCGAATTTCCAGGTATCCAACCCAAGGACGCAAATGATCCTTAAGAAGCATGTTTCAAGTAGATGATAGAAACTAAACAAGTAGAAAATTAAGTTGGTACTAATGAATTCGGCTATTTCGTAAACATGACAGTGCGACGCTAGGATGTTGTATTAGGGGAGGCGGTTCAGGGGCGAGTAGGCCAGTTGGGAGACAAACGCTATCGCAATCTGGAAGTGTAAAATACCCGCCCCCCCTTCGGCATCGTGAACCTTGGGTTATCGGATAAAATCGCAGCGACTGTATGTATTAAAGTGGAAGAAAATATGTTATTTTGCTCGTTCTAGTGCGCAGCATCACCGCCGGACGACTTTCAAATTGGTCTTTGACGGTTGATTTTTCAATGGAAAATGCCCGTCTCGTCCCGTGGTAGAATAAGTCCAGACTGACTCTGCTAGTCGTATGAGGCGACGAAAGGAGACCCAGTCCTATCCCCCCCCCCCCCCTCCCTACTGTCCCTCTGAAGATTTTTCCTCCCACTTGGCCCTGACCTACCTTGCTAGACTCCCCTTATGACGATCCCTGCGATGTAGATGGACCTGATTCGGAAGACGTCATATGAAGCTGTCGAGTACGTCTTTAATACCAAATAATAATAGTAACAAATTCAATTGATATAATACTGCCAAATCTTGAAATTTCGAAGGCGATTGTTGCACAATGCACATTCGATTTCTAACGAAGGTGCGTTCGCAAGCTTTGCTTATTCGGGATCCGGGATGCAAAGTTAATATTCATCGATAATTGCTCCAACTGAAGGAGTGTCGTGAAATGTTCGTTGCCTTCTTCCTTGTGTCTTCGGAGCTTGGTCGGTAATAATTAGTTCCTTTTACAGTATACAGTGAACCGTTACACAATATACATCGTGGTTTTGAATGCATAGCGACTGTCTAGTACTAAAGGCTGGTTGTGGGGGTAGGGGGCGAAGGCAATGCTCGGGGGCGCCCCCCCCCCCCCCCCTTAGCGTCGCCCCTGAAGCACGAGGCTACTTTACTTCTAACGGGATCAAGTAGTGAATTGTGATGATGTTGTTATGGCATATTTTGAACGTGTTCACATACCTCTGGTTGTATGCATTATCTAGTCGATCTAAGCGTAGGACTACAACAGGTTGGCTCTATGTGGACCGGGTGGCCCATTATCCTACTTGCCGTACGCCCCGAGCAAAGTAATGCGAGCAACCTGTATAACACTACAATAGTGACGTAACGCAAGCTATCAATAACTAACCTTCCTCGTTCAGGTATTTCATTGAGCTACGCGGCTTCCCCCCTCCAACCAAGCTTTTCGTCACAATTAACAATTATTTGAGTTCAATTATGTTTGTGATGGGTAAAGAAATAAATGGGCAGATTAATCAAATATGTTGTAGGTTTTTTTTCTAAATTCTCATTAAAAATAGTACAACAACAATTGCGATACAATAATAACATAAGTGACATATGATGATGCAGTATAAGTGTGCTCAGACAGTACTGTAGTGTATATGCTTGGTTACATGTTTCGGCGTTGGGGCTTTGGTACTACGCAAACAGAAGAGGTTACAGGACAGTTTGTTAGGGAATTCCACTTGTGACCGAAAAGGAAAGGTGTTAATGTTTTGCTCACAGAGAGAAAGAAGCGAGCGTAGTCGGGATGACTACCATAACCAGTGTGCGGTGGGCCACTTCACAGTTTCCGGTTAAAAACCACATACAAAAGAACAGTGAACCAGATTTAGGAAAAATAAAAACAATTCAGTTTATGTCACGCCAGTGCACGCCAAGAACGTAAGGAAAAGAAATGTTAAAGTAAAGTGAATGGGATCCCCCCAATGCAAATTGCAAACATTCCGTTTATCTGAAACGCAAAACAGTTTCTGGATTAAATCTAAATTAATTTGATTTACATTTGAATATTCATACTCAAGAGGTTTCGTTTGGAAGTGCACAAGATGAAGCATGACTGTATGCCTACGTTACTTATAGTTGAGAAACTGTAAGAATGACGGCCCCCAACATATCCCACCCACAGCTACCCGACCCCCCTAAACTCCGTGACAACCCGACAAAATGAAATACGTAACTGAAAATCAGTTTGTTTCAGTTGTTCAGATTGTTGTTTCGTGGAGTTGAGGGGGGTCGGGTAGCAGTGGAGGGGATATGGAGGGGGCCGTCATTCTTACTGTTTCTTAACCTGCGGAATACCCGATTGCTTTAAAACTGTCAGAAAGTAAAACGAAATATGTCATCTCATAGTCTCATAGAGAATGTATAGGGCTCTTTATTATAAATACTTCTTTGTTCTAATAAATATTTCCGTTTTCAAATGTACTTATTTATGTGTTGTTGCAACACACCTTTCCAAACTAAGAACATTTGAAACACGGGAATGTCTATTGGAACAAATACACATTCATAAGAAAGAATACTAAATTTTCTAGTCTAGGAGACAGCCCATATTGCTTTACTTTGTGACAACAGACATCGGGGGGGGGGGGGGGGGGGGACCACAGTGCGATACTTGGATGTGCGGTCTGATACAAAAGGGTAGAGTTTGAAGTTCATCAAACTGAATAATATATAGCGCAGTATATGGATAATTAGGGAAAAGGTACAGAAGGACGACAGGTTACCAGAGAAAGTAAAGACAGGTCGCTTTGAGAAACATATAGATGAGAAGACAAATAAATATACTGAGACGTTTCGCCCAACTCGTGGTCTTGATCACTCAGCGCGAGTAGTAAAGTATTTCAGTACATGAATTCATTCCGATGCGCTACACAATGATGCCGTGTGATTGGCCCAGCCCGAGACGTGTCCGTCGCTAGTGGTCTTGGGACCGATGCGCTACACAATGACGCCGTGTGATTGGCCCAGCCCGAGACGTGTCCGTCGCTAGTGGTCTTGGGACCGATGCGCTACACAATGATGCCGTGTGATTGGCCTAGCCCGAGACGTGTCCGTCGCTAGTGGTCTTGGGACCGATGCGCTACACAATGACGCCGTGTGATTGGCCCAGCCCGAGACGTGTCCGTCGCTAGTGGTCTTGGGGCCGATGCGCTACACAATGATGCCGTGTGATTGGCCCAGCCCGAGACGTGTCCGTCGCTAGTGGTCTTGGGACCGATGCACTACACAATGATGCCGTGTGATTGGCTGCGCCCGAGACGTGTCCGTCGCTAGTGGTCTTGGGACCGATGCGCTACACAATGATGCCGTGTGATTGGCTGCGCCCGAGACGTGTCCGTCGCTAGTGGTCTTGGGACCGATGCACTACACAATGATGCCGTGTGATTGGCCTAGCCCGAGACGTGTCCGTCGCTAGTGGTCTTGGGACCGATGCGCTACACAATGACGCCGTGTGATTGGCCCAGCCCGAGACGTGTCCGTCGCTAGTGGTCTTGGGACCGATGCGCTACACAATGATGCCGTGTGATTGGCCCAGCCCGAGACGTGTCCGTCGCTAGTGGTCTTGGGGCCGATGCACTACACAATGATGCCGTGTGATTGGCCCAGCCCGAGACGTGTCCGTCGCTAGTGGTCTTGGGACCGATGTGCTACACAATGATGCCGTGTGATTGGCCCAGCCCGAGACGTGTCCGTCGCTAGTGGTCTTGGGGCCGATGCACTACACAATGATGCCGTGTGATTGGCCTAGCCCGAGACGAGTCCGTCGCTAGTGGTCTTGGGACCGATGCACTACACAATGATGCCGTGTGATTGGCCTAGCCCGAGACGTGTCCGTCGCTAGTGGTCTTGGGACCGATGCACTACACAATGATGCCGTGTGATTGGCCTAGCCCGAGACGTGTCCGTCGCTAGTGGTCTTGGGACCGATGCGCTACACAATGATGCCGTGAGATTGGCCGAGCCCGAGACGTGTGCGTCACTAGTGGTCTTGGGACCGATGCGCTACACAATGATGCCGTGTGATTGGCCCAGCCCGAGACGTGTCCGTCGCTAGTGGTCTTGGGGCCGATGCACTACACAATGATGCCGTGTGATTGGCCTAGCCTGAGACGTGTCCGTCGCTAGTGGTCTTGGGGCCGATGCGCTACACAATGATACCGTGTGATTGGCCGCGCCCGAGACGTGTCCGTCGCTAGTGGTCTTGGGACCGATGCGCTACACAATGATGCCGTGTGATTGGCCTAGCCCGAGACGTGTCCGTCGCTAGTGGTCTTGGGGCCGATGCGCTACACAATGATACCGTGTGATTGGCCGCGCCCGAGACGTGTCCGTCGCTAGTGGTCTTGGGACCGATGCGCTACACAATGATGCCGTGTGATTGGCCTAGCCCGAGACGTGTCCGTCGCTAGTGGTCTTGGGGCCGATGCACTACACAATGATGCCGTGTGATTGGCCTAGCCCGAGACGAGTCCGTCGCTAGTGGTCTTGGGACCGATGCACTACACAATGATGCCGTGTGATTGGCCTAGCCCGAGACGTGTCCGTCGCTAGTGGTCTTGGGACCGATGCACTACACAATGATGCCGTGTGATTGGCCTAGCCCGAGACGTGTCCGTCGCTAGTGGTCTTGGGACCGATGCGCTACACAATGACGCCGTGTGATTGGCCGAGCCCGAGACGTGTGCGTCACTAGTGGTCTTGGGACCGATGCGCTACACAATGATGCCGTGTGATTGGCCCAGCCCGAGACGTGTCCGTCGCTAGTGGTCTTGGGACCGATGCGCTACACAATGATGCCGTGTGATTGGCCCAGCCCGAGACGTGTCCGTCGCTAGTGGTCTTGGGACCGATGCGCTACACAATGATGCCGTGTGATTGGCCGCGCCCGAGACGTGTCCGTCGCTAGTGGTCTTGGGACCGATGCACTACACAATGATGCCGTGTGATTGGCCCAGCCCGAGACGTGTCCGTCGCTAGTGGTCTTGGGACCGATGCGCTACACAATGATGCCGTGTGATTGGCCTAGCCCGAGACGTGTCCGTCGCTAGTGGTCTTGGGGCCGATGCGCTGGCTGGGCACCGAACCAACGCACTTTTGACCCTGTATATTGTCGCGCACAACTTTCTACGTCTCAATGACATTTCGCATAGAAATCTGCTTGTGAGCGAGGCGCCACCCGAGTCCTACGCGCCTTAGCTGTCAAAGCAGCCCAGAGCCCCGAGGCAACAGTACGGTAAAACAGATTGAAACTAAACCAAGTATGGGTTGGAAGTGGGCGTAGAGAGAGATACGTGACGAGTAGAAGACAGTTTGCAGATGAAGACTTATGTACTGACTCAGACTGATGATGTTTGAACAGGTGAATGAGATAGTTTGGTCTCGATTTGGTCGAAAGAAAGGCCGAAAAACTGACTGTGCGAGAAAGAAAATTATAGTGTTAATAGCTTCAATTAGTAGCTTTCAATCCTTACATTCGCTGAGTGACTGAAGAAAAACTCCAGTCAGAATGACCCTCCCGAATGAGGGTATGTCTCTTTGTCTTCTTGTCTTCTCTGTACTGTATGTGATAGTGGGATATAAGAGTGAAACTGGCGAGGAGAGAAAAGGGTGGAAAGGCTCAGGGTTCACATATTGTGAGCGATGTTATGCCTATCTTGATGTACACCCAATACATTGAGGCAAAACTTGTTTTTTCTCCTTATATTTGTCATTTAAGTTTGGTTTACACACATATTATTTAAGATTTAAGGTTTAAGTTTTTATTTTCTTAAATGTTTTACTTAGGTTCGCTACCATTGGCCGGATTTATAAAACGTCGCCTTTCATTAATTGGCTGGGCTAGGAATTTTTGGTATAAGATCTAACTCTTGCTATGGTTTCCTTAAATCTTAAATCATATGAAATTGTGTAAGCGCCATAATGCTTTTGGCTTGATTTGATTTTGTTAAAAATTAAACGTTATATCTTAAATAAGCGTGTAAACCGACCTATAATAGAGGTATTGTAGTTTTCCCCGATTAATAACATTCTAAACGTGTATGTTTTCTCGCAAAAATATATCAAAATAGCAACTGAACCTTTGCGTGCTCAGTCGGCATATTACTTCTATCAGGTGAAATATTTTAAGACAAGAACATTATTTACTTCTATTGTGTTGTGTTCATAATTAAACTTATTAGCTCTAAACACTTTGGCTATGACGTTGAAAAACTAAAGGGGATGAAAGTGAGTTCTTATATCATACGGCGTATTAAATAAGGGTTCTACAAATTAATGTAATAGAGTGAAAGATACAGAGAATAGTTTATATTACTTAAGACATTACGTTGTAAAATAAGTTGAAATACAAAGGCCTACACCAAAAGTGACGCATAATTAATACCGATTTGAGTTTTTTTTTTAAATATATATATAAATGTAAAAAACTAGTTACTATACAATAATTTAACTTATAAGATTTCGTAACTTTAAAATCACATTTGCGGTTGACAATAATTCTTTCGCCAACATTATATCTTGGCGTTATTTAGTATGGGCATTGGGTTTGAATGGTATGGGGCATGCCGCGCGTGCGACTTACTGATAGAAGAGTCAGTACAACAATAATTACATAGCTTGTGATGTGGGCTACTTATCACAACTACAATGGCCTACATTGAATACCCCGGCCTATACATTCGTAAACTGCATGTCTGCCAACGTAGTCTATAATCATTATAGCAATTAGTGGTCCTTCCGGTATTGCATCTGTCGCGGTATGTCGAATTGAAATACCTACTCCAAAAATCCACCCGTTTTTCGGAAAACGATAATAGGAAATACAAAATACAATTAATAATTTGAAAGTGTGACCCCAAAACGAAGAAAGGGATCGGTAAATAGTAAATACCACCAATCGTTCCATCTCTTGTTTATACAAAAAAATAATATTACATGAAATTTTTTTTTTTTGAACAACGCTTATATTTAAATGCACTAAAAAGTAAAAAATAAATTTTCGACCAACACATTTTTGCCTCACTCGGAAAATAATAAGCGTTGGGCGCTTTCGGTATTGACATAGATTACAGTATTCTGCTGTTTATGCAGGGAAAGCGCCCAACGCTTATTATTTTCCGAGTGAGGCAACAATTTGTTGGGCGTTAAGTTATTTTTTACTTTTCAGTGCATTTAAACATAAGCGTTGTTTTAAAAAAAAATGTTGATGTAATATTATTTTATACTTTTTAAGTCTGAAAGAATCTTGCAATCGAATATGTGCTCACTGGACGTGTCCGAATTTAGAAGACTGTATACTTGTGTACTTGTACTTGTTAACTTCACTCGCAAACTAGCGTACTCGCATTTCAAGCTTGAATTTCGGACAGTTTTACACCATACTTTCGTCACAGGCGACGGGTTCGTAGCCAACCAGCTATCGGTATTTGCGCGGTGTCTCTCGGGCGGTTCGCTGGTTGGCTATGAGTGCCTCGCCTGTGACGAAAACATATATAAGATAATATTGGGTCAAGTATAAATGCTTCAGTGCACTCTATACTCTCAGGAAGAATGACACCTGAAACTCTGCATGTCGACAATTATTCAAACTTGTCCACTGCACCATTCTTCCATATTACCGAGCTCAAAGAAGTACTGACTAACATCACAATGTATGTAGTATATACTATATATATATACCGCATCGAAACATGTCTGCGAGTTCTTGTGGTTAACGGACGTATAATCGCACATCACGTCTGCATGTTTTTCCTCATAGGGCTACTATTGAACTATTCGAAGCTATGGAAGTAACCAAAGCCAAATGACGAGGGAATAAAAAACTCAAAAACGTCTTTCTCGCCAAGGTGAGCAATACGAGCAATATCTAAGTTGCCGAGCCGGAGCAGATCCACTAGACTTGTACGTTGAGCGTTTACACGCAATACGAGCAGCATCTAAGTCGCCGAGCCGGAGCAGATCCACTAGACTTGTACGTTGAGCGTTTACACGCAATACGAGCAACATCTGAGTCGCCGAGCCGGAGCAGACCCACTAGACTTGTACGTTGAGCGTTTACACGCAATACGAGCAGCATCTGAGTCGCCGAGCCGGAGCAGATCCACTAGACTTGTACGTTGAGCGTTTACACGCAATACGAGCAGCATCTAAGTCGTCGAGCCGGAGCAGATCCACTAGACTTGTACGTTGAGCGTTTACACCCAATACGAGCAGCATCTGAGTCGCCGAGCCGGAGCAGATCCACTAGACTTGTACGTTGAGCGTTTACACGCAATACGAGCAGCATCTAAGTCGCCGAGCCGGAGCAGATCCACTAGACTTGTACGTTGAGCGTTTACACGCAATACGAGCAGCATCTAAGTCACCGAGCCGGAGCAGATCCACTAGACTTGTACGTTGAGCGTTTACACGCAATACGAGCAGCATCTAAGTCGCCGAGCCGGAGCAGATCCACTAGACTTGTACGTTGAGCGTTTACAAGCAATACGAGCAGCATCTAAGTCACCGAGCCGGAGCAGATCCACTAGACTTGTACGTTGAGCGTTTACACGCAATACGAGCAGCATCTAAGTTGCCGAGCCGGAGCAGATCCACTAGACTTGTACGTTGAGCGTTTACACGCAATACGAGCAACATACAAGTCGCCGAGCCGGAGCAGATCCACTAGACTTGTACGTTGAGCGTTTACACCCAATACGAGCAGCATCTAAGTCGCCGAGCCGGAGCAGATCCACTAGACTTGTACGTTGAGCGTTTACACGCAATACGAGCAGCATCTGAGTCGCCGAGCCGGAGCAGACCCACTGGTTAGACTTGTACGTTGAGCGTTTACACGCAATACGAGCAGCATCTGAGTCGCCGAGCCGGAGCAGACCCACTGGTTAGACTTGTACGTTGAGCGTTTACACGCAATACGAGCAGCATCTGAGTCGCCGAGCCGGAGCAGATCCATTAGACTTGTACGTTGAGCGTTTACTTAGATTTACACATCACAAGAAAGCCGAAGTTGTTTTCGAAATATTGCAATTTAATTTTGTTTGGTAAAGAACAGTGAATAGTCCAAAAAGATATTAAATAGTACAGTGAAAAAAGGCAGAACCAAAACAAACGTGTCGGCTAATAACCGGTAATGTCAGGCAATATGTCATAGAGTTAGGTTGGAATTCATAGTCGGCCCCTAGGTGTAGGGGCCGACTATGAATTCCAACCTAACTCTATGACATATTGCCTGACATTACCGACATTTACTCTATTACATGTTGCCTGACATTACCGACATTCACTCTATGACATGTTGCCTGGCATTACCGACATTCACTCTATTACATGTTGCCTGGCATTACCGACATTCACTCTATGACAAGGTGTCTGGCATTACCGACATTCACTCTATGACATGTTGCCTGGCATTACCGACATTCACTCTATTACATGTTGCCTGACATTATCGACATTCACTCTATGACATGTTGCCTGGCATTACCGACATTCACTCTATGACATGTTGCCTGGCATTACCGACATTCACTCTACGACATGTTGCCTGACATTACCGACATTCTCTCTATGACAAATTGCCTGCCATTACCGACATTCACTCTATGACAAGTTGCCTGACATTACCGACATTCACTCTATGACAAGTTGCCTGACATTACCGACATTCACTCTATGACAAGTTGCCTGCCATTACCGACATTCACTCTATGACAAGTTGCCTGACATTACCGACATTCACTCTATGACAAGTTGCCTGACATTACCGACATTCACTCTATGACAAGTTGCCTGACATAACCGACATTCACTCTATGACATGTTGCCTGGCATTACCGACATTCACTCTATGACAAGTTGCCTGACATAACCGACATTCACTCTATGACATGTTGCCTGACATTACCGACATTCTCTCTATGACAAGTTGCCTGCCATTACCGACATTCACTCTATGACAAGTTGCCTGACATAACCGACATTCACTCTATGACAAGTTGCCTGACATTACCGACATTCACTCTATGACAAGTTGCCTGCCATTACCGACATTCACTCTATGACAAGTTGCCTGACATTTCCGACATTCACTCTATGACAAGTTGCCTGACATTACCGACATTCACTCTATGACAAGTTGCCTGACATAACCGACATTCACTCTATGACATGTTGCCTGGCATTACCGACATTCACTCTATGACAAGTTGCCTGACATAACCGACATTCACTCTATGACATGTTGCCTGACATTACCGACATTCTCTCTATGACAGGTTGCCTGGCATTACCGACATTGACTCTATGACAAGTTGCCTGACATTTCCGACATTCACTCTATGACAAGTTGCCTGACATTACCGACATTCACTCTATGACAAGTTGCCTGACATAACCGACATTCACTCTATGACATGTTGCCTGGCATTACCGACATTCACTCTATGACAAGTTGCCTGACATAACCGACATTCACTCTATGACATGTTGCCTGACATTACCGACATTCTCTCTATGACAGGTTGCCTGGCATTACCGACATTGACTCTATGACAAGTTGCCTGGCATTACCGACATTCACTCTATGACAAGTTGCCTGACATAACCGACATTCACTCTATGACATGTTGCCTGACATTACCGACATTCTCTCTATGACAGGTTGCCTGGCATTACCGACATTCACTCTATGACAAGTTGCCTGACATAACCGACATTCACTCTATGACATGTTGCCTGACATTACCGACATTCACTCTATGACATGTTGCCTGGCATTACCGACATTCACTCTATGACATGTTGCCTGACATAACCGATCATTTACTCTATGACATGTTGTCTGACATTACCGACAATCTCTCTATGACATGTTGCCTGACATGTCGCGTCCAGCGTAAACCAGGCCTTACATACTTGGACACAACTTTCTTTTCCTACATTTACGATGTTATCTTATTGGTAACCTGCATCAGTTCTGCACGTCATAATATATAATTGTTGTAGTAGTTTTGCACGAACCCTCAAGCTTACTTTACACCTTTCTGTTTACTAACATTTGACTTCATGAAAATTTCACGACTAAAGAGCGGGAAGGTAAAAACGTCAAACTCAAGTAACTTGATAGAAACCGTCTCATTCGAAAATAAAAATATTTATTCTGAGTTTTTTCTCGGTAAAATAAGAATCTTTTCGTTTTTAATACATACATATTGGAAGATGGTAAAAATTCCCTACTGGCAAAACATCCCCTCAAAAGTGAAACTGTCCATGACAGAAGCGATTGTCATCTCACGAACGTCGTGTTTTTGTTTACAACGGAAATTGTCACGCGACATTTTACTGGCCTGGCCGACACGTGGACAAATAGTATCGGTGCACATTCGAATAGATATTGCATTACCTTGACGGAAATGAACGATAGGACCGGATACAAAAATAAAGTACAGGAGAAACGAAAGTTGAAGTCAGGTGGCCGTTTTGAAATTTAAACCAGATCGTGACCAATGTAAATTGGGCATGGGTCCGCTCAATCAACGAACATACCGGGGACCAGTTTGTTGATATTAGTCTGTGGGCGTCGTACTCATACCTCGCATGTAGCTACTGTCATAGGCGCCGACTACGGGGGGGCTTGGGGTCTAGCGCCCCCCCTGAAAAATGTCAGGGGGGCAGAGCCCCCCCTGAGATTGAATCCAACGCTTAGGAAAAATACGATATTTTCTCATATTGATGCGTGAACTTACAACTTTCGTTCGAAACTCGCCAAAAAGATTAGCAATCTTCAAATAATTTCAAGATGAGGATTCACAAGCCATTGAGGCCATTTTGCCAAACACGGTGATGGTGTTTCGTATCAAATAGAATCTTATTATCAAACGATTATAACATTTTTGCAAGACGTTCACTTGACTGGCCAGGGCGATGGGGCTGAAAAAGCCAATGGATTTCTGCTAAAATTTCTCCAGTTTTGAAACGACTATTTCACGTCGTTCATGATCAGCGAAAGTCGAAATTTTCCAAAGCACTTACCTCTATTTTTAAATGGCACAACCTCAACACAATTACAACGGCAATCGAGGTATTAGTATTACGTCGTGACGGATTTTTAGCGACTTGGGAAAATCACTGTCGAGCTTACAAGCTTGATTTAGTAGAGCCAAACGTTTCCAGAGAAAGGAAAATACCCCGTCGACTTGACGATGGCAGTGACGTTCATGGTTACCGAACGACTTATCTATAAGTATTCAAGTTTGGGATCAAACTTCATCCGATTTTCGAAATGGGTTTAAGGAAAAAGTAATCAATTACAAGGCCAAAATGAAACAATTTGCAACTTGAAAGATCGATGGAGAAAATGAAACGTTTTTTTCAAGGAGGATTATGATATTTCTCTGAACTATAGCACCCCCATAGACCTCTCCAAACTTCGTGATGATGATATTTTGGGTTTTACGTCCCATATGTTTGCAACCAAGCTAATCGAGACGATGACTGGGGTATTATGATTACGAAAAAACGCCACATGACATCCATGCCCAAGCCAGGATTCAAACCTGGAACGTAGAGACCGCGGTTTTCTACCAACGCCTAATCAACCTCGGCTAACTGCACCAGCTCCAAACTTCGTTACTAGTAACTGTGTCTCCAATGTTTATGAGAGTCATTTTTTTTTTGAGCCCCCCCTGAAATGTTGACAAGTCGGCGCCTATGGCTACTGTTGAGTTGAGTACCTGACCTTCCGAAGGACGGTCTGTGATGTATGGCAAGTAGGCTATAACAATACCACATACATAACCCATCCTCTTAGGCAACTCATTGCACATGGAAATAAGTTTGCTGTTTGCCCTCTGTTAGGTACAATAAAACCCTATCGCAGGGACGACCAGTTCTATAGGCAGAGTTGTCGAGGAGTTGCACGATTGCTAATACGTTAATAAAACACAATAATAATAACACAAGTTTTACTGCGCAATGGCGTTTGCAGTTGCACACGGACAACTGAAGAGTTGTTTACGAGTCCTTGGAGTAAGTCAAGTTGTAGCTGTATATTTTGTGTGCATGTTTTTATGAACGTTCATGTACACAATGTTTCTGTTGCAGTTTGTGCGGTTTTACTTGGGAGTCGGGGTCAGATCCGATATCCAACGTTCCGCTTTGATTATTTCCGCCACCAGCACTCTTGACTGAAGGATTTCCTCAGTCATAATACGAAACTGCATGGGAATGAGACTGTAAAATACACCATGGATATTTCTTCCCTTTATCAAACTACTGAAACTATACTACAACACAATATATTATATTAAATGTAAAGATTTCACAATTTTACCTCTGCATTCTACTTTCAATGCAGAAGATAAAAGGTTCGATTCGATTCCCGGTTCAGGCTGGGGACTACGGTAACTTTTTAACCGTCATAATGCGAGTGCATTGCTGCAATCATAAGGAGCTACATATACTTTATAACAATTATTATCTTATTTATTTATTTATTTAGTTATTTATTTATTTACAAGGATGAAGATACCTAATTAATTGCTTTGAGGAAAACGTTTTCCGAACGCAGTGTAACACCTGCGGTTCTGAAAATAACCACCGACAGCATGAAGTACGACGCGACAATATTGAGATTAAAACGACAACCAATTAAATATCTAATCGTTACATAGGATCTTTACAACCCTAGTTGAACTTCCGGATTGTCGTACTAACAACTAATCGACACAATTAACACGGACAACACTTGAGTGGGGACTCAGGGCCTGACCACCACGCATACCCGCAAACTGTTTTTACCCACCCCTAAGTGGGCAGAGAAGCTACATAAACATAGCATACATCTGCTCTGCCTTCTCATTTATGTGGATGTTATTGTTGTGTTACATTTATAAACGGGAACATAAAACGTGGACAGGGAAAACGGGACCATATTTCCATACATTACAACAAATTATTCTTTTTAAGAGAAAGTGTGTCAAGTTTGTTTTTTGTTAATTTACTGAACTATGATAAGGAATTTATGTTTTTTGTGTGCAGAAGTACACAAAAGTAGGATTGATAATGTGTACAATGTACGATTGATAAACACAGGAAATAAAACAGAGTATTGTTGCTGCTTCGCAATGTCCAAGGATGTGCGTTCGAACCGCGTATGGTACTCTTGAAAATGACTTCCGAATCACAGAATTTATTTCGATGCTAATTTAAAGTCAGCCACTGATTTCATGTTTATTGGTTATAGCCATAATACTTACTTTAGTTCTCCTACTCATAATTGAGTCACCTTAGCCGGTAATAATGCAATATAAGTATATTGTTATTATCACATTGTGATAGTGCTCACTATTTTATGCACTATCATCATATGAAACAGTTGATTGATAATATAAAAATATGAATACCAATAATGTATTTAATGCGATTTTATTGAAAACAATTAAACTATAAAATATATACGCAATGCCATAATAGTGCATGGGGCACATTTAATAATATTAATGAGAGATGACACATAATAATAAATATTAAAACACATTCAAATCCTACATATTATTATTATTTAGGTAGTATCTAGCTAGAGTACACTATACAACTGCCTGAAAACAAAACCATTTCTAGACACCCATTCCGTATTCACTTGCCAGCGAATATATGAGCTAAATGGGATTGATATTAAACGTTGGACTCGATTTTCGTTTATTAGTAATCGAAACTGGTTTGCAGCCTGCACACTTCTTGTTGTTCTGTGAACGATAGGCTATACAGGTTTCAAGCTATGTATACAGAGTAGGGCAGTCAATGACACAATGTCATTTTAGAGCATTTCACTGCTGCGAAGAGTGAGGTGTATATACGGCGGCATTATTGTATTATAGGCATATATATAAACGAATTGACGATACTCCTCCCACCTGCTTCATTTGCTGTAATTTTGTTACCGCCTTTGAGGAAAATAGAATAATAAACCATAAAATACAAGTAAATTAGCAGACATCCGTATCTACCTTCTGGAATAGATTGTCGGGAGAACGTATTATCTGGCTCACGGCAAAGACCCACTAATAAAATGTAGTGTTTGTAAGAACATAGATAAGCCGATTTAAATGATATAATTACTCGATCCTTTAATTTATGGTTGCCAGAGCAGTAGAATTCTATTTTTATAGTACCAGTTCAACAAAAATATGCACATTACAAAAAAAAAAGAGAAGCGTAGAATGTACATATTGTACCTACAACATTATACGCTTTATACCATTTAAGCAATTGCTTAGTTTAGTTATTACACAAATAAGTTGAAGATTAAGATTAATGTAGAGCATTAGCGTCGTCGGTATTAATCACAAAGCTAACAATAGTAGGGTGTCTGTATGTTTTGTGGAGTGGGGAAATTGAAAACTGAACATTTTTAACATATAAGATACCAAATGAGAAAGTAGAATGACATTGTGCTAAAATGCGATAAGTTTGGTGTAACGGGCAACGAAATAACAACCCGACGAACACGACAATACATGAACGTAAAGTGCCCCTCCCCCTAGAAGTTCACTCACGTGACTCACTGGCAAATATGGTGGTTCCTAAAATAATAATGTTCACTTCATTTAACACTAAATATTATAAGCTATCAATAATGATTGTTCCTTTTCCTACTGTTAGCTTATATTATGGATAAAATATTTATAGTTGTGAATAGTTCTTATGAGATTATTGTTCAAACGAAAGAGTTGGTGTACACATAAGTATATGTTGTGTCGCGGAATTAAATAAATATTGAAAACTATACGGAAACGCGTTTTTCAACATCATATCAATATTAATTGATGTTTACCTCAGTTACAAGTCGAATGCTACTATTTTAACATCACTTGATTATTCCATCCAACTATACACCCTAATATAGTCACCCGAAGAGGGGCACATCACAAGGCAAAGCTGCTGTGTAGCCTACTGTACGGGTTCCCCAAAAAAAAAAAAAAAATAACTAGAATAATTAAATGAATTTGTTTATTTACAAGGGGGAATACTCTTAGGCTAACCTAGCAGCCGCATTAACTATTATATCATAATAATAATAATTAATAAAGAAAATTAATAAAAATAAAAAAAATATAATAAATTAATAATGTCTTTAAGATTGTATTATTTACCTCTTCCGTTGAGAATATCCTCATGTTGAAGCCGTCAAGTAGCGCACACGGAGTACAGCGACATTAATCTCTCGAACAGAGCGCGGTAACCTATCGCCTGACAGTCTCGGACACGACTGACTGTCAATGCCGACGAGCAGCGAGGAGAGAGCGGTGCTGCTACGTCACTCACACACTGAACACACACGTGGGTCCAGCGTATCCACTCATTCACTCATTCCGTTCGACTTGTTGCTCACGTTCGTAGTTTACCGCGAGAAAATGTATTTTATTTTGTGTAAAAGTGTAGCATAGTGGTCCACGTGAATACCGTAGTTTATACTAGGAAAACGCTCTGTTTGACGCGTTGATAAGCGAGCGCGTCCATATATCTACGAACTTTCCGGCGAAAAGTTTTCAAAGCTAATAAAAACAACAGTTAACAACAATACATGAATGCGCATTGCAAACATTTTTCTAATTTCCATATCTATTACACTTCCCGACATTGTTGGACATCGTGCAGTGTGCGTTGCTAGGATTTTTCGGTGTCATTTTTTCCAGTGTGTTTGCCGCGGTCTGCCACCGTTACTAACATTGACTATCAACAGACAGAAAAACAAAAAAAAAAACAGAACGAAGTGCCATAAAGGTCTAATGGAGACGCTCGCTTCGCTCGCTTAATAACCTCAACTAACCTGACCTGACCAATAATTATTAATCGTGACGAACATAACCTCAACTAATCTAACCTTATCGATAATTATTAATCATGACGAACATTGAACCCAGCATAACCTAACCTAACCCGAATGAAAAAATGAAGGTACGATCTTGAAATGTCAAAAAGAAGCATGTCTAAAATCTAAATATTTCCGAATAAAATATAATGTGTACAGGTAATTTGGCCCAAATCAATTCATAGTTCCCACGTGACGTCACAGCGGCCATGATTGCGACACAATTGAGAAGAACCAATCCTAGATCATTGGCAAATACTATTCAAATTTAATAAATAAGCCTAAATTAGAATTTAAACAGCAAACATTACAAAAAGAAAAAATTACCACACATACCAATTATTATATATATTAAAAAAAAAAAAAAAAAAAAAAACAGGTTGGATTTTGAAGAAATACGAATTTGTGTGTTCTACTACAACAGCCTCCAATTGTTTCCCCATGGCAACTCAAAGTTTGGTCACGAATGTGCCCGCCACGCTCACAGATGTGACGTACGTGCAACCTATGCATATGTTGGCATTAGCACAACACAACAATAATGCGTTGAAATCATCTAGAAATCGCCGTGACTAATAAGTATAACAACTGTGTGGACGGCTGTGCTACACAAAACACAATTACCTTACTTTGTGCTTATGTCTTCGTTAGTAATACCTGGAGATACAGTATCGAAAATGATTTAAATCTCCTCGAACGCAAAACCGCGTGCTTTACCGTCACTTGTCCAAGTCTAATCGACCACGGCGACAATAGCTCGTTAAATTGGCAATTTACGGCGAATAAGGGGGGGGGGGGGGAGGAGAACTAAACTGAAGACGTACCAATTTAGTAGGAAGAAAGAAGAGATATATTAATTGAGAGTTGACTAGCTCCAGAGGGACAAGATGATAAGCCATCATAATGAGAATTGAAATTTGGAACATTAGCAAACTTCGACATGACCATTGATTTTGTGGGAACATCGTTCAACATCGTTCAACGTGCTCGCGCTAATCAACGACTCACTTTACCCAATATTAAAACTTACTTAATCTTACACTTGTAAATGAAGTAACAATTGTGAGTTTCAAACAAGTACGAATCAATGTTTTTAAATTGTTGCCAAGGTCTACCGCTCCTCTTCGTCTTTCATAACAAACTGTAGCAATAATTATACCAACGACTTGAATGCGTTCTACCGTGAACAAACAAGCTGTGAGATATTAGTTTTGTGTGCACAGCTTTTCTCGTCACACTCGCACTATCGAAATAAGTTATTCCTTTCCCAGTTATACTCATAATGAATTTGTTAACTCTGTAACTATACCTGTAAAATGCGCCCAACCCCCACCCCCCCCCCCCCCCCCACCGCCTCACCCCAACTCCAACAACACTACTAACAATCTCATGTTTTAAAGAATGTTTTGTTCTTATAAATTAACGTATAGCATATTGGTACTTAATACAAATAGATCACAAAATTAAAAAATAAATAAGTACATAAATAAATAAGTTAGTTAATTAATTAATTAATTATAGCAAAATAAATAATAACTCACCAAAATACAACAACGCAATACAAGAACAATACATACTGTAACAATAAGTTCAAGTTCTTATAGTTCATTATTTAACTCATATAATTTCCAAAGATCCCAAACCAACAGCGCTGGATCATGCGGTTGGAACGCAGGTCCTAAGCTATGCCTCCTAGTCCTAGGGATATGAGTTCGAATCCCTAAGACGGCATGTGATCTTTTATGATTGACCTTCATCTTCATCTAACAACCTTCGTCGTCTCGAATAGCATTACTGCAATAAAAGAGACCTACAGCAACCAGAATCAAGGAGAATTAAATACCCAAGTAGATCCGTTTAGTTTTAGCCAATGCAATAACCGAAGCCTTGGCCACAGATAACAGATTAGCACACTGTGCCTTGACCATTGTTGTGCGCCAGTGCAGACGTTCACCGAATTCCGCATATCTACGCTCTTGGGAAATACTTACTGTACGAACCTCGATGAAAGTTTATTGGCATTCATTTATTCCTACTTCGCGCGTTAACCTTCGACCAAACAAAACCATTTGGCTATTTATGGAACTTTTTCAGCGGCAACATTACCCAAATGAAGATTATATAACATTTCTGTGGATATTTCCGAGATGTTGTGTAGACCAAATACATCATTACTATAACTAAACAAATTACGTAACTAATTCAAATAGATGTATCTTGTCAATCCTAAGTTAGCTCTATTGAACATAGATTTGTCAACTGAATTGGGTTGAACCTAAAACACTCTCATGAAGAGTTCCGTGCAACACCCCGCACGCAGACATACACCACTAGTACGCTCATCGCAGACAACCGCTTTGATGTAATTGACCGTATTGCTTTTCTAATTTGGTAACGTAAGTCAGTACAATACTACTGTAGTATTGTCAAGTTGGCTAGTATAGAGTGCATATTTGGCGGGCTATACATACAGAAGAAAATAGCAGAATACTATATCACAATGAAATGTCTTCATCTTGAGCATTGCAATGCAATACAAATAGAAATGGAATTTTAATGATTTACAGTATCATCGGTAATATACATTACAGATACATTTGATCATTGACATTGTGAAGGGGTGGGGGGGGGGGGGCTATTTTAATTTTAATTACGATGTCTCATTCAATTAACACGTTGATAAACAAAAATAAGTGATTTTTATATTATAAATTTGTACCAGATTATAACACTCATTAAGATTTATTTTGTAACTCCATTCAAGTTGCAACTTAAAGAACATTGCCATACGAAGGATAACTCGACTGACGTAAGAAACAATAAATATTGTTGCGTTTTTGTTATGTAAACGCAGGACGAACGTGTTCAAAGCGTACAAAACACGGTCATTGTTAGCACTGTCCAATGACCTAATCTTAGTAAATAAAATAAATAAATAAATTCACATTTAGAGTCTACCCACTCAGTAATTAAACTGATTTGCAGTGGGGGACTTTAATTTAAAGTGACTAAACCAACCCTGTAGGCATCGAACACCATCGACGAGTGAGCGATAACCAATCAAAGATCGATATTTCAAATATGGAACAGATGAATCAGTGATTGGACAGTGCGAACACCTGCGGACAGATGCCAGAATCAACAAGGCCGATTCAGAACAACTTTGAATTTATTGAGTGCTTCGTTGCTAGGACGGCTCCAAAGTCACCGTTTACTTATTCCTAAGCCAAGAAGTAATGGAATTGAATCCACATTAGAAGTTAAAAAACTTCTGCCTGAAGCGGGATTTGAACCCGGGACCTTCTGCATTGGAAGCAGGGATGCTAACCACTGGACCAACGAGCTATGTGACGCGTTGATAAGCGAGCGCGTCCATATCTACGAACTTTCTGGTGAAAAGTTCTCAAAGCTAATAAAAACAACAATTCAAGAATGCGCATTGCAAACATGTTTCTAATTTCCATAGCTATTACACTTCCCGCCATTGTTGAATGCTGTGCAATGTGCGTTGCTAAGAATTTTCATTGTCATTTCGTATATATAGTGTTTTCTACACGGTCCGCCACCGTTACTAACACTTATTGACAGCAATAGAAATGTAATTTCTGCCTCTAATACGTATTAGATCACGTTCAAATTAGCATATTCGTGACCGGACAAAAATTTACTATAGTATAGCCACCTAACATTTGGCCGTTACTGTGTTCAAGAAAAATATTTCCGAGTAACTTTCTTGTAACTTTGCCAATACTTATCAGATAGCCATAAAATGAACATATTCGTGACCGGCAAAATCTTTTAAAAATATGGCTATCTCACATTTTGCCGCCATTTTGTTTCAGACAAATATTTTTCAGTAACTTTGGTGTAACTTTGTAATTTTCGAACGATTTTGCCACACAACTATACACCTTCAATCCACATTGAGGCTTGCGGACAGTCCAATTTTCAAGTTGATCGGACCTTCCGTTCGACCGCTATCGACAGACATAAAAAAACAAAAAAACAAAAACAAACAAACAGAACGAGTGCCATAAAAGTCTAATGGAAACGCTCGCTTCGCTCGTTTAACACTAACAAGCAGTCCACCACTTCCATGTTCCGCTATTTGTGAGCGTCTTCGCTATCACATATTATGTAACCGTGTAATTGTGAGTTTGATGCTAGTGGATGCAGTAGCTACACTCCATCCGTATAGTTTGCCGAGACGTGATGTACTATAGGTGGCGAGTAATGCGATCACACGAGGAAAATGCAACACAAAAATAATTGCAATTTATAGAGTTGAAAACTGGTTATACCTGACTAGTTGGGCATTGAGAATAATATTGAGAGGTTGAGGAGGAGGGGGAGGAGGAAAACATCGCAGTGATCACATTCATGAAAGAGGATAACTAATGAATAACGAGTCAACTATCCAGTAATAGTAGGCCAATTTCCTTGACCTTGAGACTATTACTATTCCGTTTTCTCCTCGTGTCTCCCGTACAAGCAAAACATGCAATAGTGGCAAACTGGAAAATGCGATGCCTAATCGATATATCTGTGATCAACATCCTACCATGCTGGAAAGTCCACCCAGTAGAAGTTGTTGCAAATTGAATGTCGCCATTTTGGTCACAAGGATGCAGTTTTTATACAATTATTTAGTTACCATAATCACATCATTTAATCATGACATTATACTATTGATGTTGCGCATTGATAATGGATATTCATGGATTCAGGCCTAATGCATCTATTGTAATAGTATTACACTCTCTAACTTGTCTGGATAGTATGAGCATAAAAGGCAAAATGACTCACGTAGTCGACATAACATACAACGTACGTACGTATGCCACCAAAATGATCAGCCATCAATTTGCAACTATTCTACATCGACCAAGCGCTATCTACTATCTAGACCTACATTACCTATATTATATGCCAATAGCACATCAGTCCGGAAGAGGACGATGGCCAACTGTTACACAACGAGGCTCGCGACCTTGACCTTGAACGCAACGAAATAGCGGCGACGCCGCGAGCAGAGGTCGCACACCCACCATACCCTTGCTTGCTATACTCGTTGTGTCTACGTCTACTCGCTGTGTGTCGTGACATTCACAATGATGCTATCACAGAGATATGTATAGAGGGACTCATTATATTTGATGATGATGATGATGATGATGATGATGATGATGATTCTTGTTGCTTTACGTCTCTTTTATTGTCACAACGTTATTGAACACGATGACGGGATGATAAAGATGAATGACAATTACAAAACAAGAGTCTTATGCGGGATTCGCAGTGGCATATCCAAGGGGGGGGGGGGGGGGGGGGGGGAAGGATAAAAAAAAAAACTTTATCAAAGGAAAAGTGGAAATTGCATTAGATTGAAAAAAATGGAATTATAAATATACAGTATTTTGTATAAAAAAATACATTAGTTTTTGTTAAAAATACACACATCGCTCTAAAATTCTATTTCTGTGTATTAACACTTCAATTCAATTGTTGTTCTTTGAAGCTTTTTTCGTTTCTTTCGTTGCCAGAAATTTAGTAATTTTAGTTCAGTTGGCCGCTGTAAAACGCACAGATTTGCACCAAAATGACCTAGACGAGAAAATATCCCTTTTATTTTTGGTTCCACTCTCTATAATATGAGTTAACCCCCCCCCCCCCCCCCTTTCCAAAATCCTGGATACGCCACTGGGGACTCGAACGCACATAATGCGCGTAACCTGCGCCTCAACCGCACGAGTCCCCGCGTTATAAGAGCCACCTAATAACACGAGTATTATTAATTATTATTATGAAAACTGTTCTGTCTTTTGGGAGAAAAGATGAGAGTGGAGATTGCCAGTTAAAAACACACTTTAGGGGCCTCATTCCAGTACGTACGCTCTAACTTGCAACCGGTTGCACCTTGCGCCCGGGTTACGGCATAGGGGGGACATAAACATATCATCTGGGCCGACGAGACAGTCAACACATATTATTGTGCAAGACGATATTTCTCGTTCATTTTCAGTATAACATCAAAGGTGGCTATACCTTTATGTGTACAGCATGAATGAAGTGCTACGACTTCCTTATCACCACGTGCTTATCATTATTACCTGACAATCAAAACGAGGAGGGGAAACGAGACAAAGAGTTGGGCCCTCCCTGGGCCCCAACCACGGATAAAATCCGCCACTGGTTCACCGGCTTTTGAAAGTACTAGACGTAAAGCTCTTTAAACTTACGGGTCAACGCACTTGTAATGACCTAGTGGAAAAACACTTGTTAAATAATAACTCGTCACTGTTTTCCCAATTTTTTCGAGAACTCGAACTAATGTCAATATGAGTTTTATGGAGCAACAGGTTGTTGTGATGACCGACTTATGTCAATATTATTAAAAGTGGAGTGTTGGAACACGTGGAGCGTAGGAGAGCTAGAGTGAGTCACGCACGAGAGATGCATGCACATAGAACACGTGGAGCGTAGGAGAGCTAGAGTGAGTCACGCACGAGAGATGCATGGCACATAGAACACGTGGAGCGTAGGAGAGCTGGAGTGAGTCACGCACGAGAGATGCATGGCACATAGAACACGTGGAGCGTAGGAGAGCTAGAGTGAGTCACGCACGAGAGATGCATGGCACATAGAACACGTGGAGCGTAGGAGAGCTAGAGTGAGTCACGCACGAGAGATGCATGGCACATAGAACACGTGGAGCGTAGGAGAGCTGGAGTGAGTCACGCACGAGAGATGCATGGCACATAGAACACGTGGAGCGTAGGAGAGCTGGAGTGAGTCACGCACGAGAGACGCATGGCACATAGAACACGTGGAGCGTAGGAGAGCTAGAGTGAGTCACGCACGAGAGATGCATGGCACATAGAACACGTGGAGCGTAGGAGAGCTAGAGTGAGTCACGCACGAGAGATGCATGGCTCATAGAACACGTGGAGCGTAGGAGAGCTAGAGTGAGTCACGCACGAGAGATGCATGGCACATAGAACACGTGGAGCGTAGGAGAGCTGGAGTGAGTCACGCACGAGAGATGCATGGCACATAGAACACGTGGAGCGTAGGAGAGCTGGAGTGAGTCACGCACGAGAGATGCATGGCACATAGAACACGTGGAGCGTAGGAGAGCTGGAGTGAGTCACGCACGAGAGATGCATGGCACATAGAACACGTGGAGCGTAGGAGAGCTGGAGTGAGACACGCACGAGAGATGCATGGCACATAGAACACGTGGAGCGTAGGAGAGCTGGAGTGAGTCACGCACGAGAGATGCATGGCACATAGAACACGTGGAGCGTAGGAGAGCTGGAGTGAGTCACGCACGAGAGATGCATGGCACATAGAACACGTGGAGCGTAGGAGAGCTAGAGTGAGTCACGCACGAGAGATGCATGGCACATAGAACACGTGGAGCGTAGGAGAGCTGGAGTGAGTCACGCACGAGAGATGCATGGCACATAGAACACGTGGAGCGTAGGAGAGCTCGAGTGAGTCACGCACGAGAGATGCATGGCACATAGAACACGTGGAGCGTAGGAGAGCTGGAGTGAGTCACGCACGAGAGATGCATGGCACATAGAACACGTGGAGCGTATGAGAGCTGGAGTGAGTCACGCACGAGAGATGCATGGCACATAGAACACGTGGAGCGTAGGAGAGCTGGAGTGAGTCACGCACGAGAGATGCATGGCACATAGAACACGTGGAGCGTAGGAGAGCTGGAGTGAGTCACGCACAAGAGATGCATGGCACATAGAACACGTGGAGCGTAGGAGAGCTAGAGTGAGTCACGCACGAGAGATGCATGGCACATAGAACACGTGGAGCGTAGGAGAGCTGGAGTGAGTCACGCACGAGAGATGCATGGCACATAGAACACGTGGAGCGTAGGAGAGCTGGAGTGAGTCACGCACAAGAGATGCATGGCACATAGAACATGTGGAGCGTAGGAGAGCTCGAGTGAGTCACGCACAAGAGATGCATGGCACATAGAACACGTGGAGCGTAGGAGAGCTGGAGTGAGACACGCACGAGAGATGCATGGCACATAGAACACGTGGAGCGTAGGAGAGCTAGAGTGAGTCACGCACGAGAGATGCATGGCACATAGAACACGTGGAGCGTAGGAGAGCTGGAGTGAGTCACGCACAAGAGATGCATGGCACATAGAACACGTGGAGCGTAGGAGAGCTAGAGTGAGTCACGCACGAGAGATGCATGGCACATAGAACACGTGGAGCGTAGGAGAGCTGGAGTGAGTCACGCACGAGAGATGCATGGCACATAGAACACGTGGAGCGTAGGAGAGCTCGAGTGAGTCACGCACGAGAGATGCATGGCACATAGAACACGTGGAGCGTAGGAGAGCTCGAGTGAGTCACGCACGAGAGATGCATGGCACATAGAACACGTGGAGCGTAGGAGAGCTGGAGTGAGTCACGCACGAGAGATGCATGGCACATAGAACACGTGGAGCGTAGGAGAGCTAGAGTGAGTCACGCACGAGAGATGCATGGCACATAGAACACGTGGAGCGTAGGAGAGCTCGAGTGAGTCACGCACGAGAGATGCATGGCACATAGAACACGTGGAGCGTAGGAGAGCTGGAGTGAGTCACGCACGAGAGATGCATGGCACATAGAACACGTGGAGCGTAGGAGAGCTAGAGTGAGTCACGCACGAGAGATGCATGGCACATAGAACACGTGGAGCGTAGGAGTGATAGAGTGAGTCACGCACGAGAGATGCATGGCACATAGAACACGTGGAGCGTAGGAGAGCTCGAGTGAGTCACGCACGAGAGATGCATGGCACATAGAACACGTGGAGCGTAGGAGAGCTAGAGTGAGTCACGCACGAGAGATGCATGGCACATAGAACACGTGGAGCGTAGGAGAGCTAGAGTGAGTCACGCACGAGAGATGCATGGCACATAGAACACGTGGAGCGTAGGAGAGCTAGAGTGAGTCACGCACGAGAGATGCATGGCACATAGAACACGTGGAGCGTAGGAGAGCTAGAGTGAGTCACGCACGAGAGATGCATGGCACATAGAACACGTGGAGCGTAGGAGAGCTGGAGTGAGTCACGCACGAGAGATGCATGGCACATAGAACACGTGGAGCGTAGGAGAGCTGGAGTGAGTCACGCACGAGAGATGCATGGCACATAGAACACGTGGAGCGTAGGAGAGCTAGAGTGAGTCACGCACGAGAGATGCATGGCACATAGAACACGTGGAGCGTATGAGAGCTGGAGTGAGTCACGCACGAGAGATGCATGGCCCATAGAACACGTGGAGCGTAGGAGAGCTAGAGTGAGTCACGCACGAGAGATGCATGGCACATAGAACACGTGGAGCGTAGGAGAGCTGGAGTGAGACACGCACGAGAGATGCATGGCACATAGAACACGTGGAGCGTATGAGAGCTGGAGTGAGTCACGCACGAGAGATGCATGGCACATAGAACACGTGGAGCGTAGGAGAGCTAGAGTGAGTCACGCACGAGAGATGCATGGCACATAGAACACGTGGAGCGTAGGAGAGCTGGAGTGAGTCACGCACGAGAGATGCATGGCACATAGAACACGTGGAGCGTAGGAGAGCCGGAGTGAGACACGCACGAGAGATGCATGGCACATAGAACACGTGGAGCGTAGGAGAGCTAGAGTGAGTCACGCACGAGAGATGCATGGCACATAGAACACGTGGAGCGTAGGAGAGCTAGAGTGAGTCACGCACGAGAGATGCATGGCACATAGAACACGTGGAGCGTAGGAGAGCTGGAGTGAGTCACGCACGAGAGATGCATGGCACATAGAACACGTGGAGCGTAGGAGAGCTAGAGTGAGTCACGCACGAGAGATGCATGGCACATAGAACACGTGGAGCGTAGGAGAGCTAGAGTGAGTCACGCACGAGAGATGCATGGCACATAGAACACGTGGAGCGTAGGAGAGCTAGAGTGAGTCACGCACGAGAGATGCATGGCACATAGAACACGTGGAGCGTAGGAGAGCTGGAGTGAGTCACGCACGAGAGATGCATGGCACATAGAACACGTGGAGCGTAGGAGAGCTCGAGTGAGTCACGCACGAGAGATGCATGGCACATAGAACACGTGGAGCGTATGAGAGCTGGAGTGAGTCACGCACGAGAGATGCATGGCACATAGAACACGTGGAGCGTATGAGAGCTGGAGTGAGTCACGCACGAGAGATGCATGGCACATAGAACACGTGGAGCGTAGGAGAGCTGGAGTGAGTCACGCACGAGAGATGCATGGCACATAGAACACGTGGAGCGTAGGAGAGCTCGAGTGAGTCACGCACGAGAGATGCATGGCACATAGAACACGTGGAGCGTAGGAGAGCTAGAGTGAGACACGCACGAGAGATGCATGGCACATAGAACACGTGGAGCGTAGGAGAGCTGGAGTGAGTCACGCACGAGAGATGCATGGCACATAGAACACGTGGAGCGTAGGAGAGCTGGAGTGAGACACGCACGAGAGATGCATGGCACATAGAACACGTGGAGCGTAGGAGAGCTCGAGTGAGTCACGCACGAGAGATGCATGGCACATAGAACACGTGGAGCGTAGGAGAGCTGGAGTGAGACACGCACGAGAGATGCATGGCACATAGAACACGTGGAGCGTAGGAGAGCTAGAGTGAGTCACGCACGAGAGATGCATGGCACATAGAACACGTGGAGCGTAGGAGAGCTCGAGTGAGTCACGCACGAGAGATGCATGGCACATAGAACACGTGGAGCGTAGGAGAGCTGGAGTGAGTCACGCACGAGAGATGCATGGCACATAGAACACGTGGAGCGTAGGAGAGCTAGAGTGAGTCACGCACGAGAGATGCATGGCACATAGAACACGTGGAGCGTAGGAGAGCTGGAGTGAGTCACGCACGAGAGATGCATGGCACATAGAACACGTGGAGCGTAGGAGAGCTAGAGTGAGTCACGCACGAGAGATGCATGGCACATAGAACACGTGGAGCGTAGGAGAGCTAGAGTGAGTCACGCACGAGAGATGCATGGCACATAGAACACGTGGGGCGTAGGAGAGCTAGAGTGAGTCACGCACGAGAGATGCATGGCACATAGAACACGTGGAGCGTAGGAGAGCTGGAGTGTCTAGCACGAGAGTTGTATGGCACATAAAACCAATCAGCACCAATAAGGAAGCAATGAAACAACTCGTCGTGAGCAATCCTGCAACATCCTCGCTGTGACGACGGAAACCGTTGAAGTCAGCCGTCTTCAAGACCAAATGGGGTCAAAATGAGAGCGGATGAGTTGACCCGACTGTCGGCATACGTAGACTCTCAACATAGTTGGCATACTGCGTAGTTTTCTTTTAGCCAAATACAAACATATAAAACAACATCATGCGTAGGTCTAATTGAAGAAGCATTAGAGTACATGAAGATGCGTTTACCAGAGAAATGGTATTTCGGGTGAACGAATCACACACAGTGAAGTAACTCTGTATATGTGAAGCAGACGAAACAACAAACAAGAAATAGAAACACATATTTCAGAAGACATTTTACGTAACGAAACAAATTTTAAAGTTGAGATAGGAGGATACATTGTCAGGTCACGGCTAAGTTAAGATCACGAACGCAAATATGGAGAGTAGCAATTAAGAAGCGAATGATCTTCGCTGCTGAAGCGCCTTGTGCATGTATAACGACTTATACCAAGACGACGACGACGACGACGACGACGACGGCAACAACAACAACAACAACAACAACAACAACAACAACAACAACAACAACAACAACAACAACAACAACAACAACAACAACAACAACAACAACAACGACGACGACGACGACGACGACAACAACAACAACAACAACAACAACAACAACAACAACAACAACAACAATAACGGGGTAAAGCAATAACATTGCGTATAATATGGAGGGAAAATAAAAGATCGGGTGCGTTTGAAATGTTGTGTTATGGCCCAAGACTAGCTACCTGACATGCTTTCGTCACAGGCGAGGCACTCGTAGCCAACCAGCGAACCACCCGAGACACCCGCGCAAATACCGATCGCTGATTGGCTATGAGCCCTTAGCCTGTGATGAAAGCAGTCTTGGGACAATACTCTTGTATTCGAGCAGGAGTCAGTAATAAATAAACTAGGAAATGAAGCTTAGGACATTTTTAACAAATGGGAGTGATTGATTAGTAGATATTCTGCATAAAACTAACTTCTCTCTATCGCTGTAACGATTTATCACTACAAGTTTGCAATACAAGACCGACAGTATTGACTACATTCCAGCCAGCAACAAGTTCCTTCACACCCGCGACAAACCCATTACTGAAACCGTTTGCGTCAGTGATGACGACTAGAATGGCAGACGATGTATTCGATGAGACGCTAGTGAGAAAACCAACACAATATAAAATGATTGCACTTACATGTTCATTGGCTCCATCATCATATTGACCCGGTTCGATTGATTTCTCTGGCAGTAGGGAAGTAGCTGGAACAAACCAACACAACTAACGTGGCAATCTATTTTCAACGGCCAGAAATCAGGTCAGTTATCAATTGAAGTATCTTTCCTGCTAATGCACACAATTGGATACCAAGAAAAATGAGCAAGAAACTGTGATCCAGTTGTCACATAGAGATCAAGACAGATTGTACAAATTAATACAATGGAATATTATGTCACCACCGTGTTTTGTAAACACATCAAGACGTATAGTTACCCTATTTCCTTTAATTGTTTTATTGTTTTAAATGTCATCTATGAATGAATACGTGAGACGGTGAGTGGATGATAAATGTAGATCATCGAAGGACCCATGCACTATATGGAATTAGGAGATCCGAGATAATATGGGTAGCTTAATGCTCGATTTTAAACACATTTCGTTGATTGAATAAACGATAAAACACTCTTAGATTAGGTTTTTAACTACTGCTTATCAAAATCTCCCATAAAACTAAAGAATATTTATATAGAAGAATGTTTATTTCTATATACATTTTTGTCTCGTTGACGGGAGATCGAGTCTCCTCGGTTGTGTTTTGACGAAACGTAAACGCTTGCTTGAGTTAGGTATATACTATTACAATTTACAACTTACAAGATTGCTGGGGTGGATGGTACAGCACCTTATGATCACTGAGTTAGGGGCTGCTATACTAGGGTACCATTTGTAAAAGACACATTTTCATCTATGTTGATATTACGTGTAAAAGTTATCGTTATATAAACTAGGAAAACGCTCTGTGTGACGCGTTACTTTATTGTAATTAAGGCCAGTGAAGGGCACAATGCCCTGGGCACAATGCCCTATTTAGCCTGATGAGTGATGAGTGATGAATGATAATGAGGAAGGGAGGAGGGGAAGCCTGGTACCGGTCCGTAGCCTACTCCTGTCGAAAAGTACCAAGGGGACCATCGGCTTAACGTCCCATCCGAAAAGACGGTGTAACTTCGACCAGTCATATAGGTTCCTCCACTTACATGGACTGCCGAGCAGTTGACGAGAAGAACGAAGCTGTTACACAAGCTTTCGACCAACTTTCGACCCTCCAATCCGCTCTAACCAACGGTAACTAGTGTTTCAGAGGAGAGTGGTCACCCATCCACCTCCTGACCTAGGATTTAACACCCAGCCATCTAAAGGGCCGTTTTTATTTGTTACGAGTTACGGTCTTTCGTTGCCATGGTTACTCTATTTATAGCATTGTAAATGTAATTTGTACCTGCAATACTTATTACACAGATAACTAATTACTACTACTAATTGCCACTTAGTGACTTTGTTATCTGTGCTTATTGGATCGAGATAAAATTAAATATTCGTAACCGGACGAAAATTTATCATAAAATGACTATCTCACATTTTGCCATCTTTTTGTTTTAGAAAAAACGTTTTAGTAATTATTTGTAGTGTAACTTTTTAACTTCTCGACCGATTTTTCCACAAAACTATTGGCGTTCAAGCCATATCGAAGCAAAAAAACAAAAAAACAAACGGAACGAGTGACATAAAAGTAGAATGGAGACGCTCGCTTAATAATTTAGAAGAAACACAACTAACCGAAGATAACTTTGGGACGCGAACGGCTTCGCAGCGCTTCAAGCCTACTTCCTCTGTAAGCGATCATATCACTAAAAATGGCCATATTGCCCAATGTACTGCTAATTATGTTAACTATACGTTAAAAAATACAACAACAAAAAACGTTTTGAAATATACAATGCAGAGATGATAAAGAAGACGAGTGAGAAAACCTTTTGAGAATGGAATGTATGTATCGAATTTAAGAATCCAGGCTCCCAACAGTAGCACATAAGAAAACAACCGAACACGTGTATATGCGAAAGCGTGGAAAACATGATTTTGTATAAGAATTATGTATTAATAATAGTAATAGTAACTGTACACGTTTTGATGTTTTATGACAAATAGCTAATTGTATGAAAGGGAATGGTGAAGGTAGTTTTTCTCTTCGATGGGATGGTCTCAAAAGTATTTCATTATAAGGGGAAGGGGGGGGGGGGGGGATTCATCCAATTAATTTATTGCGGGATGGCACCCTCCCTCACACCCCAATTCAACCACTGTTTGACTAGTAGATCGCATTGGCTTGGCGCAGGTCGAGCCAAGAACGTGTTTGTAACCCATATGGCCCAATAGCATTCCACCGCTAAACTGATAGCATTTCAACGTGCGTGCAGCCCAATTGTGAAACGCAAGATAACACCCACACACGTGCTAACGTGAAACCGATTTAAATAGGCTACTCAAACTATAATAAACAAGTACCATGACACAGTTTGGTCACTAACCAAGGAAAACACATCATTCTATTTTCGGAGAAACAACTACATTAAACGGAAATGAACAGCAAATGTTATGTTCTTGCAACAGAATTTAATTAAGAAGCAACAAAAAATGTAATACTATAATATTTAATTGTGTTGGTGCAACGTAGGAATCCAGGGCAACTAAGATAAAAGTTACCCGTTTGAAACGATTATGTATTTGATTCTGAGCGAAATGTACAAGCTTGTTTAAAATCTAAATTAAAGTCGATCGATGAAGTGAACTACCCATTCAATACAACAACTAAACTATTCAAATTAAATGGACATGAAAAAAGACTTTTTTTATTCTAAATTATGAATTTCAAGAATAATTATATGTGAGTAGCATTTAATACTGAACTTCTTGAAATCATATATTTTTTTTTATTAATAAAGTATATTTATAGTTTCTAATTTGAGTAGATTTGACGTAAAATTGACACACCAACGCGAATATCTCGAAAACGGATCGCGTTCGATCATCTTTTTCAAACGTATTCATGTTAGTCATGAAGTTATCTACATTAAGAACGAACATGTGTTACAATATATTACTTTTTGAAGGTGCTACGCAAAGTTATGCGATTTAAAGTGTAGGTTTTTGTTCAGTTACAATGTATAACATAGGGAATTCCAACGCATTTCAACACTCAATAAATAAAAAACTAATAGCGGTAGGTGCAAATTTTTTTCTACAATATTCACAAGCTTAATCTCAACTTGCAGTACATACAATTTGAATGATTTATATTACATGTGCAGTTATCATCGATCGACTTTAACATGAAAGACGTCGGGCATTCCTAGTGACATCAATAAATGCACAATAGGGAAGTCTCACGCATTTTTTTATTTGCTTACTGGTTACCTCAAGTTAAAATAAACGGGAACTAATTGGTTTCGGCTCGAAAGGTGCATTAACATCGCTTTAACAGCAAGTCAAAGATATTGCTGTCAAAACACGCTCAGAAACGAACCTGCGCCATCTTGCTCGTGATTAAAAGGTTCTGACGTCATATGTCAGTAAACAATAATTTTATATCATACAAATAGTACTGAAATCCCACCCTTTAGTAGATTATTGCTCTCATAAGACTTTAACTGAACCAACATTTATTTCTAGTTAGTAAATGAACACTTCTTAAGATTAATTAACAACAATATGTTAAATAATTGCATTATTTTAAACACGTTGTGGTAAATACTGTATCAAAATGTATTTTCTGAAGAAAACAGTGGTATGAAAGACATTGTTGTAAAGTCACTGCATCATAGATATTGTAAAATGTCCAACTAAATATCGTTGATATTATTAAGAATACTTCAAGGAGTCAGTTGTTTGCATGAGATATGACGTCAAGAGCCGTTTTTCAATTACGGAACGGGAAGTTCCAAATTTCAAACTTAAAATGCTAATAGAATTGGAAATATACAATTCTCAGATATACAAATTATACCGCCCGTATTTTTAGATAATGATCTTCCATTTTTAGGTACTTTGAGGAATATTTATTTTTGATGAGACTTCCCTTAAAAATATATTCTAAAGGGCGATGCATTTTAAAGAATAGTTAAAAATAATATTTTCGAGTATTTAAAAGAAATGTGCTTCATTTCAGTTCCTCCGCAAAATGCAATCATTTTGACAAAACTCATGTAGAAACTATTTCTTTTTTAATATTAATTAACTAAAGTTTGTACGGATACATAAGTCACTCCAAAATCTTGGAGGTATCCAAAAAGACAAAATATGTCCTCCCCCCCTCCACTTCCCTCAGTAAACTTACAAATACACTTGTCCCACACAAAAGTGCACAGGACACCCACGTGCAGTTTTGCACGTCAGTTTGCACATGCAAAACTGACTGGAACATAGGATGTTTTTACTCGTGCTAAAAACGGCGTTTATCCTTCAGTAGTTCTGTAAAAAGTGATACTACTAGTTAAAAGGCCATTGAAACGGTTTCATCTGTACAGTTCTCTCGCCCCAGTAGTTCAATTTGCTGTCCAATTTGTTGGAGCACAAGCACAGATTTTCAAGCAGCATTAGGCCATATCACATTAGGTTGCGAACTGACAATTGCAATCGTAGATTCGAGCTTACGATTGGCGGTGCATGCGCAGTAGCTCAGTTCAGTCAGTCTACGGTTGCAATCTTTTTATAGACGGAGCTCTAAAATAAGATTGGGAATCGTAGATCCGAGTCACGTGAACCAATCAGGAAGGAGAACGGTTAAATACGTATTGAGCACTGTCACAACATAACCTCAAGCAACAACTATTTTAATGGAAACAAAGAGCCAATAACTTTAATTATATATTTGTTTGTGATTAAGGCTTGTCTTTTTAGTTATTATTATTGAATTTATTTCCTAGTTGAACGATTTTAGGATTGTCAGCTGGTCAAGTGTGATTGGATAATTGTAGATTGCGATTGCAATTGGCGACTCCAGTCTACGATTCCAATTGTAGTGTGATATGGACTATTCATGCCAACATGTTGGCATGCGCAAGTCAAGCTGGTCATGCAAAACACAGCCTGGGTGGTACTGATGGCCATTTCATGGACTAATAATGCAATTGTAATTGAATTAATGCACCTATACATCTGCTAGTAATATCAGTGCATACCATACAAATAACCCAGAAGACCGAAATTTTCTCCCATCGCTTTCGGCTACTGCATGTTTATGTGCAGTGCAACAACACAATCCCCTATACTAGCGGAGGCTTGTCGAACTCCGGCTAGAGATATTATTACTCCGGCAGGAGCCTGTGCGCACCTGGAACAGCTGATCTCAAAACGCAAATTGTCAAACACCGACGTAAGCCTACTCTGCAATAATGTTGCGGGTCGAACATTGGTCATGTAATTAGTTAACACGAACAATTATGAACTTGAAACTAGGCGCAATATTTAAAGAAAAATTCACAATTCTAACTTCTAATAAGCATAAAAATACCTTTGTATCACTAGTCAAACATAAAAGGATTGAGTGTGTAAAGTTCGGATTACACAGAATCACAATGTACAGAGTGCAATAAAGCCAAAGGTATTATTATGGAGTTACTTGAATCAATCTCGTGTCTGCATGGTAACTTAGCGAGCCAGCGGAGAACGACCTTTCGGGTGCGCCATCGTGCGTCAGCCAATAGAAGAGACGAAATACAGTCGAGTCCAACGGTAGCAATTGAATGTTCAACTTCCCTATAGTTCCTACCATTTACTTGAAACATAATTTACGACTTTGGTTTAAATACCTGTGAATGCCTTACACAGCACGCGGGAATTCTAATGGCTTGTGCCTCTATTAAGCGAAAAACTGCCCTACTGATGTTCTTTGAAACAGCGTGCATGAAAGGGGCAGTTTAACAGGGAAGGATACACCTACGTCAAAAACCGCAACAAATTTTCATTTTTAATTTATATCACAAGAATGGGCTTCGAAATCAAAAATCTTAATCAACAGCGCACTGTGGTTTAGTAAACCCTACACATTGAATGCGCTAAGTCGTGACTTATATTATAATCAGTATGTTTTTTTCTAAATAATTAATTTTATTAATAATTATCGAATTATAATCAAAATACTACGCTAATGGTTATAATATTTTATTCAATCTGTAGGGCTTACCAAAGCAAAGTTCGCTGCTGATTTAGATTTTCGCTTTCTTGTTGCAATATTGAGATATTATTTAATAATGAACATTTTCTGCGGTTTTTGACGTAGAGACTATCCTTTGCCCTTAAGGCTGTGAGGTCTGTATGAAAGTAGTTATCAAAACAAGCTCGCTCGGAAGTAGTGGGTAACGTTTAACGTACCTTCTCCAGGGTCGAGTTCAGAGTCGCTCTCAGTCTCCGAGAGATCAGTGGGGCTGACTCTCTTGGCAAATCTTTGTCGCCTGGATTGCATCATCCAGGGGCGGCGTCCATTGACACCTCAACACACCGACACCTTATAGGACGAGACAGAAGCAAGCCACTGTGAGACCCCTTCACAACAACCCAGCACCCACTGTGAGCCCCCTTCACAACAACCCAGCACCCACTGTGTAGGGCAACACCACATGCCCCCCCCTTAAGACAACGCAAGATGAGAAGATGACAAGAGCAATGCTGTAACTGTTGCATGTATTGTATATTATTGTTATTATATCTTGTCGTAAGTTATGTGATAATTCAACACATTTTTATGATATTCTTTAAATAATTGAAGTTTCTTCATTAAAATTAAAATATCAGTTACAAGCATGCAACCAAACAAATAACTAAAGATGAATTTCGCTTAATTAATTTACTAAGTAGATCAATTGTATAAGAAAGGGTAATTTTTGCAAGACAAATGGCGGAATTCTATGTACGATACACTATTCCCCTACACTACAGTAAAGGAATGTTTAAGAATTTGTAATTGATTTTATTTTAAGAAAAGTAGAAATAAATACCTTAACAACCAAAAAACAACAACACAACAAAACATAAGAACAGAAAAACCACTAAAACATAACCTAACAAAAGCAAAGCAAACATATGCTAGTGTCACCGATAATTCTTATCTATTAGGTCGCATTTCAACCGTCAATACATCACAAGAGTAGCCTACTTGGCAATAAACTGCTCAAAACTGGTGGAGGAAGAGCATTGTGACCTAAACGCGCCATAGGCCCCACTAGAATAATCTTCCAAGCTTGAGCAACAAATGTTCAAGGAGAGACATATTTCCGGTGATTTACACTTTTAATTGATTGTCTTGCACAATTGCATGGAGACACCTACACTGTACAAGGACACTTTCCATTTTGTCACAATAACCTTCTGAACTTAGTTTTATTATCCCATGACCGGTTACACGTGTAGATATACAAGCCACGGACAGTGGCGTAACTAGGAATTATTTCGGGGGGGGTTGATTTGGGAAAAGTGAGATGAGGGGACTGAAAGGGGTCTGGGGCGAAGCCCCAGCCGCCGGAGGCCATTTCGCCGAAGGCGAAATTTTTTTCACTTCTATAATTATTATTTCGTGCCTTTTAGACTCAAATAATACTACTCGAACCACTACTCGTTTGTTTGTATTATATTGAAGTTATAATGATACAGTAGGTATTACTTATTTTTCTAAATAAGAATTGCATAGAAATTGTGTTTTTAATGTTTTATGGTTGTTCAATATAACATCGAAGTGAAACATTGTGATCACAAGTCACATACATTTAAATTTTAATTCACAGAGCGTCATATTGTAATATTAGATTAATGCATTTTTATTTATAGGCACCCTTACTTTTACTGGTTCGAGCGAAAGGTATATTAGTTGTAGATAAACACATAAATATCATTGAATTATTGAAAGAAATTGGACATCTTATCTTAGTGAGGTGGTATGACAAATGAAAATATTATTTGTTGCGATTGTTATACACTGAAGTGGTTTAGAGATCTTATAGTATTAAGTAAATGTAGTATTAAGTAAAGTCATTCTCGATGTAGTTTCGGGGGGGGGTTTAAACCCCCTAAACCCTCCCCTTAGTTACGCCACTGGCCACGGACCCAATACACATATTGAGCCGGCTTCAAAATGCTCAAAAAGAAACAACTAAAATGTACGGGAACAACATTCTAGATGTAATTAAATATGCATATTTAAGCGAGCGAAGCGAGCGTTTCCACGAGACTCTTATGGCACTTCGTTCTGTTTTTTTTTTTTTTTTGTTTGTTTGTGTTTTTTTTTTTTTGTTTTTATGTCTGTCGATAGCGGTCGAACGGAAAGTCCGATCAACTTGAAATTTGGACCATCCACAAGCCTCGATGTGGATTGAAGGTGTATAGTTTTGAGGCAAAATCGTTCGAAAAGTTACAAAGTTACACCATAGTTACTGCAAAATATTTTTCTGAAACAAAATGGCGGCAAAATGTGAGATAGCCAGATTTTTCTACAGATTTTTCCGGTCACGAATATGTTAATGTAATGGCGATCTGATAAGTATTGGCAAAGTTACACGAAAGTTACTCGAAAATATTTTTCTAAAACGCAGTTACAGCAAAATTTGAGGTGGCTATCTTATAGTAAATTTTTGTCTGGTCACGAATATACTAATGTAAACGCGATCTGATACATATTAGAGGCAGAAATTACATTTCTATTGCTGTCAATAACTGTTAGTAACGGTGGCGGACCGCGGCGAAAACATGACAGCGAAAATTCTTAGCAACGCACATTGCACTGCATCCAACAATGTCGGGAAGTATAATAGCTATGGAAATTAGAAAAATTGTTGCAATGCGCATTCTTGAATTGTTGTTTGTATTAGCATTGAAATCTTTTCGCCAGAAAGTTCGTAGATATTGACGCGCTCGCTTATCAACGCGTCAAACAGAGCGTTTTCCTAGTTATAACAAACGTATTGTTAGAAGGAAGGTGCGCAATCGTGGATGGACATGGAAAGTGATCTGATACCAACGATAGTAGTTTTAGTATATACAGTCGTGAGACAAAAATAATCGAGTGACACTAGCTTCAATTCGAACAATATCAAAATATTAATATCACAACATAGCTCAAATTAAGTCCCGTAAATGGTATCTATATGTTTTGTAGATTCTAGTGTAAGTATAGTTATTTTTACATTGGGTTCGCGACATATTTCTGTACCCATGTACGGTACGGGACCATGATCTAATAATATCTCTCGTAACTAACGAGAAATATTGTTAGTTCATGGTGGTAGGGGACTATGTGAGAAGTAACTCAACGGTAGGCAAGAACACGTATTTTACTCTGAACAACTCTTTTGCACTAATATTGTATCCGTTATTTCTCCACAACGTACTATGTTGCCTATATTAATACGTGAATAAGATTGAGCCAAAACATTATAGTGAGTAATAATGACTAATGAGAGTGGTTCGCGTGCATACATGTTTGCCCTTACGACTGTTGATTCAGTAATCGACCATATGCATAGTCCAGACTCAAACCTTCCTCAACTCAGCCTCTCCTCAGCCTTGCCCAACCACCAATCACGGAACGGCATTGCCATGTGGATGCGGCTTTGTGGTTGGTGAGGCTAAGGAGAGGCTGAGATTAGGAGGACTTGAGTGTGAACTTTAAATTCCGCCCTAATAAAACGAACTATTATACTGATGTCAAAACTCACTTTATCTTAAACCCCAAAACAAAAAACTATACACATAAAGTGACGCGTTATTTGACTAAATAAGTATCAAATAAAATGCTTGTTTCATGAAACAATTTTCTGTACCGGACTTTTATAAAATTATGTCTCGCTAATACCATTTAGTTCTGAGAGAGGCAGACCCAAATTATCTTCCGTGACGCGGCGTCAAAACATTATCATACCATTGTACTTTCATGCCATTGTACTTTCATGACATTGTACTTTCATGACATTGTACTTTCATGCCTGTGTTAGCACAACGAAAACAATCACACTCACAGCTTAATATAAAGGTCAGGGTTAGTTGGGTAAAACACGCAATTATATGCATGGTGTAACGGTCACCAACCATGCTAACGATCTTATGTTTAGTGCTTACAGTCGGGAGGTGCCAATCAATGGTGTAATGGTCTCCAACCACGCTAACGATCTTATGTTTAGTGCTTACAGTCGGGAGGTGCCAATCAATGGTGTAACGGTCACCAATCATGCTAACGATCTTATGTTTAGTGCTTACAGTCGGGAGGTGCCAATCAATGGTGTAAAGGTCACCAACCATGCTAACGATCTTATGTTTAGTGCTTACAGTCGGGAGATGCAAATCAATGGTGTAACGGTCACCAACCATGCTTACGATCTTATGTTTAGTGCTTACAGTCGGGAGATGCCAATCAATGGTGTAACGGTCACCAACCACGCTAACGATCTTATGTTTAGTGCTTACAGTCGGGAGGTGCCAATCAATGGCGTAACGGTCACCAATCATGCTAACGATCTTATGTTTAGTGCTTACAGTCGGGAGGTGCCAATCAATGGTGTAACGGTCACCAACCACGCTAACGATCTTATGTTTAGTGCTTACAGTCGGGAGGTGCCAATCAATGGTGTAACGGTCACCAATCATGCTAACGATCTTATGTTTAGTGCTTACAGTCGGGAGGTGCCAATCAATGGTGTAACGGTAGCGGTCACCAACCATGCTAACGATCTTATGTTTAGTGCTTACAGTCGGGAGGTGCCAATCAATGGTGCAACGGTCACCAACCATGCTAACGATCTCATGTTTAGTGCTTACAGTCGGGAGGTGCCAATCAATGGTGTAACGGTCACCAACCATGCCAACGATCTTATGTTTAGTGCTTACAGTCGGGAGATGCCAATCAATGGTGTAACGGTCACCAACCACGCTAACGATCTTATGTTTAGTGCTTACAGTCGGGAGGTGCCAATCAATGGTGTAACGGTCACCAACCATGCTAACGATCTTATGTTTAGTGCTTACAGTCGGGAGGTGCCAATCAATGGTGTAATGGTCTCCAACCACGCTAACGATCTTATGTTTAGTGCTTACAGTCGGGAGGTGACAATCAATGGTGTAACGGTCACCAATCATGCTAACGATCTTATGTTTAGTGCTTACAGTCGGGAGGTGCCAATCAATGGTGTAAAGGTCACCAACCATGCTAACGATCTTATGTTTAGTGCTTACAGTCGGGAGGTGCCAATCAATGGTGTAATGGTCTCCAACCACGCTAACGATCTTATGTTTAGTGCTTACAGTCGGGAGGTGCCAATCAATGGTGTAACGGTCACCAATCATGCTAACGATCTTATGTTTAGTGCTTACAGTCGGGAGGTGCCAATCAATGGTGTAAAGGTCACCAACCATGCTAACGATCTTATGTTTAGTGCTTACAGTCGGGAGGTGCCAATCAATGGTGTGACGGTCACCAACCACGCTAACGATCTTATGTTTAGTGCTTACAGTCGGGAGATGCCAATCAATGGTGTAACGGTCACCAACCATGCTTACGATCTTATGTTTAGTGCTTACAGTCGGGAGATGCCAATCAATGGTGTAACGGTCACCAACCACGCTAACGATCTTATGTTTAGTGCTTACAGTCGGGAGGTGCCAATCAATGGTGTAACGGTCACCAACCATGCTAACGATCTTATGTTTAGTGCTTACAGTCGGGAGGTGCCAATCAATGGTGTAACGGTAGCGGTCACCAACCATGCTAACGATCTTATGTTTAGTGCTTACAGTCGGGAGGTGCCAATCAATGGTGCAACGGTCACCAACCATGCTAACGATCTCATGTTTAGTGCTTACAGTCGGGAGGTGCCAATCAATGGTGTAACGGTCACCAACCATGCCAACGATCTTATGTTTAGTGCTTACAGTCGGGAGATGCCAATCAATGGTGTAACGGTCACCAACCACGCTAACGATCTTATGTTTAGTGCTTACAGTCGGGAGGTGCCAATCAATGGTGTAACGGTCACCAACCATGCTAACGATCTTATGTTTAGTGCTTACAGTCGGGAGGTGCCAATCAATGGTGTAATGGTCTCCAACCACGCTAACGATCTTATGTTTAGTGCTTACAGTCGGGAGGTGCCAATCAATGGTGTAACGGTCACCAATCATGCTAACGATCTTATGTTTAGTGCTTACAGTCGGGAGGTGCCAATCAATGGTGTAAAGGTCACCAACCATGCTAACGATCTTATGTTTAGTGCTTACAGTCGGGAGGTGCCAATCAATGGTGTAATGGTCTCCAACCACGGTTACGATCTTATGTTTAGTGCTTACAGTCGGGAGGTGCCAATCAATGGTGTAACGGTCACCAATCATGCTAACGATCTTATGTTTAGTGCTTACAGTCGGGAGGTGCCAATCAATGGTGTAACGGTAGCGGTCACCAACCATGCTAACGATCTTATGTTTAGTGCTTACAGTCGGGAGGTGCCAATCAATGGTGTAACGGTCACCAACCATGCTAACAATCTCATGTTTAGTGCTTACAGTCGGGAGGTGCCAATCAATGGTGTAACGGTCACCAACCATGCCAACGATCTTATGTTTAGTGCTTACAGTCGGGAGATGCCAATCAATGGTGTAACGGTCACCAACCACGCTAACGATCTTATGTTTAGTGCTTACAGTCGGGAGGTGCCAATCAATGGTGTAACGGTCACCAACCATGCTAACGATCTTATGTTTAGTGCTTACAGTCGGGAGGTGCCAATCAATGGCGTAACGGTCACCAACCATGCTAACGTACTTATATTTAGTGCTTGCAGTCGGGAGGTGCCAATCAATGGTGTAACGGTCACCAACCATGCTAACGATCTTATATTTAGTGCTTGCAGTCGGGAGGTGCCAATCAATGGTGTAACGGTCACCAACCATGCTAATGATCTTAAATTTAGTGCTTGCAGTCGGGAGGTGCCAATCAATGGTGTAACGGTCACCAACCACGCTAACAATCTTATGTTTATTAATTATAGTTGGAAGGCGCCAATCAATGGTGTAACGGTCACCAATCATGCTAACGATCTTATGTTTAGTGCTTACAGTCGGGAGGTGCCAATCAATGGTGTAACGGTCACCAACCATGCTAACGATCTTATATTTAGTGCTTGCAGTCGGGAGGTGTCAATTCGTCATTGCTGAATGATTATGGCGCTGAACAATGAAAATCGAAATGTTGGTCATAACTTAAAAAAAAATAAATAATAATAATAATACAATTCTAGCATTAGCGTAGCGGAGAGGAGGCGGTAGTAAGTTCTTCTTTAAAATTGTAAATATAAATCTGTACGTCTGGCTGAGCATGACGGACGACTGAGCTAAAGAGTATGTATCGAGAACACTCAACAGGTTGGAGCGGTTTGTCGTTTGCTTACAAGTGTTTTGCATATTCTCTTAGACAACTGTGATAGTTTTAAGTTATTTGCCCGCTGCCCCTCTAACCGGTTAGGGTCATACTGCAGCATGTAACTTATACGTGCGGAGAATAGGAGAAAATATCGCAACACCAAGCATTCCCTCAACTGTTTGCAGGTGACCAGTTATACACGAAAATTATAGGCTACTTTTTACATCTTACATTACAAATTAAACAATCATTGATTAAACAATCATACATTGAGGATAAAACAAGTGAATTCATCTTGTACGTTAATCCAATCGAAGGAAAGGTATGATTATTAAGCGAGCGAAGCGAGCGTTTCCACTTGACTCTTATGGCACTTCGTTCTGTTTTTTTTTTGTTTGTTTGTTTGTTTGTTTTTTTTGTTTTTTTTTTTTTTTTGTTTTTATGTCTGTCGATAGCGGTCGAACGGAAAGTCCGATCAACTTGAAATTTGGACCATCCACAAGCCTTGATGTGGATTGAAGGTGTATAGTTTTGAGGCAAAATCGTTCGAAACGTTACAAAGTTACACCATAGTTACTGCAAAATATTTTTCTGAAACAAAATGGCGGCAAAATGTGAGATAGCCAGATTTTTTTACAGATTTTTCCAGTTAAGAATATGTTAATGTAATGGCGATCTGATAAATATTGGCAAAGTTACACAAAAGTTACTCGAAAATATATTTTTGAAACACAGTTACGGCAAAATGTGAGGTGGCTATGTTATAGTAAATTTTTGTCCGGTTACGAATATACTAACATAAACGCGATCCGATACGTATAAGAGGCAGAAATTACATTTCTATTGCTGTCAATAACTGTTAGTAACGGTGGCGGACCGCGGCGAAAACATGACAGCGAAAATTCTTAGCAACGCACATTGCACTGCATCCAACAATGTCGGGAAGTATAATAGCTATGGAAATTAGAAACATTTTTGCAATGCGCATTCTTGAATTGTTGTTAATTGTTGTTTGTATTAGCATTGAAATCTTTTCGCCAGAAAGTTCGTAGATATTGACGCGCTCGCTTATCAACGCGTCAAACAGAGCGTTTGCCTAGTTAGAGCAAATACCAGCATTAAAGAGTACCCCCCCCCCCCCCACCCTCCTGATCACTGAAGTGTAATAACGTAAGCCTTGAGATAATGAAATCGAGCAATGACCCGTGGTAACAAGGTTATGTTATGATGTGTGTATGATTATTGTCTATCGATAAAACCTTGATATTGCCGGCATCATTCCGTTGCACGTCAAGGTCAAGGCTGCACATTGCATGGCGTCCCTATCACACACATCACATTTCACACGTAAATAACTTAGTTACGTACCCAAACGCGTACCATTTCCAATTATTATGTATAACTATAAGTATAGAAAAAATGATACTGTTATTCTATCTCACATTTTGCCGCCATTTTGTTTCAGAAAAATATTTTGCAGTAACTATGGTGTAACTTTGTAACTTTTCGAACGATTTTGCCTCAAAACTATACACCTTCAATCCACATCGAGGCTTGTGGATGGTCCAAATTTCAAGTTGATCGGACTTTCCGTTCGACCGCTATCGACAGACATAAAAACAAAAAAAACAAAAAATGTCTGTCGATAGCGGTCGAACGAAAAGTCCGATCAACTTGAAATTTCGACCATCCACAAGCCTCGATGTGGATTGAAGGTGTATAGTTTTGAGGCAAAATCGTTCGAAAAGTTACAAAGTTACACCATAGTTACTGCAAAATATTTTTCTGAACCAAAATATTGGCAAAGTTACACAAAAGTTACTCGAAAATATATTTCTGAAACACAGTAACAGCAAAATGTGAGGTGGCTATCTTAAAGTACATTTTTGTCCGGTCACGAATATACTAATGTAAACGCGATCTGATACATATTAGAGGCAGAAATTACATTTCTATTGCTGTCAATAACTGTTAGTAACGGTGGCGGACCGCGGCGAAAACATGACAGCGAAAATTCTTAGCAACGCACATTGCACTGCATCCAACAATGTCGGGAAGTATAATAGCTACGGAATTTAGAAAAAATTTTGCAATGCGCATTCTTAAATACGTGTTCTCAAATACCCTTGATTCACTTACCTCGCATATATGCGCACATATACATTTAGGTAACGCCATGTTAAAGATTCACAGTAAAGGCCTACCCACAATTGTCGGTATCGGGATCGCAATCGCAATCCGGAGATCGTGAAAAAGTAAACCTACATGGTTCTTATGGCGAGGTTCACAATAAAATCGTAATGTCGTAATGATTTAGCATGAGAATATGTACGATTGTGATGCCGATTTCGATTACAATCACGATGCCGATAATTATGGTTGGAGCTTAAGGTACAGCCATTCTAGTTCTCTTGGAAGATACATTTCTACTTATTGCTTCATACCTAAAATACGACGTTTTCGAGTCGGATAAATAGATAGAACATCTCCTTACTCTAACCCCTCGCCTGCAGCCACCTCATTATTTCTTGGCTCAATCTAATTTACGAGGCAAATAATGTGTTGTAAGGAAAATGTTAAATCATTTTGTATTAAACACACGCGGTATACTCGAAAAAAAAAAAATTAGGAAACATAATATTATGTTGATGAGAAATAACTATCTGTAACCGTACTAGTCCTGTGAACTTCCTTCTCGGGGATATTTCTGACAAGTTCAATTGCACACCTGAATAGGTCATGTTTCTCTATGAACTTTGCCATTCTGCTGGCTAAATGCGCGTCTGCCAATCACGGCTTTCCTTTTAGTTTTCATTTGCAATTTGCATCATTCTATAATTTTCCAAACCACTTCCATTTTTTAATGTGTACTCTTTTAAATACAAGGCAAGTAGCGTGGCTCACTCGCTGCTTGCTGCCGCATACAAGGGACGTCGACGAGCGAAAGTCAGCTGACAATGATCGTTTGCATCTGACGCGACTACAATAATCAGCTACTCATTATTTTCTCTCATTTATCATTCTAAAAATAATTATTCTGAATGCCGTCAATCAATATAAAACAACAAATAACTATTTAGTCCACATGTAAATACACACACACACACACACACACATACATGTGAAGATGTTATTACAACATGCCCCACATTCGTAATCAAAAAGTCGCATCGCAAAATTCTCTTTTTGCAACTTTCACTTGGCAAGATTACATCTTGGAAGTTGCCACAGAAAATATGGTAGGCTGAGCCAATATTCCATTTAACTACCAATTCGTTCCTACTCATTTGTCATGTGAATAATATTGATCTTGATGGGATAAAATGATAAGTAAGGTGTGCCCGTCCTGATGTGTTGTGATTTCGGAGATTTGGGGTCAAGTTAAATAGGCTTAACAAGTGTGTAACTAATTACAGATGTGGAAACGTCAACAAAGTAGCTGTATAGGACTACACAATCTATAAAGAAACCATTCAGGTCCTACATAATTTAGATACGTGAGGAAAGACAAACGACACAAACAACAAAATAGTCAACAGAATAGTTCTCTAAATGATAAACTTTTTTATCGACCCTGGCAAGACTGATAAGCAAAATACTAAAACCAGAGGCGATAGAAAAGAGCAATAGGTTGTATTTTACTGTATATTTTAGAGAAGTTTCTGGGAGGACTTCTCTATCGACCTCTGCTAAAACTTAACAGTAACAATGGAACATGGCAAGAGCTAACAAGAAACACAGACACTATGAACCTATGAAGACATTGCGACTAGTGTTGCCACGGTGACTATCACTGTCCCCTAGCCAAACGCCCGAGGACACGCTAACCCCCCCCCCCCACACTCTGACTCAGCGTCACGCCCCCATTTCGCACTTGTGCCTAATACTAGATCCAATAACCTATACCATACTCCAAAATAATCCCCAGATAATGACCCTGCATAGAGTCGGTTCTGTACCTATAATAGCCTGTACATACAGAACAGGTGAAAAGTCACGACTGGTGACTCTAAGTCAGTTCAGCATCGAACCATGGGGGGCGACAGAATTCGTATTGAAAGCTGTCTCGGCTCAAGGGCACACGGGCACGTGCCCCCCCCCCCCTCCCCTCCCGCCAACCACCAACAATCACTCAGTTGTGGACTTGTGGTATGTTTACATAAAATCGAAAAGTTTGTAATTGTAATGTGCACATTCAAATAAAGGCGCGGTTCGCTGACTTATTCAGGCAGACGGCGGTACCCGAAGTCTCCGACAGAGTTCGTTATGGTTACGTTTTAGCTTCGCGCTAGCCGCCGAGTATTGCATCGTAGTGAGCCCAAGACGATAACACACATACCGCGCATGCGCAGTTCCGTTTTCTCCGCGAATAAGTGAGTGGAGACGGCAGATTTTACATGACGAATGAGCATGGTTTGTCGTGAGCCCCAGTAAGACGATAACCGCGCATGCGCAGTTTTGTTTTCTCCGCGAATAAGTGAGTGGAGACGGCAGATTTTACATGAAGAATGAGCATGGTTTGTCGTGAGCCCCAGTAAGACGATAACACACATACCGCGCATGCGCAGTTCCGTTTTCTCCGCGAATAAGTGAGTGGAGACGGCAGATTGTACATGACGAATGAGCAAGGTTTGTCGTGAGCCCCAGTACGGAGCGAGGCACCATCTATGCTGTACCGGTAGTCAGTGGCGCACACCCCACGGGAGCAGGGTAGCAGCCGCTCCAGTAGCCAACGGGGGGGGGGGGGGGGGGGGGGGGGGGGGGTCTGCAGGAGGAAGAATGTGAAACAAAAAATAAAATAAAAACACCACGAGAAAAGAAGAAAGTCCAAACCCTAAAGGAAGAAAAGGATGGATAATGTTATCGCGACATTGAATGCATTTCCTTGAAGAGATAGGGTTGCAAAGTTTAGAAAATAAAATAACAGGATCGCTATTTGGCGGCGTTGATTTGTGCCCTACACATTTCGGAACCCACGAGCCGCCACTGAAGCGGTGTTTGTAGTTCTCTGTTCTAGAGGGCTAATATGAATCCTAATATCCCATGAGCCATTATAGAGGGCGCTTTCATAGCAACACGGCAACACGTTTTTTCCAGACCGGCAGATCACGTGAACCAATCAGAAACTTGTCGTACCTGCCCTGATTGGTTCACCTGACCGGTCCGGAAAAAACGTGTTGCCGTGTTGCTATGAAAGCGCCTTTAGTCTTAGGCCATGATCAGCGCACAATTGTACTATATTGTAAGACACATGGGCCCAGATTCACAAAGGTGCCAAAGTGCTAAGACGTCTAGTCCTAATTTAGGCAAATCTTAGTATAATACAAATCACGTATATGCCGTTCTGCAATGTCTAGAAGATAAAATATAGTAAAATATTAACATTTTAACTAATAATATTTTATTCGTGGATGTGTAGTAATACCCAGAGATGATTTATCTAGCTAGGATTTGCCTAGGACAACTTAGAGTTAAGCATTTTTGTGAATCCAGGCCCTGCAATATAGTAAAAGGTTGTCTTGAGCGAAGCTACATCATTGATCAAGCAGATCCGAGGACTGTGCACAAATCACTCCGCCGCTCCGGGCACAGATAACAGGGTCGTCTAGACAATACTATCGGTCGGGATTATACCTATTGCGGATATCGAAACTGCGCGCTCTTTATCAATCTGTCCATTCACTGACTCATATGTTTCGTATTTAAAATATCGATCTTTGATTTGGTTATCGCTCACTCGTCGATGGTGTTAGGAGCCTACAGGGTTGGTTTAGTCGCTTTAAATTAAAGTCCTCCATTGAAAATCAGTCGTTACTGAGTGGGTAGACTCAAAATGTAAATTTATTTAAGGTATGAATTTAAATGTTTTAATACATATCGACCCATTCATCGCAATCCTATGTGCAAACGATCATTCTAAAAATAAACCGTACATACCTGATATATTATGATCGGGTATTAAATTAATTCGAGTGACCTCAATGCAAAAAGTCACCCGACAAGTTGAAGTGTTGCCGATCAGCTCAGCTACTTTGCGTTGGTGTATGTCTGCAATTACGCAATCCACTTGACTTCGAACTGGACCCCGGACCGGTCAATTCACTTTCCCTTCTCGCACACCGAGCAAAAGTCAAATCAATTCAACCACCTAAACGTACTATTATACTGTCTGTACCGGTTTCGTACTAATTATCCCCGATGCAACATTGTTTCTGTCACAAGTGTTGAGTGGTCACTAACTAGAACTAGAACGTTTGCATATAGCGGAAGTGTTGCTGCGGTCAGTGACGTAAACGATTAAATATATCAATCAACTTCCTATTATTAGGATAACACGTCGCACAAACAACTCGTATACGTTACTTACAACGTTTACACTATGAACCTAAATGACTGGTCAAAGCTACACCGTCGTTTCGGATGGGACGTAAAGCCGATGGTCCCCTTGGTACTTTTCGACAGGAGTAGGCTACGTGGCGGTACCAGGCTTCCCCTCCTCCCTTCCTCGTCATCATTCATCAATCATCACTCATCAGGCTAAAGAGGGCATTGTGCCCTACACTGGCCATAATTACAATAAAGTAAGTAAAGTAAGTATGAACCTATATAAAGTTGTTCCAATAAAAGTATTCTGATGCTTACGACACAGCCGAGTCCAAGGTGACAACTTAATTTTCTATACGTCGCTAATTCTTACCATCTATTCTAAACAGGTTCATTGGGGATAATTTAAAACCTTCCGTTGGTTACCTGTAACGGTGGGTGTGGCCAAACCGCCTGTGCACTCGACTTTTAAACTGAACAGTGCATTTACGAACGTGTGAAAAAACGATATATGTTGATTTTCTTTCAATTAGAGCGGTTGAAAGGGGTCTGGTGCTGATACTGCATGCCCAGGTATTTGGGGGCAACACCTCCTTACCTGACAGTGTTAGAACAAGATGTGCATATATATATTTAGTCCTTTGCATAACGAGAATGACGGTATAAAATTTGGGTCAAAGGATGACATATATCAAAAGAAAGCTTGAGACGAGTACGTTTCAAAAAACCATGATATACCGCTGGCAAATCCAGCTTTCTATGTCAAAACTAGGGTCAAAGGTCAAATTTGTAATTCTTTTAATAATTTTTAATTAAATAATGAAAAATGATTGCAAGTTTAATCATACACTTTTAGTAAGGTTAATGTATTATGTTTCTTTAAAAAAAATTAAATAAACCATTTAGCCTTTTTTGACCTTAATTGAGGTCAATTTCCTCAAAATGGGTAATTTCTAAAATTTTCTTCGATTTATTTGCCAATATTCATTATATCAACGTACTTACTCATAAATACGTTAAAATGAATAGTTCTTATTGTTATCACATTGTTTTCACGGTATTCATTCAAAATGGCAGTCAAAGGTCAATAGGTAAGTATCGTCAAACTAGGTCTAGTAACTGAATTATTACTTGTGGGTACTCTAAAGACGCAGAATTTTAACTGCAATTTACAATCACGAATAACAATTTAATGTTATAATCGTAAGAGAATGTAATTATCATATAACTTATAAACTACTTAAGATTGTTACTGAATTTCTAATTAATGTCCTCGGACATCAGGGTATTCTTGAATGGGTGTGCAACTGCAACAAAATACATTTTTAGAAAAGAACATGACCATGCTCAGATACGTGATATGATAGTATGATATGATATCTGTCCTAGCAGTCACTGTCTATTCGTCAAATTAATCAGAATTGAAGTGAAAATCACTCAAAATTGAAGTCGTCAGATTAATCACCTTCTGATTCACTGGAATTCTCATGCTGGGTACCGATATTTGGACAGTCCTTCAGCTTACACGCGTGGGTACACTTCAGCTGATTGGCCAAACACTCATAGGTCGGCATCTTGCAAACACGGCAACAGTTACAGGCTAGGAGATCCATAACGGTCAAAGGTAATGGAGTACCAATCATCCACTCGTTGCTCAGATCTCCTTCCGCCGTGGTTTTCCATCCATAGCCACACAGATCAGGAACATCAGGGTTGGCTTCCAAGCAACGTATCAATAGATCGTGTTTGGTTGATAACTCACAGTCGCAGGATATGAAGCAGTAAGCAATCGTTACAAGGTGGTAGCTGATTAGACTTCATATCATCACACTTACTTCTAAAAGGCTCGTAGCGCAGCAGGTTGACGCATACAGAGTCGTGGTCAAAGAGCAGAGTTTACAGACAAACTCTTCGAGTCTTTTTGATGAGATCGATAGAAACTCTCCAGTCCTGACCTATCTTGCTTAGCTTGACACAGAAATGCGAGTTTTTTTCTCATGATATTCAAAGTTCTCTTTTTCCCTTTACCACTGAATGAGCTCACTCAGGTTGGAACTCATAGTCGTCCCCTACACCTATAAATGCGCCCGTTGTTAACAAGGTAACAGTTTCATACATGTCATTTCCCATATAGAAAACATATCCATAGCAACATTGGGTGCCTCTAGGTGAAGTGGCCGACTATGAATTCCAACCTTTGTCACAACCAGTGCATGGAGGTCAGGGAGGGTATTACATACTTCGAATCCGAACGAACTCGCTAGTTTTTGCACATCTTCGAACTGTGTTTGATTTTTGGTAGTCAAGCGTCAACCAGCTGCCCTACGAGCTTTTTAAAAGTAAATGTGATGATATTAGGTCTAATCAGCTTCCACCTTAAACGATTGCCTACTGCTTCAAATCCTGCGGCTGCGAGCTAATCACCAAACAGCGGTCTGGATACGTTGTTTGGACGCCAACCCTGATGTTCCTGATCCGCATGGCTATGGATGGGAAACCACGGCAGAAGGAGATCTGAGCAACGAGTGGATGATTGGAACTCCAGTACCTTTGACCGTTATGGATCTCCTAGCCTGTAATTGTTGCCGTGTTTGCAAGATGCCGACATGTGAGTGTTTGGCCAATCAATAAAAGTGTATACCCACGCTTGTAAGCTGAAGGATTGTACAAATACCAGTACCAGTACCAGTAGCCAGCATGAGAATTCCAGTGAGTCAGAAGGTGATTAATCTGACAACTTGGACAGTGACTGCTAAGGTAGATATAACATAATACTAGTATCATATCACGTATCTCAGCATGGTCATGCTCTTTTCTAAAAATATATTTGGTTGCAGTTGCACACCCATTTTATTTATTTATTTATTTATTTAATGTCTATCCTATTCAGTTATAAAAACTGATTTACAAAGGAGGACCTTAAATAAAACTAAGCTATGCAAACAATGAATAGTAATGAAATCATAAATAACAATAACAACAAAAACAAAACAAACTACTGAACTATATAAAATATAATCAAGAACAAGAAAAAATAATTGAGAAATGAAATAAAATCACATGAAGTGGAAATTCAACATATTAAAAAAAAAAAAATAGAAGTATGCAAATAAGAAAGAACATGAAGAAACAAAAAAAATTGTTGGAAAAAATAAATATATGTATATATATAAAAGTGAAAAAGAAGAGAAAAAAGAAGAAAGAAAAGAAAAAAGAAAAAAGAAAAAAGAAAAAAGAAAAAGGATAAAGAAAAAAGAAAAATGAAAAAAGAAAAAAGAAAAAAGAAAAAAGAAAAAAGAAAAAAGAAAAAAGAAAAAAAGAAAAACTGATTTGTTAACGGTCCCAGCTCAAACGAAATGAGGATTGCAAAAAATCAGAAACTGCAATCTGGGAAAAATAAAATTCCACGTAAAAGCAACCCGGGAAACAGCACACGCCTTCTATCTTCACTTCGAATCTTGAAAGAAAGATGGTCTTGAAAAACTTGATCCGAGAACCATTTATAAGTAGAGATCAAACTGAATCAAGAGAATTCAGGAAATCGGATGTAGATTCCCAGCAGACCAACAATCATCTCCATCTAAAACAGATCAAAAACCACTTACAGTAGAACAATCTTAACTTAAACACGCCTAACTCTCATCTTAAGAATTACAGACTCAATCTTATTCCTAAATTCTAGGAGCCGCAATCTCACAAACTGGCTTCGAAGATCATGCGGAAGGGAATTCCAGAAGTGTACACCTCTGTACAAGAATGACCTGCGGAACGACTCGGAATTCATTATAGGAACCTGTAAAGTAAAAGTTAATATAGAATCACGAGTACGTTCAACAAAATTAAACATAGTTGGCATAACATCTAAATACATACCTTTCATCATCTTAAAAGTATTTACCAGCACATGGAACTTCATTCGCTCATCAATTGTCAAAAAATTGTCCTGCATGTCTTGGTGGAAAGGAACTTCATCAAATAAATGGTCTATTCTTCTTTGCAGCACAATATAATCTGCAGATGGTCGAACAGCCCACACAACTAAACAATAATCAATTATAGAGTGAACATACGAATCAACAATACCCTGATGTCCTAGGACATTAATTAGAAATTCAGTAACAATCTTTAGTAGTTTATAAGTTATATGATAATTACATTCTCTTACGATTAAAACATGATATTATTATTCGTTATTGTAATTGCAGTTAAAATTCTGCGTCTTAAGAGTACCCACAAGTAATATTTTAGTTACTAGACCTAGTTTGACGATACTTACCTATTGACCTTTGACCGCCATTTTGAATGAATACCGTGAAAACAATGTGATAACAATAAGAACTTTTCATTTTAACGTATTTATAAGTAAGTACGTTGATATAATGAATATTGGCCAATAAATCGACGAAAATTTTAGAAATTACCCATTTTGAGGAAATTGACCCCAATCAAGGTCAAAAAAGGTAAGTAGGTAATTTAATTTTTTTTTAATAAACTTTATACATTTATCTTACTAAAAGAGTATTTTTAAACTTGCAAACATTTTTCGTTATTTAATAAAAAATTATTTAAAAAATTACAAATTTGACCTTTGACCCTGGTTTTGGCATAGAAAGCTGGATTTGCCAAAGGTATATCATAATTTTTTGAAAAGTACTCGTTTCAAGCTTTCATTTGATATATGTCATCCTTTGCCCAAATTTTATACCGACCAGGCCTTTTTCGAGCGTTATGCAAAGGACTAATTATGTATGAAACAAAATAATATTAAGTTGCAAATTTAAACATTGATGGGCTTGATTTGTTTTAGTGGGTAGGGATTAGGCATATTTAATTTTTAAACTATAAGTTAATGCATACGAAAATTACAAACTTTCCTTTAGAGGACGGAGCAATATAAAAATGTAACAACAAAAAGAACACACAGTCAAGCATCACTCACAGTTCCTGTTGATTGACCTGTCTGCACGAGAAAGTGATTTACTAACAGTGCTACTGCTCACCATCATTGGGCGAGAGGCGAATGCCCAGAAGAGCCGATGTTGACAGCAGCAAGGTCATGCGATGTGATGCATCCAGCAAGCTGCTAGCTAGTACAGTACTGTAGTAGACCTGAGACCACCTTATCTTTATTGCCAATGCAAAGTAGTATGTACAAAAAACAAAAGCTTTATATCTAGAACTTTACAGTCGAATAAATGGATTTTCTGATAATGCTATAAAAAAATATCGTTACACAATAAACTATGTTAAACGCGATTTGTTACGTATTAGAGGCAGAAATTACATTTCTATTGCTGTCAATAACTGTTAGTAACGGTGGCGGACTGTGTAGAAAACATGAAAACGAAAAATCTAGTCAACGAACATTGCACTGCATTCAACAATGTCGGGAAGTATAATAGCTATGGCAATTAGAAAAATTTTTGCAATGCGCCAACTTCCATTGTTGTTAATTGTTGTTTCTATTAAGTTTGAGAGCTTTTCGCCAGAAAGTTCGTAGATATGTACGCGCTCGCTTATCAACGCGTCACACAGAGTGTTTTCCTAGTATTGATACTGCGAGTGTTGTACTTCAGTTCCTATATACTTGCATTTTCTAACTAGTTGGCGTATATGGGATAGAATAACAGGAAATCGAAAGAGGCAACAACAAAGCCGTCCCCGTCGGCATAATATGACATTCGAAAAATCTTTCCAATTCCGTAAAAACAGTAGCCATGAGTTCTAGAAGCTTTTGATGCAGTATATAAACATTGGGATCGGCAAAATTGTGCCCGCAATACAAACAAATACCATATTGCGACATCCTTAGATCATATTTTTGACCATTGTAAATGGCGTTCAACCCAGTACTAGTGTCGGTGCGAGCAAATAGTCGTACGGACGACGGCAAAGATACCAATATATACCCTGGGGTTGACGCAGTGGCGTATAAGGAGGGGGGGCTGAGGGGGCTGGAGCCCCCCAGAAATCCCAGCTTTAATTATTATACTCTGCAAATAATCATTTGCTTAGTCGGGAAACACTCCCGTATAGGTAAAATTGTACAAGTTTTAACAATAGTAATTTCATATAATATTGATTAATGAAATCAATTTGAAATCGTATTTGGCGCCGTTGTAACCCCTATAAAAAATTGCCTGCGGCGCTATTGTGTGGGGGCCATCTCCCCCCACCCCCTCATTGTGTCGTTTGTTGATAACCTTCTTACAGTTATGTTCTATTATGGGCAGCTCCCCCCGGTATATATTCCTGCGTACGCCACTGGGTGGATCGAAGACGGTATGGAACAAGTCTTTGTAGCTACAAGTGCTACAAGAGCTACAAGTGCGAAAGAAAAACGAAACTGATGACGAGAATCGTTATAGTCTATACAGTTTCCATTACTTACGTTGACTGCTCGTAACTGAATCTGAGGTAGAAATGTCGTCGCCATCGAACACGAAATTCGATTGTCGCCGATTACTTTCGATAGCAGTCATTGGCGATTTAACCAGTCGGTTATCAGTCACCCTAATGAAGATACCCTGCGTCGATGTGCGACACCCAGCACGGTTATATCTCATCAGCGATGCAGATAAGGACCGTCAATAAATGCAATGTACACAAAGCACGTTTACTCGTGTATCTCATGAGTGAGGGGCGGGGGCGGGGGCGGGGGGGGGGGGGGGGGGGGCAGGGACTAAAGACGTCGCGCATTTACAGGGACTGTAAAACAAAGAACACGCAGAACAAAACTACGACATGTATCAACGCATGCCGACGCCAAAGTTTCCATTTAGTTCGGGGGGAGCATGTGTCAAAAATTCAACCCCCGTGGGCGGTTTCGTGACGATATTTGGGGACGGATTTTCCAATCATTAACTACTTCTACATGAATCATTTTCATGGTGTATAACTCTGGGCTCCGTGGCGTATAGTTCTGTTACTTTAGTTTGATAGTTAGTTTGATATAGTTTTTTTAAAAGATACATATGCCTATATATCTCGTGCCAGGACAGTTGGTCTACTTTTTTTGGTCTACAGACATTTCGTCTACTACTTCTATGTCTACGGACATAACGTCGACAATTATTTCGTCTAAAGACTTTTCGTCTAGTAATTCCTTTCGTCTACCGTCTTTTCGTCTACGCAGACATTTCTTTCGTCTACTGTGATACGTTGTCTACCAGCGCGTGAACCAACGGGTTCAGCTTGGTGGTGGGCTCACAACGTTTAGGCGACCAGTGAAAATAAGTTACATAGCGTATCAGCAAAGAATTGAAAATTGGACCGAGCAAAAAATGAAATAAAAAAAATTCTGAAAGCAGTGAGCTTCAAATCTTTAGGTACGGTAACGAAAGTGTTCCACACGCAGAAAGAGACGAAGACAGCAGTGCTTAATTTGTAATGGAGCGCGGGTATACGCAGTATACCCACCTATTTTCGTGGGTATACGCAGTATACCCACCTTTTTCCATGAATTAGTAGGTACGCAACACTCACAGTTTGGCTAATATACATAAAAAACAAAAATAGTTTGTATTGGGTATATTTCCCTCACATGGTCATATTTCAAATTTACTTGAATACATCTATAACTCTAAATAAACTTAGTACACTTTTACCTCTTGGTTTTATGTTTCTCCCAAATCAACCTCCGTACTTTATAAATAGAATCATCTCCTATTGATAGTAGTAGTGTTTATTTATTTTAGCTTTAGCTAATTACATAGATACAATGTACAGTAGAATATCAAAATTACAATGAAAATAAAAAAATACATACACTTAAACGAAATAATAATAGATAGAGATTTAAATTTGTTATAACTTACATATTAGTTATATGAGTATTTATTCTTAAGAAAGTTGATGCATTCGGCTTTGTACGTATTGACATTTTTATTGAGTTTAGTGGTTAGCTACGCGAAGGGTACGTCGCTCTCGCTGCTGTGAGGGAAATGGCACAATCCGTAAAATATGATTTACATGTTTGATTGATACAGCATTTCTGTTTGTGGATATATATAATGCGTTCGATTACTCTTTAATACTTAAGCGGTATCTTGTTAAAACTAAAAATTTGGCCCTGCATTATGTTTGATGGTCTGAAACGCGTTTTGAGGTGATATCTTGTCATAAAAATAAATACAAAGGAGAAACATTCAGGCGCGTAGGAAGGGGGGGAATGGGGGGAGATTCCCCCCCCCTCTACTTTTTCTGCGGCCCACCCAATTTTAGACACCCAGTCACATCACACTCTCAAGACATATTTATTAGGCCTAAAAATTGAGAAATAACTAATATACCACACAAATTCTTCGCCTTCGGCGATAGTCCCCTGGCGGCTGGGGCTCTTCCCCAGACTCCAGGACTTATTCGCGCTCACAATTCTTCCCCCCCCCCCCCCCTTAAAAAAGAGTTCCTACGTGCCTGTAAACATTTCTGCTATTATTAGGTTGTTCCTCTTGGAAATGAATTATTGCCAGTTGACACATAAAATTACTGACTACTTCAATAACTGATATTTCATAATATATGTATCTGCTTTTAATCATTTAATGGTAAACTTACAGTACAATTAAAATAAAGATTGGCTTTTGAAGACGAGTAAAATTGTATCAAATCCAACCCAAAACTCCAAACCCAATTCCAGATTACGAGCCCAAAAGCTGAACTGGTAAGCGGGATGGGGGAGGGGGGGGGGGGGGGGTCAATTTCCCATCGAAAAATCAATTTTTATCACGAGTACATTGTAACATGAAACTATGATGCGTATACCCACCTTTTTCCTTACAAATGAACCACTGGAAGACAGTGATGATTTTTAAAATTAAAAAATTACAAAGTGATGATTTTACATTTTTTTAACAGCAGTGAGCTTTAAATCTTTAGGCAATGAAAGTGTTCCACACGCAAAAACAGACAAACACAGTGATGATGAATAACTAGAGGTGTGTGTAAATGATTTTATTTTCATGAAAATTATGTTAGAAAATGGAAAATTATGTTAGACCAAATTAATTTGTATACAGACGAAGACAGTGATGATGAATAAAATGTATTACAAAATACCTTTATTATCTATTAATTAGACAGTTAGACGGAAAATTATGCTAGACCAAATTCATTTGTAGACTTAATGGTAGTAGACGAACGGTCGGGAGACAATATTTTACAGTAGACGAAGTTATGCAGTAGACAAAATGTCTGTGTAGACCAAACAGTCAAGTAGACGAAATGTCATTAGACCAAGTGTCTATGCACCATATATCTCAACAACCGAACATGTTACAGACTTAAAAATTTGTATTAAGATTCTTCTTCAAAAATAAAGGAATATGTGCATTACTATTTTGTGTACCACAATAATTGTACAAAATCCTAATAACCACGTGAGCAAAGCCATGATGGGCAACTGCTAGTCATACATAACTACAAGATATTGCTATATATATATATATATATATATGTTATTGGCTTATTTTTATAACTTAAATAAATTATTTTCTGAAAAGCATTTTACATTTGGCCTCAACAGATTATCAGTTTTATGAAAATTGAAGATCAAAAATCTTGCAAATATATCTAAGGGAAATCCAGGACTGTTGGGGTGTATAAGTAAATTTTAATAAAAATTTGGTTAAGTGAATCGTCGCTGGGCATTTAATTAAATTCATTTCATTATTATTGCTTGGAACTCTACTACATAAAACAATGGTGCATTGATAGAAAAACAGTGTAGGGCTACAGGTGTACTAGTCAGAAGTTAAAAATATGTTAATTCAAACTAAAACAGTAACAACCATAGTTTGGATTAGAAAAGCTTGAACCACTAGCTTGAATTACACTTATAATGGGAATAACTTTGTATTAACAAAGTTTGGATTAAAATGGGTTTATGGTTAGGCCTACGCCTTACTGTATTGCTTTTGAACAGTTCAAACTGGTGTGAACCAAACCAAAATATTTGTCCTTCGATCAGAAAAGCAAACCACAGTTATTTCGGTACACGTATATACACCCTGGTATACAAAGGCATGTATGCTGACAAAAATAGGAGAACATAAAATAAGTCCACTCAATTATTGAATGAATTTCCCCACATTTCACAAAAGGATTTGATCAAATACTTTTTATGATTTGCCTACAAACCTGCTTGTCACAAGTTTATCACGCAAGCTGCATGTGTATCGAGTAGAGAGTGTGATCACATTGATAGAATATTATGTACCTACTATTTGGTACAAGATTTCTTGACCAATGTCTGAGCTTACTACGATCACCCTTGTATGTGCTTCCAGTTGAGGCAACACCTTCCTCGTGGTGGCCGATGCCCCAGCAAAGAGGGCTCTTGTGCATATATTTCATCGTTCCATTTGCTCATATCATGCATGGTACAGTATCGCTTATTTACCCCATTTTTTAGTCTGTCTCTCTCCCTTATTCATGTCACACCACCTTCCACTGCCACCTAAGCCCCTCCACCCCCACTCAAATATGCATTCCATTTAGCCTTATGACGACCTCGGCAGTGCGTGGTGGATCTGATTTGGCCGATGTCATGACCTAGCTGTCGTGTACATCATAGGCTAAATATAATTTAATTTTATGTAGGAATACCCGTTCTAGGGTGCACACCAGCTTTGCCATGTGCCCCTCTTCAGGTGACTAACTAGGTTATTAGGGTGTTTGGATAGTTGGGAAGGATTGTCCGAGGGCTGATAGTATGACTCAATCCCAGCATTCGCTTTTACGACTAAGGAAAACCTCGGAAAAAACCTTCAGTCAGGACTGCCGGTGGCCGGAATCGAACCGGCGACCTCCCGAATTAGAGTCTCGCGTCTTACCGCTGAGCCACCTCTATCGGTATAGGCTAAAGGTCGGTTCACAACAAATGACTAAGACTAACGTTTAAGGGTTAAGAGAGTTGAAGTATAGGATTTACTTGATACCGTTCACAGTGATTAAGAACTATGACTAGTGATTAAGAAAGTTGACTAAGGTTCAACTTCTTAGGCACTCAAGGTCAGATTCTTAGTAACAACCTATCAGCGATTAATAACTCACACGATGTCGGCCATTGAAAATAGTCAAACCAGTGTTTGTTTATTTAACATATAGACTAGTTGGTATTGTTTTGATGATTTCCGGTTCCGGTTGCGAGTTTCGTTTGTCTGTTAGCTGTCACTTCGCACGTGTTCTGCTAGGGTATTTATTGCTAATTTCGCACGCGCTATGAACATGTACAGAGAAGAAGATGATGATTAAGAGGAAATTCTTGAACCATTTTTAACACTTTTAACACGTAATCAACTAAGTCTCGGGGTGAAACGAATTTTGGCGCTATACAAATAGTTCTACTAAAGCACGCTACGCGCGGGACTGACGTTTCAAAGCACTTCGCGAAGGCTGTCTTGTGAAGTGTTCACATCTTTCCTTATAAATATTTGGAGGGCAGAGTTATTGCCAGCTGTTAGTTGTTAATCATAAGTCTTAAACAATAATCCTTAGTCTTAGTTTTCGTTGTGAATCGACCTTAATACAATTTATCAAAATTCTGTTCATTCATTTCTGTAAGCAGACAAAATAACAGCCTGCTCACTGGCAACTGACTATTTAACAGACAGTTAGTTAAATGCATATTCGTTGGCTGCACTTCATCACACTGACGGTAGAATACAGTGGACGTCCTCTTTTTTCAAATTTATTTGAGAGGGAAACCAAGCACAGTGCAATACTTGGCTTCACTGGTTTCGACTCGAGTATGCACCAAATTATTTAAACTTATTTTGCATCTACAATTGAGTTGTAAACTTATAGTTGACATCTGCAACAAGTCGGAGTATGCTGGACTCGATGCAATTCAATCAAATTTATTTTATCTGCGAGAACTTACCAGAATCCTTTTATCATTATACCACGGTGGAACTTCTCATTTAACACTGGTTTGCGTCCTTTCAACATGAAAACAAAGAACACAATCATTGAATCATATGAAGGTATCAACCTAGCCTATACCAACCTCAAGGTGTTCTCAACTACCCTAGCTCAACACTCACACTCACACACACTCACACCCTCATCCTCACCCGCACCCACCGCACACTCACTCATAAACTCACTGTATATTTGTCACTCATTCTCGTCCAATCCATCATCGTTATATTCTTCATACGTTCTGTCATTACGTTCTATATAGTATGATGTAATGTATAAACTGTGTAAATAGTCGCTTCTAAATTAATTTGATCATAAACTGGTGGTAAGGCACATGTTTTATGTAATTCTAACATATTGCAAATAATGTTTCATTGGTGCATACTGCACCATACATAGCATTTAGTTTTAGAGAACTTGACTACTTTCAAGACTCGCATGTCTTAACATGCATTTGAGTGTAAAACGAAAGGCTGTATAAATAATAATAATAATAACCAGGCCTACTCAACCAGCAAGGTGTAGACAAAAGGCTGGTCCACACAGATTTTTAAGACATAATGCACAAGGTTTTAAGACATTGTTTTAAAAACAACAATGAGAACAACGTCTTAAAACTAAAACTTTGTGTGAACGCCAGTACGTGTTTCCTATGATCCAACTTTACGACTACGCGTTAAACCTTAGATCGTATGTCTTAAAAATCTGTGTGGACCAGCCCTTACAACTGAAGCTGGTTTTACTGCACCAGTAAAACACATCTGCAAACTAATAGCGTATTCGACTGGACCGCACTGAGTGCACACTGAAACGTCACGATTTCGTCGTGCACTCGCCTAGTGTCGTCGCCGGCTCTTTCCCAGCCGAACACGCATGACATATCCAGTGCAAAGATGGCGACAGAAAACAGCGGCAATAACGACGTTGTTGAATTCCATCAATTTGTTTACGAACAGGATGGAAATGTAACAATCACCAGCGAGGGTGTTTTGTGTCGAATGATTGGCAATGAGGGTAAGTTGATGATATTCAATTTAGATAGGCCGAGATCAGCTGTTATAGCGTTGTTTTTCTATTTCATAATTTGGCATTTAATAAACTGGGCTTGGCATAGGGCCCAACCATACTAACCGAACACTTACCTCCATATCGGAATAGTGAGATACAACACTGTGTAACTTTCTATTTTAGGCTTTTCATTTCTTGGCTTGATAACAGCTAATATATGTTCGATATCGTCATCACTACTATCAGAATTTCAAACTTTGCGCGTTCATCGCCGCACTGGCCCCTAACCCGAGTGCAGGTCAGTGCTGCACTCTGGGAGTGCAACTGCCCAGTCGAATACGAAATATTGCACTGAGTGCGCACTAGATTCACCAGTCGAATACGGACAGTGCACTCAGTGCGCACTGAGTGCGGTCCAGTGCAACCAGTCGAATACGCCATTAGATGATAGGTCTAGCCCGACTAGAAATTTTTAGGACATCAGATGTCTGATAACCTAGATTAGACCATAGCCTAGGCCTATGCAGTGGCGATTTTAGGCCTAGGCGCAATAGGCGCGCGCCTAGGGCCCCTCGCTCTAGGGGGCCCCCAAATCCTAAATAAATAACTAACGCAAGAAAACTGGTAGGGTAACGAGGATTTTTGATAACACGATTAATTATTTATATCAGTTAGTTTTTACTTGAAAACGCTCGTTTTCAACGCTGTGAAGAGCTAAGAGCTATTTAAGAAACTCTTTGGGGCAAGAGCGACTTGAGAATCTTGCAAAACTGTGCTGTCAATGCAATGAGTGACACAGACTCCACTTTAAACCTTGTAACTTTAATAATAAAATTGACACGGTTGCCAATGCAAAGTGTAGAATTGAATTTGAATTGCAGGGCCCCCAAATTTCTCAGCGCCTAGGGCCCCAAATATTCTGAACGCGCCTCTGGGCCTATGCTCTTTAGGTCTCCTAATGCTTCCTACTTGCATTTGAATTAAACTTGCATTCGTGTACTAGTAAGACGTAGACAGCAATGTAGCCTAGCTTGTTTTTAGTACGCCAGTAAGAAAACTCTTGGAAACTAGGATAGGCCTAGGCATTGAGTTTAAAATACCTCGTAAGGTATTTTAAACACAATGGCCTAGGCGTAGGCCTACCCTAAGAAACGAGTTGTAGCCCGGCTAGAAATTTTGACATCTGGTAACATAGATTATGCTTTGTACGATTCCTAACGCTAAATAAGGGTAAAGAATCAATACGTACCTACTGTATAGATTTCAGTTGCACATTACACAGTATTGGAAAGGTCTGGAGACTTGACTAAAGCTAAACGCAGAGCAAATATCCACACGAACTGACACTGACAGCTGAGCTGGTAAAAGATAGGTTATGTTTACATCGAACACAGCCTTGTGGATACACTACACTCGATACCTCACCGAAGTCGAGGCCGTGCAGATCGAGGAAGGCAGTGTTGTCGGCTGAAGGGGCTGAAGGTCGGCTGTCGCCAGCCATCTTGACTTTGGCAAAACATTCAAAGGATTGTCCGGGATTTTCATGGTCCTAGCCTGTGTTTGGTTTATTCAAACGTTCGTTTTATTTTATTGTTATTACGTTATTGTTTAAGAATGGTTTTATCGTGTTCAGCATGGGGATGTACTAATCGATTTGACAAGAAAAAACAGCTGTCATTTCATAAGTAAGTCTTAACCCCACTGGCATTCATTATGCACAAGCCCTAGGCCTAGGCCTTGCCTGATTTATGCTGTTTTTCATTTTAGATTTCCTCTGAAGAAGGAATCATTGACAAGAGAATGGCTCGTCGCTTGCAAGGGAGGTTTTGTACCATCAAAGTACAGTGTAATATGTGGGGATCACTTTCAGCCTGATTGTTTTTACCCATCTGTAACAGGTTACAGACAATTGAGAGAACATGCTGTTCCATCTATTTTCTGTCTCCCGAAACATCTTCAAAAGGTTAGTTCATAGTTTCTTGCTTTTCGTAGGCCCTAGGTCTAGGCCTAGGCCTAGACCTATTAGAGAAAGCCTACGTAGGCCTGGGCCTCAGGGTTACTTGATTACAAGGCTTATATTCAAACCCAATGCCTAGATTAGATTAGATTAGATTAAAACACTTAAAGGCTGCAAATGGGCCACAACTACCCGGTGGCAACCTATCCAAACCTCCCCCCTCCCCACCCTCCCTCGTCACCTCCTTTTTGTCAATCTATTTCTAAATTCCCTTACTGACTCGCACTCAACAACCTCCTCGGGTAACTCATTCCATTCCCTTACCGTTCTCTCAACAAAACCAAACCTACCCAGATCACTTCTCACTACCCGACGCTGAAACTTCCAATTATGATCCCCCCTCCCTCTATAAACTCCTTCTTGCAACCTGCTCTGGATTTCCCCCCACCCTCCTTTCCCCCTAGCTGCTCTATATAAATTACACATCCTATCACTCCTCCGTCTCTCCTCTAAGGACTCCCAACCCAGTTCCCCCATCATTGCTGTAACACTATCATAAGCCCTTACCACATTTCCTAACCTATCTTCCACATACCTCCATCTCCTAACTTGTCCTGTAACCTTCCTTGCCGCCCTACGCTGCACCTTTTCTAATTCCATGACTTCCCCTTTCCTATATGGATCCCACACCGCACCACCATATTCCAATATAGGCCGTATCACTGTTTTGTAAGCCATATCCTTTACCTCCCTACTAGCTCCCTTCAAATTCCTCATAAAAACCCCAAGTTTCTATATCCCTTTCTTACACTTTCCTGCACCTGGTCCCCCCATCCCAAATCTTCGGCCAATAAAATTCCCAGATACTTATACTTCTTTACCTTTTCTAGAACTACCCCCTCAAGAAAATACTCTCTCGCATCCCTTTTTAATTTACGCGTGAACCCAACCAGTTTACACTTTCCCGCATTCAAACCCATCCTATTAACATCAACCCACTCCTCTATCCTGTTCAAATCATCCTGCAACAACTTAGCATCCTCCACCCCCTTAATCACCCTATACAAGACGCAATCATCAGCAAACAACCTTAATCTTGACTCAATATCCCTTCCTATATCATTAATAAACATTATAAATAACAGTGGACCCAGCACCGACCCCTGCGGCACCCCCGATGTAACTTCGATAGCTGCTGATATGCTACCCCCCACCCTTACCCTTTGCGACCTATTTGCTAGAAAATCTCCCATCCACCTTACAACCCCTTTATCTGCAATCACACTATCAACCTTCCTCATCAAAATCCCATGAGACACTTTATCAAAAGCCTTTTCAAAATCAAGGAAAACTGCATCAACCTCCTCCCCCTTATCTAGAGCCTCCCCTATATCCTGAACAAGACCTATCAATTGCGTCTCGCAAGAATACCCCTCCCTAAACCCATGCTGGCTATCTACCAACCATCCCTCCCCCTCCAACACCTCCCTAACATAATTTGCTACTACCTTTTCCATTATCTTGCTCCCTACCGAAGTGAGACTAACAGGTCTGTAATTCCCTACTTGACTTCTATCCCCCCCCTTATGTATTGGCACTACAAGTCCTTCCCTCCAACCCTCCGGTATAGTACCTTCCCTTAACGATTTCCTGCAAATATCCCCTACAAACCTAACCACCCCCTCCCCCCCAATTTTCAAAAATCTACACATCAACCCATCCTGCCCCGATGCCTTTCTCCCTCCCATCTTTCCTAAAACCCTTCTAATATCAAGATTCGTTATCGTGAGTGGCTTGCTACCCCTCCCCCCTTCCCACTGCATACTAGAATCTTCCCTCTCTTGGAATACCTCCCCATAGTGTGAGTTTAAAGCCTCCGCTTTGTCCTTATCACCAGTAAATAACTCATCCCCAGTCCCCTTAAGTGTGGGTATTTCGCCCCCCCCTTTCTGGTTCCTTAGATGTTGATACAACCTTCTCCCTTTACCTTGGAATCCCTCATCATCCATTAAGTGCATCATATAATCATCCTTTGCATCGACCTTTGCCCTATTAAGAACTCCCTCCCACTCCTTAAGTTTCTCCTTACCTTTACCAGTCTTCCTATACCTCTTATATATTTCTCTGCACTTCCTCTTCAACCACCTAATTCTTTTATTATAATATACTGGGTCAGTCCCACCCCCCTTAGTCACCTGCGGCACAAACCTTTCCAACAAGCCCCTATATATCTGCAGAAAACTTTCCCACATTTCATTTACTCCCACATCCCTACTAGACCACTCTTCATACATTACCAGTAACTCCCTTTGCAAACCCTGAACATCAGCTCTATCATATCTCCAGATTGTCTTGTCCCTACTTTCACTATTATTTCCCTGCCTTCCCTCCCACCCACTACCTAGTGCTAACTCTACTATTGGGGCCCTATGATCGCTCATTCCCTCTACTACCTCCGAGTGAACCCATGCTTCCTCCGGCCTTACTAATATTACATCTAAAATGTTATTCCTCCCCTCCCCACAAATCCTCGTCCCCTCTCCTACCGTTTGCACTAACCCCTCATTAATAAGTTTACAGGCCCATTCCTGCCTTCTGCCTCCAAGATCCTCCCTCCCCCCCTCCCAGTGAACTCCAGGCAAGTTTAGATCCCCAGCTATTACTAACACTCTTCCTCTATCACCCATCACTACCTCTTCCAACCTATCTAACACTTGCCACTCCCCACTATCCTTAGGCCTGTATACTCCCACCACATCCACACAAGAACCTCCCCCCACCCTTACTTGCACACACATCATTTCAACCACATTATCTACCCACAACAATGTGCCCTTGACATTCTCCCTACAGACAATCATCACCCCCTCCCCATATCTATTTCTATCCTTGCGAAACACGTTATATCCCTTACGCCCTAGCTCCCCATTTAGAATCTCGTCATCCAACCATGTTTCCACACATACCACTACATCCGGCTCATACATTTCAATCAACGTCCACATTTGCTCCAATCTTTCCCCACTCCTTACACTCCTGCAATTAATTGACATTATCTTAACCCTCCCCTTATCCCTCCCCTGAATATCCCTCCCTTTGGTTTGACCATCCTCCTGTCACGCGAGACTACCTGCTATCCTAACAAAAAGATTACCTAGCTCTCTTGCCCCACTCCTATTCAGATGCAACCCATCCCCTGACAGTAAGCCCCTTCCCACCCACAACCTGCTGTTAACAAAAGTTGCATCCTCTACCACACACACCTCAGCCACTCTCTCATTCACCTCCACAATCATCTCCTTGCTTATGCCCCTCCCATCTACTCTATCCAATATCCCCCCAACCACCACCCTTGCCTTACTATACTTCTCCTTTACCACTCGCACCAACCCTTTCACTCTCTCCGCCACCACTTTCACATCCACCTTACTCCCCAGATCATTCGTGCCCACATTCAACACCACCACATTCACATCTTCACTACCCTTCCTACTGCCTACAATCTCAACCAGGTCACACACTCTGGCACCTCCATACACCTCAGCCTCCCCTCCATTCGCCTCCCACACACGCGCCGCATTCCGGATCATGGAATCCCCAATGAGCAACCTACTCTGCTTCCCACCCCCCTTCCCCCCTCCCCCAACCTTATGCTCATTTCTAACACACACCACAACCTCAACCCCTGCCCCATCAAACACACTCTCAATCAGGCTCCTCACAATCTCCCAACTCAAACCATCCAATCCACATCCAACCCTAGGCATTCCTATCCTCACCACTCCTTCCTCCACACACCTATGCCTCAACCTCTTCAAGCATTCCTCCACATCCTCCACTCTCGGCTTCCCACTCGACCTTTCCTTACTCACCATGTAGAATAACTTTCGTCCATCTACACTCATTTCAGCCACATCACCAACACGCTTACCCTGCTTCCTCAGATTCTCCACCCTTCCATACCTCACACGAAACTCCCTCGCAATACCCGCACTCATCTGCAGATCTGCACCCACGCAATGCGCTAGTGCCTGCACTCCATTCAGCTCAAACAGATCACCCCTCCATTCAGTCACACAACCACCCTCTTTCACTCCTCTTCCACTACCCTCTTCCATACACACTCCTCCCATTCCCTCACTTACACTCCTTACATCACTCCCCTGCACTCGTCTTTCATCCACCACATTCTCTTCCAACTTCCGCTCCTCTATCACCTCACTTGCATTCGACTCACACTCCCCATCCAAACTCACTCCAAGCAATCCCTCACGCTCCACTTCACTCACCACAACTTCCTTCCCCACTTTCACTCCATTCGCCCCCTCATTCATACCTTCACTTACATTCTCCTCAGTTGCACCTCCTTGCACCCCTCCTCCATTCACATCCATCCTTCCATTCTCACATCTGCACCATTCCTTCATACCCTGCACATCACTCTTCACCTCCTGCACATCCTTCACCATTTTCACCCTAGACTTAACTTACCTAAATTAGGCCTCTAGGGTAGGCCTAGGCTCTACTACTACTACCAAAAAGGACTCAATAGAATATGTGAATGTCCCAATTTTAAAATCAATTCAATGTCAATTCAATTCATTTATTGCATTCACTTGACTAGGCCTAGGCCTAGGTCATGTACCGTAATCGGAGAGCAGTATTCTCAGTGTCGGCCAATGAGAGAAGCCTGTTGCGGCTAGTCCGATTCTTAATCACAAGTCAGTTATATAAACCCACCTTACCACAATAGGCCTAGGCCTGTGTTACCAATTATAAATTGTTTTGCAGAAACCGGTAAAACCTCCGTCTTCCCGCCGGCACAGTGAGTGTGCTACATCTTTGGCAGAGTCGAATGCTGAGCCGGTGAAACCAATAAGCCCTGATACATTGCTGTTGGAACACAATTATTATGAGACTAGTCTTGTAAGAAAACGGAAACTTCTTCAAATGGAAACCAAAAACACAGAATGGAAGAAGAAACTTAAAGCTTCCTGTAGCAGAGAACGTCGCCGAAACTCAAAAATCTGCAATTTGCAAGATGTAATTGCAGTTTTAAAAGAAAGTCCTTAATTCATGGTCAAGGGGAAAACATTTTAGATTAGTATTTTTCTGGAGTTCCTCTGTACCTCAGTAAAATGCTGATCAAAAGTGGAGGCAAGAACCCCAAAAAAATTGAATACCCTGCCATGCTAAAACAATTTGCTTTAACCCTCCATTTTTATTCGCCTAAAGCATACCAATACCTGCGCCAAACGTTTTGCTTGCCAAGCGAATCTACACTAAGAAATTGGAGCCTTTAATACTGAAGTTAAACCTGGTAGGCCTATGTACAGTATGTTACCAAATTGCTCCTTAAGGTATGTTCTACTCTAACCTAAATTATTTAAATCTCTAATAATATTGTTTAATCTTTCTCTAGGATTTTTAGACTGCGCACTAAAAACTCTGAGTGAGATAAGTAAAAGTGCCGGTAAAGAACGTTCTCTAATGCTTGACGAGATGGCATTAAGAAAAAATACTCATTGGGATGGGAAGGAGTATCATGGGTTTGTTGATCTCGGCCAGGGCTATGGGGAGAAGAACTCACTGCCTATAGCAACCAGTGCACTGTGTTTTATGGCTACAAGCCTTAATGGTTCTTTGAAAGTACCAATTGGGTACATTTTGGTGTCTTCTCTGACTGATGATGTGCTAAAGAACCTTGTGATGGAAGCTTTGCAACACATTGATTCAAGCGGTGTTCAGTGCAATGCTGTGGTATGCGATGGTCTTGCAGCCAACAAATCCATGGCCCAGACATTGATGTTTGGACATCTGAGCCATATTTTCCACATCCATGTGACTCTACAAAGAAAGTGTACTTGATGCTTGATGTGTGCCATATGATCAAGCTGGTGCGTAATTTGCTTGCAGAACATGGAAAATTGAAAAATAGGCTAACAGGGCAGGTGAGTCAAAAAAATAATATTTATTTGTAGGCCTATAGCTGTTTAGGCCCTACATAGCCTAGATGCTTATAGGACTGTTGCTTTGCTGCCCATGCTATTTTGTTCTCTGAACAGTATATGTTTTTTTAAATTATACACTATTTCTTGGCAATACATAGACCAGCTGCACTGTTGCAGGAGAAGCAAGGGCTGCGGGCAGCAAACGAGCTGGGCCAATCTCATGTAAACTTTCAACGGCAAAAAATGAAAGTAAAATTAGCGGCGCAAGTGTTCAGTTCCTCTGTAGCAAAGGCTAGATGCTGTTTGCAAAACAAAGTAATGAGCCCGGGTTTGAAGACTGCAATTGCAAAGGAACGGTCGACTTCATTCAAATAATCGACAGGTTCGTTTTTGAAACTGGAAGCAATCTAAATTGCTAACATTGTTATAGGACAAAATATATCTAACTCTTTTGTTTTGTTTGACAGGTTGTTTGATTATTTAAACAGTCGACACATGCAAGGTAAAGGTTATAAAACCCCTATTAGGAAATGGAACCTGCATATTTACATGTCATTTTTCACCAAGACAACAGCTATGCTGAAAAGCCTGACATTAATGGATGGAACGCCAGTGTCCCATTCTCGGAGAAAGACATGTGCTGTAGGCTTAAGTCTTGCCATGAAAACGGTGTTGGCCTTGGCTACGGAAATGCTCACTGGTGATAGCCCAAAAAAGACGTAAGCGATCTCCCTAGTTATCCTTGTGTTGCTTTGTACTTTGTACACACTGTGCTTCCAAAGAATCTTAATTGCTCACAAATCTTGGTTTCAGATTTTTTCTCACATATAAGTTGACCCAAGATCACCTTGAACTTTTTTTTGCTGCAAAGTCGGGGTGGTTTTAACAACAACCCTGCGGCTTATCAGCTTCGCTCAACAATACGGCAAATTTTGGTGGCCAAATGTAATAAAGCCTTTCAAGGAAGCGGTAATTGCATCCCACAAGATGATACAAACCTGGTATGCAGCGATTTTCTGCCAAGGAATCCTGAAGCCAATGCTGTTACCGATGCAGCGATGCTGTTACAGTCTAAACCCCTTCTGAAGATTATGTTCCTGACATCCCACACCTCTTTTCATTTGTGGATAATGTGTCGATTTACATAGCAGGGTATGCAGTCTTGGGTAGTAGCCCGCTACTTGTAGCATGCTACATTTTTCGTGTAGCGAGCCCTGTAGCGCGCTTCTTTTATTATAACGCTAAATGTAGTTGTAGCATGCTAAATTTTTTGTAGCTGTAGCGATAAAAGTAGCGCGACTTTTGTGGCTACTTTTAGAAACGTTTGTGCCAATTATTCTACTGTTCTGAGCCGAAATTTTTCCATTTTTACCATCACGAATATCAGTGGGAATATCACTGTTCATAATTTTTTTGGCACCCCATTTCATATTGAACCATTTCTCCGAAAGTCTATGCCCTCCCCCTCACACTAGCCCACGAGGGATGGATGGACAATAACACTTGTCAAAGTGTCAACCCTCTAATCCCATGTTTCTGACTTCGGGCACGTACGAGGTGTTGGATGGGGTGTTAACCTGCGACTAATTGCCATCTTGAACAGTCTTGTTCGTGTATTGGAGGTGGACACTGGACAGTGTTGGTTGTCGTTGCGTTTCTGTCGTAGTGCATCGGAATAGCTACCGTATATCGGAAAAAAATATTTATTGTGACTGAAATTTGTGATACATCGTTAATTATTAATTAGGAAGTCATCATTGTATAATATTAATATGTCTGAGATGTGTGTTTACATTAGATACCGCAAGTTGTATCGCTGATTTGTAATTTTCAACTGTGGTATTGTGAATATCTAGGCCTATATCAATGTGTGTGTCATTGGCTAGTGTATTGTACAAATTTTGTACAGTATTCGATTTAACCAAGAATATTTATGCATTTCTATATGGCTTCTAGGTACGTAGAATGTAGAGTTTTTCCTAGTGGATCTCGTGGGTACATGATAGTTAATGTGTTCCAAGAGGTCGGTATCTGTAAAGTTATTGACAATTTTATAAAGAAATACCAGGTCAGTGAACTTGCGCCTATCACTTAACGTCACCAAGTTATTTTCTTCACACAGTGATAAATAATTACGCCTGTTGTATGTTACTCCCTTTTTGAAACAGACAAATTTTTTACTCCCTTTTTGAAACAGACAAATTTTTTAAAACACTGCTGAACACGCTCCAGATTTGCGATACTTGTCACATGGTGTGGATTGTATATTGCACTAGCATAATCAAGGTGATACCTTATCAGAGTAACGTACAGCCTTCGCATTGTTGGGATTGAAAGGTCCTTCCTGCAATGTCTTTTCACGAATCCGAGAAGTTTAAGTGCCTTGCCTTGGGTTTGATGTGTGACAAGTGTTTGTTGAAGGTCAGATCACTTGTAATGAATACTCCAAGATCCTTCACTAATCACTGCGCTCAGTGTAGCGAGAGCCTCCCCATTGAGTTTATACACAAAAGTTATGACATTTTTTTTTCTTGTTTGTGAACGTAATTGAGTTACACTTTCCTATGTTGAAGTCCAGTTTCCATATGGTACACCAGTTCGCAAGGGCATTGAGGTCAGCTTGCAGCAACGCACTCTCACGTTCATTGCGGATGGGTTGTAATATTTTAAGGTCATCTGCGTACATGAGGCACGAGCTTGATTTGAGGCACTTTGGTATATCGTTGACAAATAGTGTAAACATTAATGGTCCCAAGATCGAGCCCTGTGGCACCCTGGATGTGATGCGAACAGGAGATGAGAGGCCCTCGCTGATCGTTACAGACTGAGTCCTGTTGCTGAGGTAGCTCGCGAGTAGATCGTAGTGTTTCCCACAGATACCGAACCCCTTCACCTTCACAAGCAGTAGCTCGTGATTCACGCTGTGGGCGTTGGAGTTGAGCCCACAGAAATACAGAGAAAACGTAGCTTAACCTTGTGGCATTTTGGTTGGGGGGATGTGTGGGGCTCCCGTCATAGCGCTACGCAAGAGATACTACCAATTCAAAAATATGACAGTTCGTACTAAAAATATCAAAAACATTTTCTAAACATTGAAAGTGTGTGGATTTAGGAACATCAAATCGTTTTTTACTAATAAAAATAGTTCAAATGATGAAATCCGTAATTAAGGTGGTGCTAACGCACCAGCACACATTAACACCAGTCACTATACTGTCACCATATCAACACTTGCCGCTACGAGCACTAGTGTTGGGTGTCGCAGCCTTATCGTACGTAAAACATGTACATGATTCTATTATTCTACTACGGTATACGCCCGGACGTTTCTGCGTCCGTTCACCACTTGTTCCTCAACTACATATAACTTTAATCATTGCATTTCATATTTTTTATTTGCGCCCTTCTATTTTGCCATAGTAACTCAGGGAATGACAATTTATAAACTTTTGCCTTCGAATGGTAAATAATGTCAATAGTGTAAGCATTGCATACGTTTGGTCTTGATTGAGTGATAGTTGAAACATATGATTGCTTTGTCTTTTTATCATCCAGTCCTATAAATAAAACAAGAAACTACAAATTGTAGATGATCTTTATTGAAAACTGTCATAACATAAGTATTTCGTTCAATTAATACACAAAATTCCTAAATTTAAAATGGTATTGTTAATGAGTATTGATGTCTTTACAATTCACAATCAATAAAACTAGTGTATTGGCGCAATTATGATTGTTGTTAAGTGGGTGTACATCTTTCGTGAAGGACATTGCATTTCATAACGTTTGTTATTCTGAGTGATCATTCTCAAACGTGCTGTTGTCAACACCTTTCTCCTGCATATTGCTACCCTTTCTGATCTCCAATGGAATTACTTCAGTCTCATCGTCATCCTTCAATACGACATACTCGTAGCTCCAAGCCATCGCGGCAAATATTATCATGGCGAGGAACATGATCCCGGCAAACAGTAGGAACTCATACATCTAAAAGAAACAAAATAGTTAAATTTATTTAATTGTGTGTAGTTAGTTATAATTTTAACCATAAGTGCTTAGAGTGGCGCAAATTAAAGTTCGGTTCAGAATATTGATCTAGGATGCTTAGATAATGCTTAGATAGAGCTAATCCCGGCCCTCTAGATCTGCAACAAACAATGCACAAAAGTGAAAAAATATGCACCTAAACATAACTACCAAGGACCCTAGATAGAGCAAATCACGGCTTTCTAGATTAATTCTGAAAATCATCCAAAATCTCAACAGATAGCAAGTTTGTTAAGCGAGCGAAGCGAGCGTTTCCACTTGACTCTTATGGCACTTCGTTCTGTTTTTTTTTTGTTTGTTTGTTTGTTTGTTTGTTTTTTTTTTTTTTTTTTTTTATGTCCGTCGATAGCGGTCGAACGGAAGGTCCGATCAACTTGAAATTTGGACCATCCACAAGCCTCGATGTGGATTGAAGGTGTATAGTTTTGAGGCAAAATCGTTCGAAAAGTTACAAAGTTACACCATAGTTACTGCAAAATATTTTTCTGAAACAAAATGGCGGCAAAATGTGAGATAGCCAGATTTTTTTACAGATTTTTCCGGTTACGAATATGTTAATGTAATGGCGATCTGATAAATATTGGCAAAGTTACACAAAAGTTACTCGAAAATATTTTTCTAAAACGCAGTAACGGCAAAATGTGAGGTGGCTATCTTATAGTAAATTTTTGTCCAGTCACGAATATACTAATGTTATACAACAACAACAACGCGATCAGATACATATAAGAGGCAGAAATTACATTTCTATTGCTGTCAATAACTGTTAGTAACGGTGGCGGACCGCGGCGAAAACATGACAGCGAAAATTCTTAGCAACGCACATTGCACTGCATCCAACAATGTCGGGAAGTATAATAGCTATGGAAATTAGAAAAAATGTTGCAATGCGCATTCTTGAATTGTTGTTAATTGTTGTTTGTATAAGCATTGAAATCTTTTTGCCAGAAAGTTCGTAGATATTGACGCGCTCGCTTATCAACGCGTCAAACAGAGCGTTTTCCTAGTTATATTCATTGATGACGTTGTTGTCAACAATGTTCACTGGTTATTACCTGATTCTCGAATATCCTAGCTCCAGCAATGATGGCAACAATAACATTGCCAACCGCAGACGTCATAAGCCACGCAGAAGTAAGAACAGCCTTCATACTCACTGGTGCCTAGAAATTGAAAACATAATATTAATATATGAAATACCCTAAAGTTCAAACAAATAATAATAATTATTCACTTGTGTAGTTGAATGTGATGTGTTTACAGAATCGTAATGCAATCTTACCTGGGTAAATGAGAACTGGAGTCCGGTGACTGAGAACATAACTTCACCCGCTGTCATCACTATGTATTGTGGCATAAGGAACATTATGTGGACACTGTTGGGGTCTGTTACTGTGTGCAAGCGAGATATCTGAAACAGTTAATTACTGTGGCATCAGGAACATTATGTGGACACTGTTGGAGTCTGTTACTGTGTGCAAGCGAGATATCTGAAACAGTTAATTACTGTGGCATCAGGAACATTATGTGGACACTGTTGGAGTCTGTTACTGTGTGCAAGCGAGATATCTGCAACAGTTAATTACTGTGACATCTGGAACATTATGTGGACACTGTTGGGGTCTGTTACTGTGTGCAAGCGAGATATCTGCAACAGTTAATTACTGTGACATCAGGAACATTATGTGGACACTGTTGGGGTCTGTTACTGTGTGCAAGCGAGATATCTGAAACAGTTAATTACTGTGGCATCAGGAACATTATGTGGACACTGTTGGGGTCTGTTACTGTGTGCAAGCGAGTTACCTGCAACAGTTAATTACTGTAACATCAGGAACATTATGTGGACACTGTTGGGGTATGTTACTGTGTGCAAGCGAGATATCTGAAACAGTTAATTACTGTGGCATCAGGAACATTATGTGGACACTGTTGGGGTATGTTACTGTGTGCAAGCGAGATATCTGAAACAGTTAATTACTGTGGCATCAGGAACATTATGTGGACACTGTTGGCGTATGTTACTGTGTGCAAGCGAGATATCTGCAACAGTTAATTACTGTGACATCAGGAACATTATGTGGACACTGTTGGGACATGTTACTGTGTGCAAGCGAGATATCTGAAACAGCTAATTACTGTGGCATCGGGAACATTATGTGGACACTGTTGGAGTCTGTTACTGTGTGCAAGCGAGATATCTGAAACAGTTAATTACTGTGATATCAGGAACATTATGTGGACACTGTTGGGGTCTGTTACTGTGTGCAAGCGAGATATCTGAAACAGTTAATTACTGTGACATCAGGAACATTATGTGGACACTGTTGGGGTCTGTTACTGTGTGCAAGCGAGATATCTGAAACAGTTAATTACTGTGACATCAGGAACATTATGTGGACACTGTTGGGGTCTGTTACTGTGTGCTAGCGAGATATCTGAAACAGTTAACTACTGTGGCATCAGGAACATTATGTGGACACTGTTGGAGTCTGTTACTGTGTGCTAGCGAGATATCTGAAACAGTTAACTACTGTGGCATCAGGAACATTATGTGGACACTGTTGGGGTCTGTTACTGTGTGCAAGCAAGATATCTGAAACAGTTAATTACTGTGACATCAGGAACATTATGCTGACACTGTTGGGGTATGTTACTGTGTGCAAGCGAGATATCTGCAACAGTTAATTACTGTGGCATCAGGAACATTATGTGGACACTGTTGGACTTTGTTACCGTGTGCAAGGGAGATATCGTTGGGAGAACATTCTAATCCAGTTCAATCAAACGTTTATTTATGCCATGATTTACTTGATGCAAAGAAATCAATTAAGTTGTGTCTTATTAAGTTATTACGACACCGTGGGAGAGAATATCAGCCTATCAGTTAAAAAAATTGTAACGTGATTGTGTTTAGCATTTGCATAAGGAGATTTAACTGTTTTAACAATAGTTTTGGCATTATTTTAGAAACTTGTTTCTCACTCGCTTAAACTATGTTAAAGGACATCACAACACTGTGATTTTCCGGCGTTATAAAATGCGTTATTTTTTTTAATGATTTATGGCGAAAACTAGAAGTCTCTAGCTTGTACCAGAAATTTATAATAAATTATTGAAATTACCCAAGTTTTGGTGGTGCGCGCGCACCCGATAATCGTGACGTCACGCTTGCGCATTTTTCAAGTCGAAGCAGACGCTAAATTATGAGCCAGCGCCGTGAAAAACTCTCGCTGTAGCTGAAGATATGGTACTCAGAGAAAAACAAATGATATCATCGTGTTCTGCGATCTTTTCTCTTCAATAACATTGTTAAAGAAAATACTTTTGTTGAACAGAAAACATAGTTTAAATTAATTTTTCAAATGCCTTCAATTTCACTAAATTAGCGTGTTTTTAACAACATTGAAAGCGTGTAAGATAAACGAAATGTTAAGATATTTTCATACTGACATATAGCCACATGCATGCAGAAAAATAAAAAAAATACGGCATGTATATTGAGGGAAACGTGTGCACGTGTGCGTTTAATATATTTAGATGCATTTTCGGTCAACTGGGCGGCAGTACAAGCGATCGCCAGAACGAGTCACGCCCGCGGCTGACTGTTGTCAGAATACTACTCATCTAACAAACGTAAACTTTACCCCAACCGCTGTAGCTCGTGATGGATCATAACTGGCGCACACCTGCCTAGTATGAGACACAGGGACGTGGGTTTATATCCCGTATGCATGTGTTAAATGTTGTCGGTCATCATCACCTATTATACACTCATCCTCTAATGTATCTCTATAAGAAATCATCTAATAAAAGTGTAAAACAATAATAATAATAATAATAACAATAATAATAATAATAATAATAATAATAATAATAATAATAATAATAATATTAATAATATATTTTAATAATTAATTAATTAACAATATAAAAATATAACTAAAAATATTGTTACCATAGTAATAAATAATATTAAATTACTACCAACAAATCCGCATAATAAGAATAATAATGGTTACTATGGTGTTATCCGTGGGCTAAGTTTCAAACGAGTAGTAAAAAGGTTAATGTTTTCTGAAAAGCCGCAACGAGATTTCTGTCATACAGCGGTAGGCTGCTGCGCGAATCAACAACAAAACATGCCTGGATATACCACACAAATACTTGCACATTTTGAAAAGAATTATAAGTGACATATTTTTTTTTATTTTTCTGCATGCATGTGGCTATATGTCAGTATGAAAATATCTTAACATTTCGTTTATCTTATCCGCTTTCAATGTTGTTAAAAACACGCTAATTTAGTGAAATTAAAGGCATTTGGAAAATTAATCAAAACTATATTTTCTGTTCAACAAAAATATTTTCTTTAACAATATTATTGAAGAGAAAAGATCGCAGAACACGATGATATCATTTGTTTTTCTCTGAGCACCATATCTTCAGCTACAGCGAGAGTTTTTCACGGCGCTGGCTCATAGTTTGGCGTCTGCTTCGACTTGAAAAATGCGCAAGCGTGACGTCACGATTATCGGGTGCGCGCGCATCACCAAAACTTTAGTCCTTACAATAATTTATTATAAATTTCTGGTACAAGCTAGAGACTTCTAGTTTTCGCCATAAATCATTAAAAAAAATAACGCATTTTATAACGCCGGAAAATCACAGTGTTGTGATGCCCTTTAAGTTCATATTTATACAACCCTACCACTACTGAACAGTACTACTAGCAATGAGCCACAACAAAATACACTTCGGACAAGTCTTTGGTACTAGAATGAAATTGATTAACGACCTTCTCATAAAAAATCGCATGATTACTACAGCGATTGAAGCTGACAAATTTTCTCATAGATTTTTATCGGCTAGAGTGTTTGATATGTTTACCTCCAGATCTTTATTTTAAAAATTATTATGAATTTGTAAATGTTACCTCTGAATATTATTAGGAGCAAGTACAGTAACTATAAAGATGTCTTGTACATATTTATATTTGTTTATATGTTTGGATATTTGTTATAGCATTTTGTTTTATTGTTATTTTTTATATTTATTTTGTTCAGTGTTTTGTTATTGTTCCATAGTAAATTCTTTAGTTTTGTTTATTGTAGACCTTTGTAAGTCAGTGTTATAAGTTAATGAAAAAATAAATACATACTAATTAATAAATAAACAATTAAATAAATAAATTGTATTTCATCCATCCGCCTTCATACACGTAATAATAATGCTAATGGAAGGTTCTACTTACGAAGCTGCCGTCCGCCTTCTCAACGAGCAGTAGGGAATAAACTGCGCCGATCTCGAGCTGTAGATCCTTAATTATTTCCTTGCTCGCATAGGAAACTGTGTAGCTGCAACAACACGTTATATACATCAATGCAATGAAGAAATCTATTAACCCACGTTTAGTTTAAATCACAAATGTATACGAATATGATTTGCCATCAATTTTCTCGGAACCATGAAAAAATATAATTTCTAATAATAAATACTTTTCATCCGTGGAAGATATTTTTATTTTTTATTTTATTAAATAGACAGCCCAATGCTCGTCAAACTAATTAGTCCAATAGCACCAACTTAATTTTCTTTCTCTCTAAGTTACTAACTTGTAGTAGAAACAGTTTCATTAGGGATGATTGCCTATACCTTGGGCTGGATCATGTAAATTACTAACACAACGGGCGTGACTAATGACGATTGCTCTACTAAAAGACTGCATTTATGAACGTGTGAAACAATGCCGGGAATCTGTTGTTTTTCGTTGAGACAGCATGTATGAAAGGGGTAATAGATAAGGATGAGGTCTGTATGAGCACAGAACACAAACCCGTTATCTGTCGTTTGAGACTACTTACTATCTACACTAGGGCTAGTATAGACATAATCAATTTTTTTCGTAGGAATACCCGTTATAGGGTACACATCAGCTATACCTGATGTGCCCCTCTTCAGGTGACTAACTAGATTACTAGGGTGTTTGGATAGTTGGGAAGGAATGTCCGAGGGCTGAAAGTATGACTCAGTCCCAGCATTCGCCTTTACGTCTTAGGAAAACCTCGGGAAAAACCTGAAGTCAGGACTGCCGGTGGCCGGAATCGAACCAGCGACCTCCCGAACTAGAATCGCGACGTCTTACCGCTGAGCCAACTCTATCGGTGTGTAGACATAGATCGTACTTCGTTATAATAACACAAATAGTCACGTATAGAATTACTAAAAACTGCTGCACCATTTGTAAATATCAAAACGTTACAAAACAGAAAAAGTAAAAAATAGCGTACATAATTACTTACGTGATAATCGAACAAAAATATATAAACTAGAGCACATTACAATAACATGCACGACTCGAAACCACACGATAACGGGCATAATATTTATTACCTTGATATTCTGAACTCGTAATAATCTGTCCCAAGAAGTTCTTTGCTCATTTCGACTTCTGTGTTGTTCTTTTTGTCATCGGTAAACTTAAGCGTCCTGTCGCTCTGAATGGGGCCGTTTATTACCCTGAAACAATAATTGCAGTCTAATATAGTCACTATTTTTAGAAAAACAATACATTAGTAATTAGTATAATATAACATACCGACACTTCACCATGTATATTTTAGTTTACTACTTCACTGTAGATAGGTACGAATTCACCTAACTTTGTTAATCTCCGATTTAATAATCTCTGATTGGAAACCATGGTTTCAACAAACATTACATAAAAGATGCATTTTGTACTTTCTCAGTCGCCACGTTTGTTGAGACAAATCCCTGATTAACCGGTTATCTATTAGGGACTAATCGTTTAGTGATATCAATCTCATAGCATAGATTTTTTGACGTTTCAACATTGAAGTATTAATTCCTTGATGTGCTCCTGTAATTTTTGTTTGGGACTTGTTAGGTAGGCAGCTGTTTATGTTGTTATAATTTCTTTGTACATTTCGAATAGTTATATTTATTTTCTTTCACAACAAATAAGAAGAGAAAATAATAAAATATATACATACAACATTTCTAGACATTAAGTTAATAAATGCAACTCATATACTTATTATAACTTAAACAGAACGAGATTCAATATTTCCACTTGAGCCACAACGATAAAGTACAAACCACGGACTAAGAAAAGCACCATTGTGCAAACACTTCTTTTGAAGCTTGCTTTTAACATTTAAGTTTCAAGCTTCAGACTGAAGTTTCTTAATAAAGAAAAAGCATAAGATACACGATTGTTCAACAAACTGTTGTTGGAGTACACTTGTTTTAAATAATGAAGATTTCAGTTTCTCACCTAAGTTTAGGCTTGGTATTGTCAGTTTTCTCAACATCATCGTAGGCCAAATTACCACCAACTTCGATCGCATTCGACGTCTCATTGTAGTAAATCACATACGACCTTGACTTCTTCTCATTCAAGGTCACCAGCGTCTTGACGTCAGTGACCTTGTACGGACACGAAGGGTCCAGCTCGACGTCGAAGCTCAACGTTGTCCCTCCAGAGACGCTCAAGTGTTCCATCTCCCACATGTCAAGTGCCTTGATCACGTGGTCGGACACACCGTGAAGGTTCGCTATTACCGGACAGTCGAAGGTGTTGAAGAACCGCAACTGACCTTCGCCTGTCTTCGGTACGACTGCGTAGGTCGGCTGGAAGAATAGAGGCAGGTGATTGTCTATGTGTCAGACTAGTCTCATTATGCCTTACCTACAAACGTACAAGAAATAAACATAATAAATAACAAACATTTCGTTTGTCAAATTAGATCTCCCCCCCCCCCCCCTCATAAAGTGTCACTATATCAAGTAATTTCACTACATTCCCGAAACTACCTTTGTTAAATCTCTGTTTGAAAGTTCTTTATTAGCATTCGCGCTTATGATTTTTTTAAACGGTTACATTGAAGTATAAACTATACCATTAAATTAACTAGGCCCGGGGTAAAATTTGGCCCAGAGTGAGTCTGCCAGTCGTAAGAGGAGGGACGAAATGACGTCCTCCCATTTACCTTTTCTTCTGTATAACCCGTTTGAATAATAGTCATCCTACTTCTCCCTTTCCTCTAATCACTATCTCGAAGTCAAATGACATAACGGTTCAGCACGTCTTTCAACAAATACAATATAAATCAATAGATCCGCCGCTATAGCACAACACCATGCACACCAATGGAAGACCATACCTCGAGCGCCAGCTCCACGAAGGCGGAGAGTAGGAAGGCCACTCCGGCCAGGATACCCCCCCAGCCGAGTCGCTGCAGAGGTTTCGTCAACAGATTGCACTTGGCCAGTAGAGGGTAGACGCCGACCTCGAACAGTGGTACGAACAGCAGGATGAGAAACGGGTTCACGACTTGCATCTGCTCGGCCTGCATCGTGAAGCCTCCCATCTGGCCGTCCATCCGCGAGGCTTGGAAGGTCCATCGGGATCCCTGACGGACAGAAAGCAGCGGCAGTGTTAGGTTAGATACCCTGGCATTACTTGCATCTGCTCGGCCTGCATCGTGAAGCCTCCCATTTGGCCGTCCATGCGCGAGGCTTGGAAGGTCCAGCGGGATCCCTGACGAACAGAAAGCAGCGGCAGTGTTAGGTTAGATACCCTAGCATTACTTTCCGTTGTCCAGCATATCTTACAGAATATATTATGCAATATAGCACTCTCAGAATATGTGAAACTATATGGGGCAAGCTATCCAGACTGAAAGAATATTCTCGTGAAAGAGAGGAGACAGAGTGGTGGGAGGGAGATCACAAGTAGGCCTAACTCTACCTGTTGGTCGTAGAGTGCCCAGAAGATGGGAAGGGGGATCAACAACAACAAGTAACTCTACCTGTTGGTCGTAGAGTGCCCAGAAGATGGGAAGGGGATCAACAAGTAACTCTACCTGTTGGTCGTAGAGCGCCCAGAAGATGGGGAGGGGGATCAACAAGTAACTCTACCTGTTGGTCGTAGAGCGCCCAGAAGATGGGGAGAGGGACCAACAAGTAACTACCTGTTGGTCGTAGAGCGCCCAGAGGATGAGGAGAGGGATCAACAAGTAACTCTACCTGTTGGTCGTAAAGCGCACAGAAGATGGGGAGGGGGGATCAACAAGTAACTCTACCTGTTGGTCGTAGAGCGCCCAGAAGATGGGGACGGGGGATCAACAAGTAACTCTACCTGTTGGTCGTAGAGCGCCCAGAAGATGGGGACGGGGGATCAACAAGTAACTCTACCTGTTGGTCGTAGAGCGCCCAGAAGATGGGGAGGGGGATCAACAAGTAACTCTACCTGTTGGTCGTAGAGCGCCTAGAAGATGGGGAGGGGGGTCAACAAGTAACTCTACCTGTTAGTCGTAGAGCGCCCAGAAGATGGGGAGGGGGATCAACAAGTAACTTTACCTGTTGGTCGTAGAGCGCCTAGAAGATGGGGAGGGGGATCAACAAGTAACTCTACCTGTTGGTCGTAGAGCGCCCAGAAGATGGGGAGGGGATCAACAAGTAACTCTACCTGTTGGTCGTAGAGCGCCCAGAAGATGGGGAGAGGGATGAACAAGTAGGCGACTCTCAACATTGCTTTGATGTCCGATACTGTCCTCTCGCCAAACTTCTCAATCGAGTAATCCAGCCAATGTTCTTTCTTCTCCGTGCTCTTGCGTTTGGTTGCCAATGCGTGCTGAGGACGAAAGATAAAGTTGTAAGATAGTATTTTTCATAATACGTGGAAAGTCGGGCAGTACCATCTTCATTTCCTTATTTTTGATTTCATTATTGAGATGTTCATAATATGGCTTTATAAATACGGTAGGTAAATGGAATTGGGGTAAAAGGATATAATGATACAGTGCAAAATAAAAATAAATAAAAACTACCTTACCTTGATCACCGTCATGGTTTCCACCACAATATTTCCCTCGGGTTTTTTCATCACATAAAACGGTTTTCCGATTAGAAACACAACTAGAAAAGAAAAACAGCTTTAGCTTATCTTAATATTTATTATTTATTTTCAATACGCAATCACCCAGCCAGGACAAACTATACCAAGTATATTGATGGAAACAAGAAAACGGTTAAGCCCCATCGCACAACAGTGTCATGTACATTGACATTAACATTGCACCTTGTTGTAATGATGATTATTATGTCTATATAGTGCCGGTCCTGGTGGGTATCCGCTGCACTGTGAGGAGTGTTAAATTTCAGTTTCAGATAGGCATTGACTTTCAACATTATTTATTAGAGAGTGGTCTCGATTAAAATGATTGGGGTAGCAGTTAGTTAAACTTCGACGAAATTACGTTATTGACGTCAGAAACATGTCCCAACACGTTATACCTGTCATTCACAGTTAATATCGGATGATTAATGACTTATTAAAATACACCAATACATTACCAAAGATGATAGTCATGTTAGCTTGTTATCAATAACGAGCACGTTGAAATAAACCGTTTATCATTATCACACACAGTCCTGTCAAGGGTGATAAGGTTGATTATGTCCCTAGACAATGAGTAGGATATGATGCAAGTCTAAACGTTATTTCCAGGCAGAACATCGAAATAAATTTAATGGTATCCACTACCCGGAATAACGTAAACTCATAATAATACACAATATTCTTATCGTCTGCCCACTTGACTTCTAATAAATATTTTAAGTGAGGTACTCAATCCACATACACAAGTTTATAGTAACAATTAATTGAGTACATTGGTTATTATAACTCGCCTCTGTTTCAAAAGTTCCCATACATTTATTTTTTGAATAAAACCGTGTGCTCTTAAATAGAATCAAAACGGAGACCGAGAAAACAAAATCTCGTATCTGTTAGATTAATCTTTGCTACTAGACCGAAAAGAAGAGAAGCATTACTAATAATGGAAGGTAATTAATTAATTAAATAATTAATTAAATAATTAATTAATAATTTGTCCTAGGAATACCGTTATAGGGTGCAATCAGCTTTACCTGATATGCCCCTCTTCAGATGACTAACTATCACTACGTTTATCAAGTGGACTGGGTTCGGACTGACTTCAGTGCGCATCACTGAGCTCGGAACCCGTTTAGCAAGTATATACTTCAATCCAGAGTTTTCCTATTAAACCCTATTCATAATCCTATATTAAACCGGGCTAGATCGGCTTCGTAACAGAACTGAAATAAGCTCGAACTGAGGTGTTTATCAGTCGAACTCGGTGCGCACTAAACTCGGCTCGCACCGCCAAGTGGGAGCCCAGTCCGCTTGATAAACGTGCTGCATAGGTATGTAAGGGTGTTTGGATAGTTGAAAAAGAATGTCCGAAGGCTGATAGTACGACTCAATCCCAGCATTTGATTTTACGAATGAGGAAAACCTCGACAAAAACCTTCAGTCAGGATTGCCGGTGACTGGAATCGAACCGGTGACCTCCCGACTTAGAGTCTCGCGTCTTACCGTTGAGCTACCTCTAACGGTAATGGAAGGTAGTCTGATACTCCGTACGACGAGGTAGTCGTCTAACTTACTGATAGCGATGAACATGAGAACGGCAGGGACGCCATACGCCAAGGGATAACAGCTATCCTTGCCGAAGCACTGGACGTCTTCCCTCAGGATGGGCGTTAGGAACGTAGACACCAAACTGCCGGAGTTGACAGCGAAGTAGAAGATGGAGAAGAAAGTTTCGACTTGTGCTTGTTGCTGCGGCACGATGAACTGGTCACCACCAAACGCTGACACACAGGGTTTTATTCCGCCCGTTCCTATCGCAATGATGACTAAGCCCAGGATGCTTATTGCTCTGTGAAAGAACAGAAATATATATTTTTATTATTAAAATGAAATCGTAACATCAAAAACAGAATACGTTTTGTATACGATTGGTGAACTTTCGTATTCAAACCTTGACTTAATGCAAAATCAAGCAAACAATACAGAACATGACAATACACTACTGCGTTTGTAACATTTAACCAGTGAGTTGATCGCAATACCGACTCTTTAAAGTCGATCGATGATAACTGCACATGTAATATAAATCATTCAAATTGTATGTACTGCAAGTTGAGATTAAGCTTGTGAATATTGTAGAAAAAAATATGCACCTACCGCTATTAGTTTTTTATTTATTGAGTGTTGAAATGCGTTGGAATTCCCTATGTTATACATTGTAACTGAACAAAAACCTACACTTTCAATCGTAAAACTTTGCGTAGCACCTTCAAAAAGTAATATATTGTAACAAATTTTCGTCCTAAATGTAGATAACTTCATGACTAACATGAATACGTTTGAAAAGATGATCGAACGCGATCCGTTTTCGAGATATTCACGTTGGTGTGTCAATTTTACGTCAAATCTACTCAAATTAGAAACTATAAATATACTTTATTGATAAAACAAAATTTATAATTTCAAGAAGTTCAGTATTAAATGCTAATTCATGTAATAATTCTTGAAATTCATTATTTAGAATAAAAAAAGTATTTTTTTATGTCCATTTAATTTGAATAGTTTAGTTGTTGTATTGAATAGGTAGTTCACTTCATCGATCGACTTTAAAATGTCTAACAAGAAACAAATTTTGCAGTATTTAGCTAAAACGCATAACATCCATCTGCACAGAAAGTTAGTAAAAACATTATGTATTATCTATGGATACACAAAAAGTTATTTTTGGGGGTTATCATTACTCGTTACACATTCAGTTTTTAGTTCCACCCATACGAACTCACTTGCCGGACCACTGGACACAAAACAAACATAAAAGTAATTACTAAGATCATCTATTAAATATAGTTCATTTAGTAGCACGGTACAGTACATCTACGCCGAAAATCATATCAAATAGTTTCTATTGTCACCAAAAGTCTGTCTGCATGATCTTAACAATAAAATATAAACAAATGCTCCTGTTAACTTCCAGTCATTAAACACTAAACTAAACAAAACATTTAAGAAGAATGTATGATGCGACAAATGCTATACGCTATATATGCTATACGTGTGGGGAGTGGGTTACAATCCAACGTACCTGGTGGGCATCCCGTCTATGGCCGTGTCTGCCGAGGCGATGGTAAGGGTGACGTTGCCTATAGCGTACACGATGGACAAGTACAATGCAACGTACCTGGTGGGCATCCCGTCTATGGCCGTGTCTGCCGAGGCGATGGTAAGGGTGACGTTGCCTACAGCGTACACGATGTACAAGTACAATGCAACGTACCTGGTGGGCATCCCGTCTATGGCAGTGTCTGCCGAGGCGATGGTAAGGATGACGTTGCCTTTAGCGTACACGATGGACAAGTACAATGCAACGTACCTGGTCGGCATCCCGTCTATGGCCGTGTCTGCCGAGGCGATGGTAAGGGTGACGTTGCCTATAGCGTACACGATGGACAAGTACAATGCAACGTACCTGGTCGGCATCCCGTCTATGGCCGTGTCTGCCGAGGCGATGGTAAGGGTGACGTTGCCTATAGCGTACACGATGGACAAGTACAATGCAACGTACCTAGTGGGCATCCCGTCTATGGCCGTGTCTGCCGAGGCGATGGTAAGGGTGACGTTGCCTACAGCGTACACGATGGACAAGTACAATGCAACGTACCTGGTGGGCATCCCGTCTATGGCCGTGTCTGCCGAGGCGATGGTAAGGGTGACGTTGCCTATAGCGTACACGATGGACAAGTACAATGCAACGTACCTGGTGGGCATCCCGTCTATGGCCGTGTCTGCCGAGGCGATGGTAAGGGTGACGTTGCCTATAGCGTACACGATGGACAAGTACAATGCAACGTACCTGGTGGGCATCCCGTCTATGGCCGTGTCTGCTGAGGCGATGGTAAAAGTGACGTTGCCTATAGCGTACACGATGGACAAGTACAATGCAACGTACCTGGTGGGCATCCCGTCTATGATCGTGTCTGCCGAGGCGATGGTAAGAGTGACGTTGCCTATAGCGTACACGATGGACAAGTACAATGCAACGTACCTGGTGGGCATCCCGTCTATGGCCGTGTCTGCTGAGGCGATGGTAAGAGTGACGTTGCCTATAGCGTACACAATGGACAAGTACAATGCAACGTACCTGGTGGGCATCCCGTCTATGGCCGTGTCTGCCGAGGCGATGGTAAGGGTGACGTTGCCTATAGCGTACACGATGGACAAGTACAATGCAACGTACCTGGTGGGCATCCCGTCTATGGCCGTGTCTGCCGAGGCGATGGTAAGAGTGACGTTGCCTATAGCGTACACGATGGACAAGTACAATGCAACGTACCTGGTCGGCATCCCGTCTATGGCCGGGTCTGCCGAGGCGATGGTAAGGGTGACGTTGCCTATAGCGTACACGACGGACAAGTACAATGCAACGTACCTGGTGGGCATCCCGTCTATGGCCGTGTCTGCCGAGGCGATGGTAAGAGTGACGTTGCCTATAGCGTACACGATGGACAAGTACAATGCAACGTACCTGGTGGGCATCCCGTCTATGGCCGTGTCTGCCGAGGCGATGATGAGGGTGACGTTGCCTATAGCGTACACGATGGACAAGTACAATGCAACGTACCTGGTGGGCATCCCGTCTATGGCCGTGTCTGCCGAGGCGATGGTAAGAGTGACGTTGTCTATAGCGTACACGACGGACAAGTACAATGCAACGTACCTGGACGGCATCCCGTCTATGGCCGTGTCTGCCGAGGCGATGGTAAGAGTGACGTTGCCTATAGCGTACACGATGGACAAGTACAATGCAACGTACCTGGTGGGCATCCCGTCTATGGCCGTGTCTGCCGAGGCGATGATGAGGGTGACGTTGCCTATAGCGTACACGATGGACAAGTACAATGCAACGTACCTGGTGGGCATCCCGTCTATGGCCGTGTCTGCCGAGGCGATGGTAAGAGTGACGTTGTCTATAGCGTACACGACGGACAAGTACAATGCAACGTACCTGGTGGGCATCCCGTCTATGGCCGTGTCTGCCGAGGCGATGGTAAGGGTGACGTTGCCTATAGCGTACACGATGGACAAGTACAATGCAACGTACCTGGTGGGCATCCCGTCTATGGCCGTGTCTGCCGAGGCGATGGTAAGGGTGACGTTGCCTATAGCGTACACGATGGACAAGTACAATGCAACGTACCTGGTGGGCATTCCGTCTATGGCCGTGTCTGCCGAGGCGATGGTAAGAGTGACGTTGCCTATAGCGTACACGATGGACAAGTACAATGCAACGTACCTGGTGGGCATCCCGTCTATGGCCGTGTCTGCCGAGGCGATGGTAAGGGTGACGTTGCCTATAGCGTACACGAAGGACAAGTACAATGCAACGTACCTGGTGGGCATTCCGTCTATGGCCGTGTCTGCCGAGGCGATGGTAAGAGTGACGTTGTCTATAGCGTACACGACGGACAAGTACAATGCAACGTACCTGGTGGGCATCCCGTCTATGGCCGTGTCTGCCGAGGCGATGGTAAGGGTGACGTTGTCTATAGCGTACACGATGGACAAGTACAATGCAACGTACCTGGTGGGCATCCCGTCTATGGCCATGTCTGCCGAGGCGATGGTAAGGGTGACGTTGCCTATAGCGTACACGATGGACAAGTACAATGCAACGTACCTGGACGGCATCCCGTCTATGGCCGTGTCTGCCGAGGCGATGGTAAGAGTGACGTTGCCTATAGCGTACACGATGGACAAGTACAATGCAACGTACCTGGTGGGCATCCCGTCTATGGCCGTGTCTGCCGAGGCGATGATGAGGGTGACGTTGCCTATAGCGTACACGATGGACAAGTACAATGCAACGTACCTGGTGGGCATCCCGTCTATGGCCGTGTCTGCCGAGGCGATGGTAAGAGTGACGTTGTCTATAGCGTACACGACGGACAAGTACAATGCAACGTACCTGGACGGCATCCCGTCTATGGCCGTGTCTGCCGAGGCGATGGTAAGGGTGACGTTGCCTATAGCGTACACGATGGACAAGTACAATGCAACGTACCTGGTGGGCATCCCGTCTATGGCCGTGTCTGCCGAGGCGATGGTAAGGGTGACGTTGCCTATAGCGTACACGATGGACAAGTACAATGCAACGTACCTGGTGGGCATCCCGTCTATGGCCGTGTCTGCCGAGGCGATGGTAAGAGTGACGTTGCCTATAGCGTACACGATGGACAAGTACAATGCAACGTACCTGGTGGGCATCCCGTCTATGGCCGTGTCTGCCGAGGCGATGGTAAGGGTGACGTTGCCTATAGCGTACACGATGGACAAGTACAATGCAACGTACCTGGTGGGCATCCCGTCTATGGCCGTGTCTGCCGAGGCGATGGTAAGAGTGACGTTGCCTATAGCGTACACGATGGACAAGTACAATGCAACGTACCTGGTGGGCATCCCGTCTATGGCCGTGTCTGCCGAGGCGATGGTAAGAGTGACGTTGCCTATAGCGTACACGATGGACAAGTTCAATGCAACGTACCTGGTGGGCATCCCGTCTATGGCCGTGTCTGCCGAGGCGATGGTAAGGGTGACGTTGCCTATAGCGTACACGATGGACAAGTTCAATGCAACGTACCTGGTGGGCATCCCGTCTATGGCCGTGTCTGCCGAGGCGATGGTAAGGGTGACGTTGCCTATAGCGTACACGATGGACAAGTACAATGCAACGTACCTGGACGGCATCCCGTCTATGGCCGTGTCTGCCGAGGCGATGGTAAGGGTGACGTTGCCTATAGCGTACACGATGGACAAGTACAATGCAACGTACCTGGTGGGCATCCCGTCTATGGCCGTGTCTGCCGAGGCGATGGTAAGAGTGACGTTGTCTATAGCGTACACGATGGACAAGTACAATGCAACGTACCTGGTGGGCATCCCGTCTATGGCCGTGTCTGCCGAGGCGATGGTAAGAGTGACGTTGCCTATAGCGTACACGATGGACCAGTACAATGCAACGTACCTGGTGGGCATCCCGTCTATGGCCGTGTCTGCCGAGGCGATGGTAAGAGTGACGTTGTCTATAGCGTACACGATGGACAAGTACAATGCAACGTACCTGGTGGGCATCCCGTCTATGGCCGTGTCTGCCGAGGCGATGGTAAGGGTGACGTTGCCTATAGCGTACACGATGGACCAGTACAATGCAACGTACCTGGTGGGCATCCCGTCTATGGCCGTGTCTGCCGAGGCGATGGTAAGAGTGACGTTGCCTATAGCGTACACGATGGACAAGTACAATGCAACGTACCTGGTGGGCATCCCGTCTATGGCCGTGTCTGCCGAGGCGATGGTAAGGGTGACGTTGCCTATAGCGTACACGATGGACAAGTACAATGCAACGTACCTGGTCGGCATCCCGTCTATGGCCGTGTCTGCCGAGGCGATGGTAAGAGTGACGTTGCCTATAGCGTACACGATGGACAAGTACAATGCAACGTACCTGGTGGGCATCCCGTCTATGGCCGTGTCTGCCGAGGCGATGGTAAGAGTGACGTTGCCTATAGCGTACACGATGGACAAGTACAATGCAACGTACCTGGTGGGCATCCCGTCTATGGCCGTGTCTGCCGAGGCGATGGTAAGGGTGACGTTGCCTATAGCGTACACGATGGACAAGTACAATGCAACGTACCTGGTGGGCATCCCGTCTATGGCCGTGTCTGCCGAGGCGATGGTAAGCGTGACGTTGCCTATAGCGTACACGATGGACAAGTACAATGCAACGTACCTGGTCGGCATCCCGTCTATGGCCGTGTCTGCCGAGGCGATGGTAAGCGTGACGTTGCCTATAGCGTACACGATGGACAAGTACAATGCAACGTACCTGGTCGGCATCCCGTCTATGGCCGTGTCTGCCGAGGCGATGGTAAGCGTGACGTTGCCTATAGCGTACACGATGGACAAGTACAATGCAACGTACCTGGTGGGCATCCCGTCTATGGCCGTGTCTGCCGAGGCGATGGTAAGGGTGACGTTGCCTATAGCGTACACGATGGACAAGTACAATGCAACGTACCTGGTGGGCATCCCGTCTATGGCCGTGTCTGCCGAGGCGATGGTAAGGGTGACGTTGCCTATAGCGTACACGATGGACAAGTACAATGCAACGTACCTGGTCGGCATCCCGTCTATGATCGTGTCTGCCGAGGCGATGGTAAGAGTGACGTTGCCTATAGCGTACACGATGGACAAGTACAATGCAACGTACCTGGTGGGCATCCCGTCTATGGCCGTGTCTGCCGAGGCGATGGTAAGGGTGACGTTGCCTATAGCGTACACGATGGACAAGTACAATGCAACGTACCTGGTGGGCATCCCGTCTATGGCCGTGTCTGCCGAGGCGATGGTAAGGGTGACGTTGCCTATAGCGTACACGATGGACAAGTACAATGCAACGTACCTGGTGGGCATCCCGTCTATGGCCGTGTCTGCCGAGGCGATGGTAAGGGTGACGTTGCCTATAGCGTACACGATGGACAAGTACATGATGGTCTTGAACTTCCCCAGCAGACTGTCAGCGATGAAGGCTCCCATCAAGGGAGTGAAGTACGCCAGAGAGACGAACGAGTGGTAGATGACTGTTGATGTGTCGACAGAGTAGCGAAGCACCTTGTTGCAGTAGACGGCCAGTAAGGCTGAAACCAGGGTTTAGTGTTCATTGTACATTGTATCAATATCGCGAGTCCATGTATACATAGATGATGATTATGTCTATCTTCTCAAGTCACTACCAGAACAAAGCGTTTTACCTTCAAAATGTTTTTTCATTTACATTTTAAGAGTTTTAAATCTCCCTATAGTAAAATTAGTATAAGTTTATAAGACACTATATGATGATACTTCTCCTTTTCATCTCATAGTTATCAACAATGATAATAGGGAAGTCTCACGCATTTTTTTATTTGCTTACTGGTTACCTCAAGTTAAAATAAACGGGAACTAATTGGTTTCGGCTCGAAAGGTGCATTAACATCGCTTTAACAGCAAGTCAAAAATATTGCTGTCAAAACACGCTCAGAAACGAACCTGCGCCATCTTGCTCGTAATTAAAAGGTTCTGACGTCATATGTCAGTAAACAATACTTTTATATCATACAAATAGTACTGAAATCCCACCCTTTAGTAGATTATTGCTCTCATAAGACTTTAACTGAACCAACGTTTATTTCTAGTTAGTAAAGGAACACTTTTCAACATTAATTAACAACAATATGTTAAAGAATTGCATTTTTTTAAACACGTTTTGGTAAATACTGTATCAAAATGTATTTTCTGAAGAAAACAGTGGTATAAAAGGCATTGTTTTAAAGTCACTGCATCCTAGATATTGTAAAATATCCAACTTATCGTTGATATTATTAAGAATACTTCAAGGAGGCAGTTGTTTACATGAGATATGACGTCATGAGCCGTTTTTCAATTACGGAACGGGAAGTTCCAAATTTCAAACTTAAAATGCTAATAGAATTGGAAATATACGCTTCTCAGATATAAAAATTATACCGCTCGTATTTTTAGATAATGATCTTCCATTTTTAGGTACTTTGAGGAATATTTATTTTGGATGATATAATGTTGAGAACACCTCATTGAGTAGGATTTCTATCTGGAACGCAGGAACAACGGTTTATTACGGCACGTAGGCTATATTATATACTTAATCATTCACAGAGCTCTACGAACTTATAAACATTTTATTGTTTTCATGGCGTTCTAAATAATAGTGTAATTTTTAATAGCTAACAACATAATATCGTTTAGATTTAAAAGAAAAATAGTTTATCGTAAATGTTTTCCATGCAAAAACTCGGCACCTCCACCAACGAACGAAAACGTTGAAACATCGATTACCAATGGGGTAATCTTTCAAACGACAATACGCACTTGCAAACAGTAAAATAAGATTTAATTCTGAGTCGATTTAAATCTTCGTTCTAAGCAAAATCGCTCCTGTATGGTGTGTGTGTGTAGTGACGGTGATAGGAATAACAGCAGCGGTAGAGACAAGGTATAGTGAAATATTATATTACTCACTATAGTTGTCCCGAAGCAACATTACCGATGCGTTATAGCCGAGTGGTTGAATTTGGGATAACTATATTGTCATTATGAAGGAAGGTGAGTTGAGTAAGAACTGTACAATTATACTTACTTCGGAGTCCATAAAATGTAAACCTTTCACAGAATTCATTGACAACGATGAAGAACACAGACTTTGGATATTTCAATTTCTGAAATGAGAAAATAATGTTTGTATCATTAGAAACTTGAATAATTCTTTACATTCTAAAAGTTAAAGTGAAATTAAAAAATTAATTCAGCATTTCTTAGAGCTTGATTAAATTGAAAACAAGGCGCATTGATTTGAATTTATTGAAATTCTTCTACGGCACTTTTTTTAACAGTTGTTGTTTTTGAGTCAATAGAAATAGTATGATATCAAATTATATACTTTGGTAAATATATGTTTTGCATTACACGCTTGGATCAAATATTTGTCACAAAATAAACGTCAACTAAGCACTAATCAAATCACTGAAAATGTTAACTTTGGTGGAATGAAATAAAACTAACTAAAACATTGATTGATCTACTGATATGATATGTTTAGCCGTAGCATAACATCATTTCCCACACAACATCAAATTCCTAGCGGCTTTAAATAAGTGATTCATAGTTATTTATTTCCTACAAGATAATATGGCTTATTGAAATGTAAAGCATATCAGCAAATAAAATCGGACGTCTAGACGAAGCACAAAATTGTGTGTTCAAACCGATAGTTAATTGAAATTAGGTTCTAAAAATCATCGTAGTAGAAGATAAATTTCCAGGGAGCATGCAACAAATATAGTTTAGTATAATATGTATTAGTGAAACGACCATGATAAACATTCTCCCAACATGAATAATAAGAACATACAAGATTATCAGACAGTCATAGTACTTACCGGTTCATGGCTTTCATCGTCCATGACTGCCGCTTTCATGGGACTATCAGCTGTAGAGGAATCGGCTGAAAAGAAAATATTAATTAATTCACATATCTTATAACAGATATATTGATTAAACAATGTCTGAACAAATAATTTGGAATTTCCAAATTGAAATGAACAAGTCACAGGGAACTTATCACACGACACGTTGTTGAAACTAGAAGTATTTTACCTCTTCAGGTTCTCTTTTATGATTGTCTAGATAAATTTTTTTTCAATATACATATTATATTATATTATATTATGTTATATTATATTATATTATATTATATTATATTATATTATATTATATTATATTATATTATATTATATTATATTATATTATATTATATTATATTATATTATATTATATTATATTATATTATATTATATTATATTATATTATATTATATTATATTATATATTATATTATATTATATTATATTATATTATATTATATTATATTATATTATATTATATTATATTATATTATATTATATTATATTATATTATATTATATTATATTATATTATATTATATTATATTACATTATATTATATTATATTATATTATATTATATTATATTGTGTTATATGGTGAGGTGGAGGTGCCCGTTAATAAGTGTGGCCCCCGTAACAACCCGGCACCTCCACCAAACTATGAACTGGTGTTACAGGCAGTTGAATATAGAACAAAGTAACATTGCTTGGGATCATTTTATTTGAAACACTTACTCAAACTGAGATTCCCCTACCCTTACATAGATCGAGCGTACTTTTACATAACATGCGCTGTCACAGGTTTAGCTTCACTCATCAATGTTGTTCGATTCGGCGTGATGGTAAGATACAATATTACCAGTGTTGGGTGAGACCCAATAAATAAATACAATGCACTTTGATCATTACATAAGACAATATTTCTATTCCGAATCTCATGTGTTTTGTGCACAGTTGTTTTTAATTATTAAAACACGCTTTTGGATCTCCATTTTAAGAGATACTTGACTTTTATGTGTTCAACTTGAAAGTGGTGTTTGCTGTTACCGTGTTATGGATAAAGTAAAACATAATGTCTGCATATGTTGACAGCGCACCTGTTCGCTCCCACAGAGCATGGGGGGTTATTGCCTGTAATAGCTACGCAATACGTGGCAACGGCTAATGGTTGAGTTATTAAAGTGTATGGATAAGATACGAATTATCAATATTGATTATCAGATTTGATAGACGTTTTATTACGTCAAACTGATTTGAGTGTTGCTCTCTACTTTCAGTTTATCACTAGTAGCAAAATTAATAATGAACATAATTTTTTTGTGAATCAACTCGATTTCATTACAATTTTAATAAGAGAAGTTTGTCAATATTGTGTGAAATGGATTAAGTTTGTAACTATTGTGTGAGCAGTTGCGTAGCCAGTAACATATTCCAGGGGAGGGGGGCAGCCCGGAAACCGGCTTTAAGCTCGCTGCAATAGGGAGGCCCTATAGGTCTACACAATTACACATACAGCGCACTTCATTGCATGGGGCTTGAAGTGTTTTTAGATAAATACGACTTGTCTGCTAAATGCGATACTATCGCCAGATGTTTTGAGGACCTAATTTGTTTCTAGTTTCATTGGACTGTAAGCAATATAATGCCAAATACGATTACTACAACAATACATTATAATATCTAAATCATTAGGGTTATGGAGGAGGCTCGATAGCCCCCATACCCCCTTCCCCCTGTATACGCCTCTATGCGTGAACATTATACACAATATGGTATAAATAAACATTGCTCATGACGACATCCATGTAATAATTTCTTAGATGTGATTTTGCTGATATGATTTGTTATAAGCTACTTTTTTATGATGATTATTCGAACGTGTTGGTATTCGAGGATTCTTCGCTAGGATGTGTATGGTCATGGAACTTAAATTTTCCTGTCTGTATAAGTGTAGAGTATTACAACTTGAAATTTTCTACATAGTCGTCAACATCAAAGAAACTGTTTTATCCTGTCTGTCCCTTTGGAGCCGTTTTATCTATTGGGACCGAACATGTTATCTGCATTACGTATTATTAGGTACAAGTGGGTTATGTTATTGCTAGAGATACTCATTTGGAGTAAGACAACACACTACGCATTATATTTATGTGTGAACTTTTAATGTATATTTTGTTATCGTTCATATTCATACTCAAAACACATTCCGGTGCAACGCACGTTACTGCTCGAAGAAATGAGGTCTCGTTGACGTGTAAAACATTGAAGGGCAATAAACCAAAATATTATTTTGTTCTAGCAGAGAACGTCTTTTACGTTTGAATCAGTCTCGAAAACACCGTTTAGATATCTCGTGACTAAATTTAAGTCAAACCAGTCTAATAGTAGAAGAGATAACTCCAAGTAAAACTGTTGTTTTTCTCGTCTTATCTGACTTGCAAAATACCTATCTTTGTAGCCTAGTTAAGAAGATTGTCGTGACTCGTGTTTCTGTAATTCAGTTACAATCTTGTTTGTGTTTGGTAAATAAGTAGGACTGAAGGATCGTTTTATTGTGATCCTTGTTGCCACTTGCACTATCTCTGTAAACACATAAACCCCCGCCCATTTTATTAGAAACACATTTTGTGGGCTATATTCTGGATAAAAGACTTCCGACTGAACATTCTACACACTGTTACCACTATAATGGAATATATGCACCATGCACCACTTCAAATTAACTATTACATAATATTATTGACGAATCGAAATAAAAATAAGGCTGATGATGGTAATTATATTAATAATCAATAAAATCAGACATGTTTTTGCAAGAGAATTCCACCAGTCACTTTACATAGCTACTCCCAGCCCCGTATTTTATAGCGAATTGTAAAAGAAATGTCTCAATTATATGTCAAATAATTATATAATTTGTAGGTCCGATTGTATAAACGAAGTATTATTATTATTATTATTATTATTATTATTATTATTATTATTATTATTATTATTATTATTATTATTATTATTATTATTTTTATTATTATTATTATTATTATTATTATTATTATTATTATTATTATTATTATTATTATTATTATTATTATTATTACTATTATTATTATTATTATTATTATTATTATTATTATTATTATTATTATTATTATTATTATTATTATTATTGTTATATTATTATTGTGGATTCACACACAGGTCTAAGGTTTAAGTTTGAATGAAATGTGTTCCTATAAATAATGTGAGGGCATATTTCTATTACCTAACTGGACAAATAAAATTATTATTTTCATTATTGTCAATAATTTCGATACTCACGTCTCTTCTTCTCCGTCGTAAAACCGCTCGACACAGAATTTCCCGAGTTCCTTTTGAAAGCTCTGTCGTCGCCATTGTTCGTCGAGTCATGATCCCCAGCCGCAGCCGATGGGGGGAGATCGTCAAGCGCCATCCCAGTACACAATGATCGTCCAATTCAACGAACACTTTCAAGGTGCTACTGGATTCCATCGATACTGATCTCAATTACGCTGTTATCAGGCGGAGTTGCACTGGTTTTAATTCACTGCTAAAGATAACAGAGTTTGAGCGTGTTTTAAACAAACAACGATCTTGTGATTAAAAAACATGTTGTGATAAGCTTCTTGTACTTCATATTCTCCCATCAAATTAATAAACATCCAATATATGTTTAAAAGTTTATAGAAGGATGATATATTACATATTATTTTACAGCAATATGTAATTATATGATGCGCTCTTCTTACCTGATAAAGTGCGGATGAAAAACTTGAAGGACCAAAATATGCAAACATGGATCTAAGTTTCTTACGATTTTTTGTATGAGATGCGCACACAACATTTAAATGTATGTAAGCTCATTATGCAAGATTTTGCAATCCATCATCAATTCTTGTGTTGACTGGATTAGCTTCGTTGCGCAAAGGCAAAACATTTACTCTGCTAATCGATCTTGAGGAAGATGACGAATGAACGACAACAAATATACACAGGGGAAAATACATTGCGATAGTTGAGACAAACAATCGATTACAAAATATGTAGATGATACCTTTGTTTATTATCAGATAACATGATTCCCCTGGCCCTGTGTATCAATAACTATGACCTGACTCATTTCCGTCACCCGTGCGCACGCAAGGATTACGTTGCATCACTCTGTCTGCGCACGCAAGGACTACGTTGCATCACTCTGTCTGCGCACGCAAGGACTACGTTGCATCACTCTGTCTGCACACGCAAGGACTACGTTGCATCACTCTGTCTGAGCACGCAAGGACTACGTTGCATCACTCTGTCTGCGCACGCAAGGACTACGTTGCATCACTATGTCTGTATATGAAGGCGAAGAGTCCTGTCAGCAATTGTCTGAGGCGATACCGCCTGTGTTTTATCTATTCTTTTGAAGGTCTTGTCGAACACTTCGCGTCGTCTTTGGAATATGTCCCGATGTTTGTCCCGATAATAACAACCTAACAGATACTTTCGTCATAGACGAGTGTTCGTAGCCAACCAGCGGGCAGCAATTTCAAATACCGAGCGCTGGTTGGTCACAAGTCACTCGTCTATGACAAACGCAACGGTAACGTTGTGTCGGGACAAGTATCCTATTGAAATACCGCTGCGTGAGCAGCTACTAAGAGGACCGAGGTATTTTACGTCATACATCCAACCAAAAGGACTCCTAAATCAACCAGCAACCCCGAGCTGAGAGGACAGCAATGATGATGACACATACGTTACCATCAACAACTACCTATCCACCTATCAGTACAAACATAAGGGGTTTTGTGAGAGGGAGGGGGCACGGTCTATTAATCTCTTCCACTGCAGTGTCGTCATTAGGCCTATTGATGGCTAGAGTGAGGGGGTAGGCTTTCTCCCCCATCGTCTGCGCTCCCGTCTAACCTACCGTCATACAGCCACACTAGCAGGGATTTCCTACAATTAAATAAAATTTAGAAAGAAATTATGGTTATGAACAGTGTTGAATTCAACTATGATCCCGGGGGGGCCAAGCCCTCTCGTGAATTGTCATTCGCCCCCCCCCCCCCCCCCCCCCGGGAATGAATTGGCTACAAGCTCTATATATTACTTAATTTTGAAATGGCACGGAAATAATGCTTTGAAGGTTTAATAAGTAAATAAATTTTTCTGTGTGTCACATAAGTATGTGACAAGAGAGCTGAAACAAGCAGAAAAAAGCAGAGAAGGGCCAGGATTATCTAAACTCCGTCTCAATTTCTACTGGGCATCAAATAGTTTGTTGAACATATATTTTTGTTTAAACAGTGTTTTAAGTAGTGTTTGTGTATCAGAACACTTGGACAGTTTATTAGTTAAAGTGATGTGGAAGCAGCAGTGGTTTTGAAAAAATTTGCCCCCGCCCCGCTCACTCGATGTCTACACCCCCGGGATTTGAAATAGCCCCCCCCCCCCCCCCCCCCCCCCGGGGACAAAACTCTGAATTCAACACTGGTTATGAATGTTATGAATGTGTAGCAAGATACAATGCTCGCATTGCACAGTGCAGTGATCTTTCTTGCTATAAGATTGGTTTTGCTTGGGCTTAGCTAGGACTTAGGAGTTGAGAAATTTGTGGCCCTGGATTTATGAGAAGCAGCCATACTGTTGTGGAGACAATTTTTGTCGGCTTCGCGCTCACGTCTTTTTCTCCTACTCATTGGTTCGCCAACACCCATCTCCCCCCTCCCCCCCCCCCCCTGATTACAAACATCCTACCTTGAGTCAGGATTGCCGCTAATGGGAATCGAACCTTATTGTATCTCACACGACCTAAGGCGATGTAATTATTAAATACAGGTTATGCTATAAAGGTTAACTCGCCATCTGTTGATCTTCAAGCGAACTACGGTTTGATAACTAGAGAAAACAGTCGATAAGTCAGATATCTAATAATTAGACACAAGCTAGCGCAAACTCTTCCACCCTATTTTTAGGGGTTGTAGTTGCAGTAGTTTGTTTTTGGGAGGAAAGAATGTGTAAGGTCCAGTCTTACAATGTTCCAATAACTACTTATTCGTCGAATAGCTTGTTTCCTCCATGACAACGACCAATCAAAACTCTTAAAATTCTGCAAATAACTACAAATAACTTTCTTATTATAGGAGATTGTAAGACCGGCCCTACTGACATTTGTTCGTTGAGTAACAATTGTTGATGACGCGAAGTCCGAATCGTTGGACGCGATAACGGTTTGCGTTTCTAGCCTCCCTAACTTCAAGGCCATCATCAGGCGAAAGGTAAATGAAGGTGAAAGATTGTCGCATAATGTAACGAGAAGCAAAAGACTGTGCAATTGCAATACCTTCAACCGTTTCTAAATTCATATCTTCCCGTTTATATAAATTATTGTTTTTTATAAAAATTTGTTGGCCACGCCCATTAATCATTAGTTTTATTTTATTTTAACAATATATCAAAACAATACGAAATTTCCACTGATTTATTGTATAAGTACTGAGTAGTAACTATTGTCACATTGTATACATGATCAACGGGCTTCAATATCATAGTTTCACAATGGAGGTAGGAGTATAGATAGTTTGCTGTAAAATCTACCAAAACGTTGTAAAAAAAAAAATCTACCATTCAGCTATCATGTGATATCAATAAATGATTGATAGGATAGGTTTAATCGATTTTTTTTTTATATTTACTTACAAATGTAATCTCAAACTAATCAAATGATAATGACCTTATTTTTTGTAGACGAACCTTGATTTTAATATACAAACACTTTTCAAGGTGAATGCATTGTTGCAGTCATTCACTCTAGTTATCTACAATGCCTGATATTTCGTGTACGCAGCGATTGAATTAAAATTAAGTTCTTCTGATTTTGATTATATTCAACCATTACGTCTTAATTTATGACTTTTGCCTCTACCCACCACATAACTCAGATCCAAACACATTCCTGGAACCAAAATTAATCACTACAATTTCCATCTTTGAGCCGTTATAAATTCACTTTGCATCTTAAATGTAATTTCATTTGACTATAGAAAGGAAGTCATAACTCGGTTATCATCTATAACTATAACATTTTGTGATTAGAAGAACAAAGTTTGCTCTTCACTACATCACCTACGTAGATGTTATCGCTATCATTCAATTACATGCGTTATCTGCGTCACATCTTGACGCGGAGTGGTTGAGGAAAGATGGATGTGGAAAAGCCCGTTTAGTTTATCTAGAGTATGCGTCTAGTTTACGAAAGCAAAGTGCGAAAGTGTAATCGAATGACATAGGAATATTCAACTCTTAAGTGGCTCCACAGCAACTTTGGTGCTGGGGACGTCACAGATGGGCGTGTTGGAGCCAATCAGCGGGCGGCTTTCACCAATACTCACATTTGGTTGGCCAAGCCTCACTCATCTGTGACGTCTCCAGCCCCAAAGTTGCTGTGGAGCGGTACCAGGTTGTAAAGTAGGCTGCGTTTGCATGAAGGTCTTATTATACTCACTCTGTGCTTATTACCAAATAATGCCTTCTGTGTTCAGTATGTTTTCGGTTCACCTCTCTAATTACTGATATAATATTGTTATGATGTTTCAACTCATTGATCTCTGACATTGAAGACGGGTCTATGAGTGTCATTCAATGTTCGTAACAGATCGAAAAAACAATAATGTAGCCGGCGCGTTTGGCTGAGGTCGATTTGTTGGTCTAGTAAACCGCGGTCTCTGCGTTCCAGGTTCGAATCCTGGCTTGGGCATGGATGTCGTGTGGCAGTTTTTTCATCCTCATAATTACCCACTCATCGCCTCGTTGCAAAACAAAGGGGACGTAAAACCTCAAATATCATCATCATAATAATAATGTAGGTGTACCAATTTATCATCTCATTACATAACCAGTAGGGTATCAGAAATTAACAATTTGCAATACGGATTAGTTACCAAAATGCTGTAAAATAATTTTAAAAACAAAACATGAATTAGGGACATTAGTAACTTCCTTGAATTTTATTTTATCATCAGTACTATATCGATACCAAAACCAGGAACGTGAAGTGATGCAGTTTCAGTAAAAAGTGTCAAAATATACCAAAAAGTTATTTATTTCACTCTGTTATAATCAATACTTATAATACTATCATATTTCTTAGCAAATGATTAAAGATTAACATTGATATAGACAATAAAAATAAAACGAGACAAAACATATAAATTCATACACTAATAAATAGTAATTACAACATTTGGGTAATAACTTCGCTGCATCTTTAGTCTTCTCCAAACATCAAGTCTCTTTCGGTACCGGTTTCAGCAGCGGGATGGCCTCGTCTGTGGTTACACCAATCGTAGAAGGATCGGGCTCTAATCTAACGTACTCGTAATGCCACGTCATCGCTATGAACACCAGCATGTCCAGGACAATCATGCCGGCAAAGAAGAAGAACTCCGTTGCCTGCAAGCCAAACATCGGGCTCTAATCTAACGTACTCGTAATGCCACGTCATCGCTATGAACTGTGAACACCAGCATGTCCAGGACAATCATGCCGGCAAAGAAGAAGAACTCCGTTGCCTGCAAGCCAAACATCGGGCTCTAATCTAACGTACTCGTAATGCCACGTCATCGCTATGAACACCAGCATGTCCAGGACAATCATGCCGGCAAAGAAGAAGAACTCCGTTGCCTGCAAGCCAAACATCGGGCTCTAATCTAACGTACTCGTAATGCCACGTCATCGCTATGAACACCAGCATGTCCAGGACAAACATGCCGGCAAAGAAGAAGAACTCCGTTGCCTGCAAGCCAAACATCGGGCTCTAATCTAACGTACTCGTAATGCCACGTCATCGCTATGAACACCAGCATGTCCAGGACAAACATGCCGGCAAAGAAGAAGAACTCCGTTGCCTGCAAGCCAAACATCGGGCTCTAATCTAACGTACTCGTACTGCCACGTCCTCGCTATGAACACCAGCATGTCCAGGACAATCATGCCGGCAAAGAAGAAGAACTCCGTTGCCTGCAAGCCAAACATCGGACTAGACGATATCGAGGCAAATACCAACTGATAAAGAGTTTGCCTTTTGGTCCCTATTG